>JAJJWW010011458.1:0-411712 GCA_023531295.1 Papaver armeniacum
TTTTTCCCCCCACGATTCTCGATTTATATGTGTTTTTTTTTTTATTGGGCCGAGCGACGTGAGAGAGGTCCTTTATATACCACTTTTGTAAAATCTAAGTGATCAATTACCACAAAAAGATTGGAAATGGTTAGGGCAAAAAAACCAAAATGTCCATCCATTTTACCCAATTACTATAACTCCTTCATATCCTATCTTTTCTTGGGTATAATTGGAAAACAAACTTTAATATAACATATCTAAAAATTCGTGCCTTGGAATTTTACAAATTTTATCTCGTTAGAAAGGTTATAAAAAACTCTACGCAACAAGTACAAACAACAATATCAAATATGGAGTTTTTACGAAAAATTCGGAGATATATATCATTTAGGCACAATTTAGAAAATTAAATGTATATCCATGATACAAACCATCACAAAGGATACATAATACTTTATGTAGCAAAATATTGGTTTATGCATCAACTAATTTTCCATTGCAACTAATAAAACGATGTACTCCATCCGTTTCAAGAAAAATGATATTATCATTTTAGGCACAATTCTCAAAAATTGAATGCATAGCCATTATGCAAACCACCACAAAGGATGCATAACACATCATGCAACCATATTTTGGTTTATGGATCGACTAATTTTCCGTTTTAGGAAAAATGATACTATCACATCCCGTTTCGGGAAAAGTGATACTTTCGCTCCGTTTCGGGAAAAGTGATACTTTCGTTTCGGTTTCGGGAAAAGTGATACTTTTTCCGTTCGAAAAAAAATGATACTTCGCTTCATTTCGGAAAAGTATCAATTTTTCCGAAACGGCGAAAGAATCACTTTTTCCGAAACGGGAGAAAGTATCACTTTTTCCAAACGGTGAAAGTATCGATTTTTCCGAAACGGGTGAAAGTATTACCTTTTACGAAATGAGACGAAAGTAGTCGTGGACAAAATCCATCTTCATATTCTTCTTCAGTCGGCCCTCCCACCGTGACAACGGTCGTACTAGTAAAATACCTTAATTAGTCGATTGTTGAATGAATTAAAAGAGAAAACATCTTTTTTGAAAAAATTGAAAAAAAGAAAGATGGTGTTGATGCTGAGACGCTCCATGGAATGGGGAGCTCACGAGTTACGAGGACAAGCGTCTTCAGTTCGTGGTCTTTTGGCAAAGAAACAACTTTTTGAGAGAGATTTACACAAGGGATCAATTACTATTAATCGAGGTATTCTTCTTTAATTATTTTCTAATTCGACACATGATTTCGCTGTGCCTGTGGAAATAACAAAATAAAATCATGCATGTCAACAGCCCTTTGCTCTAAAGCCTCGGATGATAGTTTGAAAAAGTTGGTTAAAACCACCAAGAAAGGTGGTGCAGTTTTGGATCAGTATCTCCCTGACGTATATAAGGCAAACTACCATGTACTGGAGCATGTAAGTTGACTTTACCCACTTCTTGTTATATAATGTGTGATTCACTTGCGAGTCATCGTTAAATGCATAAACATAGCAACATAACCATTCATAATCCATAAACATAACATAACAACTAATAATCCGACACAAACTTTAAAAACGACATAATCCGACATAAACAAAGTTAAATCCGACATAAACAAAGTTATCCATAAAGTTAACAAAACACCGAGAGTTTAGTTTTTCCTATTTACTTTGACTTTGCGAGCTTTACTACCTCTACGACTTGGACCAACATCATCATTGGTTTCATCAACTTGAGTGCTCGATGGCCTTGAGTTCTTTTGTTCACCTTGGTTGTAGGTTTCTTTTGCAATTTTTCCCTAAACTGAGATGCATACTCCTCATTGTCAACGTTATCAATCAACTGTTGGTGCTTTTTTATCTTCTCAATTGACACAGGCTCTCCGGACTTTATGCAATCAATGCACCATTTGGACAAACACTTGATCCTGCTCATCTGTTTTTAAAACATAGCATACCATCAAACAGTTATTACTCTATTTTGACCCATAATATTAAACTAAATTAATAAAACAATACGTACCAATCTATCAAAACCCGTGAGTTTCTCTTTGAGGATACTCTTGTACGAATCGGGCTTTGCTTTAAGATCACGGATTACACGAAGATGAGAAACATTCCGGTACCAATCCATATAGTTGGGAGCATTTTCAAAACCTTGGTTGGATGCCCTTCCTTGGTTGATCAAGTAATGCGCCCTTCTATCCCAATGGAATTTATAGGATGGTGAACCCTTGTGAACCACCGTGATAGAATCTTTATCGGACTTGGTGCTCCCGCCTCCAAAGTGAAATTGTCATGGATTTGGTCCTTTGGTATACCTTGTACAAAACCGTGTTGTCGCATCACCCTTAAGGCATTGTACATCACATATCCTGTGGGGTGCCACAACGGTCCAAAATAAAGTGCCAAATCGGACCGACCCGCGATATGTCCATCAGCTCGGTCTTCCTTGTATGGATCAAAGCATACGTCTTGGGCATTAAGTGAGTCCAAAATCTCCCTCAAACGAATCAGCTGCTGCTCCTTCGTCCTAGAATGGTTGTCATCGAAGACGTACTTTGTTCCTCTAGGGTCACCTTTCGCCCACGCCGGCTTTTCAATGGCCAATCCCAAGATAGGGAAGTGGTCGTAGATCCATGTCTATATTGTCATTTTTGCAAGTATTAGGAAATTGATTCTTCAATGGTAGAAAAATAAAAAAAATAACCAAGTATGTAGAGTTAATAAACAATACATGTAGTAGACTCACGTTCCCGGCCACTTGGCTAATTCCAAGCCTCGACGCCTTTCTCAACTCTTCCATCAACCACGCATGGCATGTCGTGCCCCAAGAGTACTCATGCACTTTATCGAGAGGATCCAGAAGTTGTAAAAGGTTGGCGTCGACCCGATTGCCACTGGTATTGGGGAAAATGACACATCCCAATACACATAGGAGATATGCGGTGGCCGCATGGTTGACTTGCTCGTCCGTTAAAGTTCCTTTATCTTCTTTATCCTTGGTGCCCTTGAACATATCCATCGAGTACCCATGTTGAACTGTCTAGTTCTATACTTCATGCATCTTTTGAACTCGATTGTTGATGTTTTTCATCCCAACCCAAACACTTTTTAGTTAGAGCATAAAGTTTGGTCCATTCCAACCGCTTTGTGAACTCAGCCTAACACCTTTGCCATGGAAAGGGAGTCTAACAATCTGCACAACATCATGTGGGGTAATCGTCATCTCCCCAAACGGCATATGGAAGGTGCCGGTCTCAGGATAAAGTCTCTCCACAAATGCCGATATAGCCACCCGGTCATGTTCCAACATAGAGTTCTCCGCAGCATCAGCCAACCCAGAATTTGCAATAATTCTCTTGAACCTTTCACATTCATCCTTCAAAGGCCAATCCAGCATTTTTGTTGGTGCGGCGGTCGGTTTGAGTATACGAACCGCATCGGAATGATACTATTAAACACATGACAAGTTAAAAAAATATTAAAATAACCTAAAAATATAATGCTTAAAACTATTACGAAGAAAAAGATAATAGGTAAATAAAATGGAAACGATGATTACCTCGGTTTCATATATTTCTCTGGCACAGGAGTCTTTGTATCCAAATAACAATTGTCCTCCATCCTCCGGTAGCCCAAGGATTATGCCTTCTGGAATATCCCTCACCTTCAGTTTTTGTGGGACAAGGTGTTTCGCTTTCTTTCGAGGAGGATTTTCTTTTCGGCTTCTCCTTCTTCTTGCGCACCACTACCTTGTCCTACTTGGGTACTCTATCTTCGGGTGCTTCTAGTTGAATTTCTGGTTGTGATTGTGGATCACTTGGTTGAACACCTTCTTGAACTGGTTTGTGATTGAGAGGCACTTGGTTGAACACCTTTGTGATTGAAGGCACTTGGTTGAACACCTTCTTGAACGGGTTGTGATTGAGAGGCACTTGGTTGAACACCTTCTTGAACCTATTCTGATTGAGGGGCAGCACTTGGTTGAACACCTTCTTGACTTGCTTGTTGAGTTCCATCTTGAGCACTTGAAGCGGCTTTAGCAGTCCTAGCTCTCCTTGCACTAGCTGTCGTGTTCGACGCCTTTCCTTCCTTGCACTAGCCGAGACAATTGCATCTTCAATTTTTTTACCTCGCCTATCCCTAAACAACAAAAGAAAATACAACATGTTAGTAAATTATATAATCAGAAGATAATGTAAAACCAACGTTCCCGAATATACATATTCGGTTGGTTGATTTAACCAATTGCCTCCGATTACTCTCAATCGTAAATATCAGTTCACCTAAAGCTACCGAATACGTATAATCGGAAACAAAAGAAATTTTTTGGTGTTCGAATATGTTTATCTACACACAATAATCGGAAGCCAAATTTCAACATAACCCTCCGAATACCAATAATCGAAAGGCATAAGAAATCCACCCTTATGAATGCATGACTATCGGAAGCCTCACAAAACTAATTTCTACCGAATATGCATCACTTTGTGTCCAGAAATTACTCAAGTGGTTCATCCTAAACAATCGGAAGGAAATTTAAAAAATAGCACCCAATTATTGTGTCTCTAATACTTGTTCTTCACTAGTATATTCGGAAGGCAAAAACACAATTAGCTTCCGATTATGATCGATTTAGGCCCCAGTAATGAAAAACGTTCTATAATCGGTAAGCAACCTAAATATTTACCACCCGAATATGACAAATGTTCTCGTGAAATGAAGAATTCGACCACAATCGGAAATTTAAAACAATACCTAACCTATCGAATCGGGTATAACCGAAAACCCAAAAAAAAAAAAAAACATGGATTCGTCGAATTGAAGCAATATAAACCTAATTAATGGTAGAATCTTACCTAATCGGCGCCATTTCAAGTTGCACGAGAGTTTGGCTATCGATCGCCTACATTAGGGACTTCATCTTCTTCGTGTTCTTCGGGTTCGTGAGTTAAAACACGTCTTTATTATGGGCATGCAATCCAATATTCGGATCCTCACCGCGCACCACGTTTTTGGTTCGAGCTTTCTTACGTTCCCTTTCTTTCATCTTTATAGAGAATAATCGACGATGAACGATGTATAGCGAGAAGAGGGGGAGAGTTTTCCTCTCTGCAATCGGAAGGAAAGAGGAGAATAGGAGTTGAAGTGGAAGTTGAAAAGAAAATGAAATAGAATGAATTTAGGTTGACTTTGGTTTTATTTGTCAAACGGTTATTAATCGGTAGGTAATACCACCTAATTAGCTACCGATTGTTTAGTAGCCCAAAATCAGTATAGGGGTTTACTTCTAACCTTCCGATTATTGGAAGCCCCAAATTGAAACTTTGCCAAATTCCATAGTTTCGAAAGTACAGAGCCGACCATAACCATCTAGTTCGTGTTTTGGATGTAGCCATAATCGGAAGATAAATAGATTACTTAACCTCCCGATTATAGGTTGCCCCAAAAGAGTTTTTTCTATAATCCTTCATTGGAGGAAATTTGAAATCTACCACAATCGGTAGGAATTGTTACTTTTACCCTCCCGATTATGGGAAGCCCTAAATCGTTAGCTTAGACATTTTTGTATTCGTCCGATTATATAGGAGCCCCAAATTTCACCATTGCAAAATTCAAAAGATTTCTTATTTCTATACTTTATCAATCGGTAGTCTCGTGAGGTTCTTTTTCCAACCGATTGTTATAGAAGCCAGATACGAGTTTGGCACAAAATCGATATTAATCGGTAGTATAATATCGTTACTAAGCTCCCGATTGCTCTATAATAATCGGGCACAAAATACCTTCCGATTATTTATTTTTTTGCTACAAAGGAAAATCTTTATTTGATCAAGCAATGTCATACAGAATAGAGTTTGACAGGAAAGAAGGAAAACCCCTTCCCAACTATTACGATACCCTTTTACGGGCATGTTTTGCAAGATTGTCTCGCACATTTATTAGCTAATCTATTTATGTGCTCACAGAATAACTTTCAAATTGTTTTAGCAGTTACTAGTGTCTTCAATAATGCCTCAGGTTCCCATGGGATGTCGACTCTCCCCCTTTTATAGCTTGAATGAGACTCTTGTAGTCGACTCAATGATAATCTTCTTAAGTCCTATCTGCAGCCCCCATTTCACACCCTCGAGAAACGGCTAAACTTTCCAGATAATGAGCATCCAACTCTCCACCGAAATGCAACATTTGAAGCTACATGTGTACCTGCACAATTTCGGAATATTAGTCCATATCCACCTGTTTTAGTACGATCACAATAAGATGCATCAGTGTTTAATTTAATAAAATCATTGTGAGGTGGCTGCCATTTAGGAACAAGTCAAGCTCTTGACAAGTCTTGAGTAATCTTTTTGTAATCGAACTCGCATTGTTTAGAAATCATCAATAGATCTAGTTAATCGCCGAGGCGTTTGAGATTTATCTTCAAATACCAGATTACATTGTTCCTTCCATAGGAACCAGCAAATAATGGCCATCTTGCGATTGTTGAAGAATCATAAATAGAGAACCATGAGTCTATCCAAGTCCTTAGGGTTACTCCACTGTGTTCCATCTTGCCCGTATCCAATTTGAACCAAACTACCCTTGCATAATCACACTCAGATAAAATGTGCATTGTAGTTTCTACAGTTGTACCACATCTGCAGACAATAAACGTTTTCTTGCCAGATCCTTCTACTTAATCTCTCTTTAGAAGGAATTATGTCTTTGATACATTTCCAGATAAAGAGTTTCACTCTAGGAATTACATCTGTATTCCAAACTTTCCTCCAGATGTTTGAAGACGGTGGTTTATAACTAGACTGACCATTATGATTCTTCAAATTGTAGAGAGCATAGTATGCAGACTTTACTGTAAATTTCCCATTTTTGGTCAGAGACCAACAGAGTTTGTCTTCAGATGAAAGTGGAATTCTCAATCTCAGAATCTGCTGAACTATGTCTGGCTCGAAAAGATCATTAATTAGCTGAGACTTCCAACTTTTAGTGTCATGATCAATGAGTTCTGAGACGTATGTGTAAGAGAACGGATTACTTGTTGAAGTAGCCGGGAGAGAGGTGAATCATGATGTGTAATCCATTTATCCCCGCCAAATGAGGATATTCTTACCATTACCAATTGACCAGCAGCTGAATCTCTTAATGAACTCGAACTCAGAGCTTACACTCTTCCAAGACCACGTAGCGTCCGCCTTTTTAGGGGCATGAAGAGGGTGAAAGTTTTTAAAGTATTTTGCTTTAAGAGATCGTACTCGAAGCGAGTCATCATTGTACAAATTCTCCATCTTTGCTTTAGCCAAGAGTGCATGATTGAAACAACGCAAATCTCCTCGAAGTTAAGCCCACCATCATCAAAAGTCTTGCACATACTTGAATAAGAAGTAAGAAATAAACCTTTTTATCAGCTTTATTCCACCAGAATCTAAGCTGCACCTGAGAATCCGATTTCTTTATAGTCTCCTCCGGTAACTTGAACGAACTCATTTGATGCGGAGGATGGTACTTAACACATTACGAACCATTACACCTCTACCACTTGTGACTGTGTTGTGCCCCTCCATTTAGACAATCTTATTTCAATGTTCACTACCAAATTATTGAACGAGACTCTCTTCCTTTTGTTTAAGAATAGCGGGATACCTAAGTACTTTTCTTCAGGGTCCATCTTCTTAACATTTAGAAATCTTGTAATCATAGTAGTTTTTCTGTGTTAATATTCTTACTAAAATAAATACTTGATTTTTGATAGTTCAACACTTGACTGAGCTTGAACGAAAGAATTCAAAATGTTTTGAAGATTGTTGATGTTATCCAGTTGGCTTTAACTTGAAGATGAGGCAGGTCATCCGCGAATAGCAAATGACTAATAGGAGGAGCTCTTCTTGCAATTTTAATTCCACAAATATTTTTTGAGAACTCAGCTGCCACCATTGCTCTAGAGAAAGCCTCCATTGCAATTATGAATAAATAAGGGGAAATAGGGTCTCCTTGGCGAATGCCTCGAGTAGGTTTAAAGGACCGCATGGAGAACCATTTAAAAGCATTGAAATTTGATGGTTGAGATATTTGATAAATAAGAGTACACAATTCCTCACATAACCCCATTCGCTTCATTACTTCTATGATGAAATCCCATTCTAGTCTGCCGAACGCCTTCGACATGTCTAGTTTAAGCGCAAGATAACTATCACCCTTCTTCTTTCTTTTAAGAGTATGGATAATTTCGTGCGCAAGTGAAATATTATCTCGAAATAAGCCTTCCAGGGACGTAAGCTGATTGAAGAGGAGAAATAACTTTGGTGAGGATTACCTTCATTCTTCTCGCCATCAGCTTAGATATTAGCTTATATGAAGTATTACATAGAGCAATCGGCCGATAATCAGCTGGTGAACTTGGAGTCTTAACTTTTGGTACAAGCATGAGTCTTGTTTGGTTCAGTTTTTTGCAAATGAATCTGCACCTGAAGAAATTTTGAATCATTTTAACCATATCCTCTTTAACTGTATCCCACTGAGATAAGTAGAAGCCTGGAGGAAAACCGTCTGGCCCCGGTGATTTCCATGGATCCATGCTCTTTAGAGTATCAAGAATCTCATTCTCTGACGGAATAGCAATGAGTTTAGCATTATCTTCTTCAGTAATAACTGTATGAACATACTAGTAGAAAATTGTTATCTAGAACTGGAGATGAGGTCGAACTAATATCTTGGAAATCTGGTATGCTTGAGTAGATAAAGATTCTTTGTCATTACACCAATTCCCGAGTTATCACGAAGAGCATCAATCCCTGTTTCTTGATATCGTCTGTTAGCATTGGCATGATGAAAACTTGAGTTATAATCTACCTCTTTAAAAAAATTATCTTTGTTCTTCTGCATCCATAATTGTTTTTTGATTTCTTCCCATTTATCAATATCTTTTTCAATTCTGATGACTTCATCTGCCATATTAGGGTGAGAACTAGAAATACGAGTATTATCCAGGTTCCGAGTACAGCTCTCTCTAATATTGGTATCAATGTTGCCAAAAGTAGTTCTATTCCAAACACTCGAAGTCTTCTAGTGAGTTTCAACTTATGGTTAATGTTGTGCGCAGACTTCTGCTATACTTGAGCTCCAAGCATGTTTAATTTGGTCCGTACACGAACTGTCTTTTAACCAAACACCAAAAAATTTCCAGTTTCTGCTAGTATGACTATCAGGTTTGTATAAAGTTAAACAAATAGGTGTATGATCAGAAGCAAGATGCGTTAAATGTTTTAAATTCGAATCAGGAAAGGATATGAGCCAATCATCATTGGTCAGAGCTCTATCTAGCCTACTTTTAATTCTGCCAGTACCATGTTTGTTATTAGGCCAAGTGTAGGGGGTACCATTATAGCTTAAGTCGCTTAGGCCAAAGCATCATTAATACATTGTAAGATTGATGGTGATGTAGAGGAAGACTGACTATTGTTGCTAAATCTATCGCTAGGATCAAGGATAATATTCAAGTCTCCAATCAACACCCACGGCTGATTAATCTCCAGACCTATTTCCCTAATGAAGTTCCACTGATCTTTTTTTTCATTAGGTTTGCAAGAACCATAGACACACACGAAAGCAGCCACTCTGGTTTTGAAGGGTCATGAGAAACCAAACAATGGATCATATTTTTTGAAGAATACACAATATCTAACGTGAATCCATCCTTCCATAATAGGAGGAGGCCACCAGAGAGCCCAATGGAAGGTTCAAAAACTTTATTAGGAAAATCTAGACACTTAGCAAGCTTAAGAATTTTATCAGAGCTAATTTTTGTTTCCTGTATAAAGATAATGTCTGGATTATGAGTTTTCGAGAGATTTTTAATGTGATTCCTAGTTTTGATATCATAAAAACCTTGGCAATTCCATGCAATGATTTTCATTCTTGCTAGATTAAAACGAGGATGCGAGGCAGTATTAAAAACTACTTTGAAAAAATAGAAATGAGAAGAATAAATACTAGTACTGAGTTTTGTGAATACCTGTGTAGAATCTCTGACCCTATCGTTCATGGGAGCAGGAACAGATGCAGATAAGTTTTCCGAGACCATCATTGATGATGTTTGTTGGGCCATATTAGTAGCATCATTATTCGGAATATTTGGAGGTTGGATATGAATATTATGAGGGTTCATATAAGGCTCCTGGTTCAGAGAAGAGTTTCTCATTCTTTTGACATTCATGGTTTCATCGGTAGCAGTAGCTTCAACCATTTTTTTTTCCATAGCAATATTTCCTTCATTTTGGGGTTCTTCATCTTGAAATTCTTCAGCAGATTCTGATGAGTGCCAAATATTGCATATTTATACACCTTTTGATTGGCATTTTACTCATCTTTTGTGCTCAGAAATCAGATATTATCCCAAATTCGGTGTTTTCCTTGTTTTCAAGAATAAATATTTGTACTAATTAATTTTGTGTTTTTAGGTAATAAATAAAGTTCGGAGATTCGGAGGAGACAAAAGAGCAAAGAATTGGAGTCAAGCATCTATGGAGCAGAAAGCCAAAGCCCGCGCGCGCAAATGCTTGCAACCCAACAAGTAGCAACTCATCTACAAGACATGGGCTTGAGCTAGACCCGACCCGTGACCCGGATTCGAGCCCGTCCATCCCGAGCCGTTAAGATCTTCACTCGCCACATCCTACGCTCGCTCCGACTTCCTCATCATATCTTGATACACCCGCTTCACAACAAAATTACCTACACCCTTACACCTATCGAGCAAACCCATTTCTTCTTCTTTCTTCTCTTTCTTCTCCGACCAACTCCACAGAGAACCATTCCCTTCACCTTCTCCTCCCTCACCCGTTCGTAGATCCCCATCACCACCACTCCATCTCTCGACAAACGCACCATAACCATCACCACCTCTTGACTACCCTCGCATCACCCATCTCCATCCATAGCTTCCACCATAACCTAGAAGCTAGGGTTGAGATGATTGAAGCTAGGGTTTCACCAACAACCCAAGCATGGACGATTCCGCGCAAGGAAGAGGTTTGGGTCAGTGTATTTGGTATTTTCGAATTGTTTTGTGAGATATAAAAGGATGTTCTTGATGAAAGAGAGTTAGTCAGTTTTTAGTTTTTAGTTTTTGAAGTCTGTTTTTAGGGTTTAATGTTAGAATTGAATTCAAGTTCAGTTTTATCTCTTTGCATGATGTGCTAAAATACTTAGCTAGGGTGTTGATAAAACCCCTATTGAATATATGAAGATTAATTCACATCTGAGTTTTAGTCTAATTGTTTGTATTCCATAAGGTTCATTAGCTAATTGTTGAGCAAATCTCCTGTGATTGGTTGTCTTGTAAAAAAAGACAACCAATACTAGGGGATGATTTGTGAGTTCAATGGCCTAATTTTCCACCTGAAACTTCCAAGGGGAGTGATAAGATTATAATTTGATGTGTGTTACCTTAGTATAGGATTAGGAGGTGAATTCAGTCACCCTAGTACTCTCAATTCACAGCTACAACATATTTTCTTCTCATTAATACCTTAGCTTAGTGTCACAACAATCACAGCTCCTCAAACTTGTCGTTTCGACACCAAACACCAAATATTTCTATCATTTGCTAGAATTCAGTTAAGTAAAGCCCTTAGATCACTTAAGCACACCCAATTCTCTGTGGGATCGACCTGTGCTTGCCACGCCTCCAATAGGCCTGTGCACTTGCAGTATACGTAGGAAATAAACATCTTTAAGCTCCTACCAAGTTTTTGGCGCCGTTGCCGGGGAACTGGTAGTGTGCTATTTGTTCTTTAAAGCTTCATTTTACTGTTTTTCAATTCTCCCCTGTACATTTTAACTTTCAATCATCTCTGTGCTATCTTCTCGCAATTTGAACCATCACCGATTTCATTTTATTGTGTATATATGTGTTAAGACCTCCCTCGTTACCATTTGTAGTTTACACTCTCTATAACTTAACTTGTCATCTTTTGTCAAGTCATGTTAAGTTTGTTATAATCCATCTTTTCATCACTTTAGCATTCTTGCTCTTTGGTTTGACTGTGTGACTCGTGTGGCGAGTTTGAACTCTTGAGTAACGGGTGTCTTTGTCTTCTTTGTGCTTGTGGTGCTGCTAAGCAAGCCAAGGAGGAGAAGAAAAGAGCAGACCACCGTGGAGTGCCTAAACCCAGTGTAAAACTGGTGGTATTGTCTTCCAACCTTGTTTCCTTGAATGAATGAATGTTTGCTTGTGAATGAATAACTCGTGAATGAACCCCGATTTCGCTTAACCTTGTATTACCCGAGCTTACACCGTGAATTAGCTACTCGCCACCTTGCTAGCCCCTAAAGCCGCAAGTTTGAGTTAGCCCGTGAAAGCCAAGTGTGACCAATTGAGCCACAACTGGATAACCCCGAGCTCGAGTTTGACATCAACTCGATCGTGACATCAACCGAGTGAGTTGATACCACAAACTCAACCGAGCAAGTCGATTTCCTCTGTCATGTACTTTAAGCAAACCCCGAGCTTACCCAAGTATATTGTTCTACCATGTTGACTTGCTAAGCCATCCGACCGCAACCTTTTGCAACCTTTTGCATACCCCCGCTTTGCCTTGGCCGATTGCAAGCCTTACTCGTGCTAGACCTTATGCATGCTCAACCCGTGCCGGACCTTGAATCGTGAGACGTTGAATTTGCTCCCATTTGTTAAGTTGTGCATCCGTGCATAAGCTATCTTGTCACTTCTTTGAGCATCTTTGTAAAATACAAGCACTGTGTATTTGCTGATTAACTTGTAATTGTTGTGAAGTTGGATACCTTGCAAGTATTTTGAAAGTCTTCAATTGCTGCAATCTGTGTGTGATCTTGTATTGTGTGATTGAGCATTGAGTAGCAGAAGAAGACATAGCATTTAGATTGTTTTTCAAACAACACCACCCTGGCACATGCTTCACCATTGAGTGAGCACATCCCATAACCTGTGCACCTCACAAAAAAAAAAAAATTTTCTTTACCAAAAAAATGTGTTGTACTCAAGTCGTGCTCTCCTTGCTCCATCGATTTTGTGCAAAACCAACCAAAGACATTGCCCGTCTTTGTGGCCGTGATTCAAGCCTGAGCATAAACCAACTCGTGCCACATAACCGTAAGGCGGCCCGATCAAAGGCTTTGTGCATCTCACATGACTAGCAAAGTGCACACACCGAGTCCACAACCATTGGCCTTGCAGTACCGCCAACCTTCACCCGAGCCGCATAAGTCGAAGCCCACCGCTGGGCTTTGCATTCGAACTTTCAACCCACATAAGCCACACTGTTGGGTTGTGCATAAAATCGAACCCAACCCCGGGGCGCAAACAACTAAGCCCGCATCAACCGAAATTCGGGCTCAACTCACTTCTGGGCTGTGCACAAAACCGAGCCCAACTCAACCTAATCTGGGCTGTGCAACCAAGCTGGGCCAGATCATATAGGCTAAAACCTATTTTGCTGGGCCTTACAACACCAATAACCAATCTTTTGGGCTTGAGTCATGTATTAGTGGGTCATTTTTGAGTTTTTGCTTTTCTGTGTTGAAATTGATTGTATGTTAACATGCTAGATGCGCTAGCTAGGCTATGATTGTGTCTTTTAGAGACCAAACAAATCGACTAGTTAGAATCCGCCCGGACGAAATCGTTAGCATACCCAGTTCTTCAACCGAAAACCCAAGCCCAGACCTATCTGAAACAGAAACCATGGGTGAGGAACAAAACCAACCCCGTAGTCTCAAGGACTACATGTACCCAACTAGGGCAAGCCAGCCCTCTTGCATCATTCTGCCAGCCGATGCTTGTCAGTTTGAACTGAAAGCAAGCACCATTCATATGCTACCCGTGTTAGAGGGGTCAATGCCGAGAACCCCTACCATCACGTGAGAGACTTTGAGGATATTTGTGGGACTCTGCGTTTTAACCAAATGATGAGGAGTCCCTCAAATTGAGATTGTTTCCTTTTTCTCTCGAAAGACAAAGCCAAGTCTTGGCTTCATGCCCTACAAACCACAGTCCATTAGAACTCAGGGATGACCTCACAAAAGAGTTTCTCAAAAAGTTTTCCCCAACCATAAGAAAGCGACAATTCGCCAAAGTCTAAATGGTTTTGTGCAATTAGAAGACGAAACTCTAGCAAAGTACTTGGAGAGATTCAATGAATTATTACTCCAATGTCCCCACCATGGTTTTGAAAAATGGTGACTTGTCCAAATCTTGTATGAGGGTCTAGATGTTAGAACCCGTACCACAAATCGAGTCAATGTGCAATGGTGCATTTATTGACAAGAGTGCCGATGACGCTTGGACTTTTCTAATCGAAGTCGCTGAAAAGACTCAACAATGGGAGTCCATCCGAGAACCGAAACGGACTACCCCGCACAAAATGTTCATAGAATCGAGTCGACTTTGAGGGAAATGCAAAAATGGCATCTTTGGCCCGGAGAATAGAAGTGCTTGAGTTGGAAAAGAATGTAAAATCTAATGCCCCTACTCTCCGTGACCAAATTGATATGGACACTTGTGCCGCATGCCATAGTTCTGACCACTTAGTGGACAGCTGTCCAGATTTACATGCATTTCAAGAGTCCAAAACCGAGCAAGCCAATGCATTGTACCATAGGCAAGAGAACAACCCGTATTCTCAAACCTACAACCCAGGGTGGAGGAATCACCCTAACTTCTCATGGTCCAAGGGGCCAGTACAAGGGGGACCAACAAATAATAACCAAGGATACTCATATCCTAGAAACCCCCAAGTACAACCACCCACTCAGTACCCTGTAGAGAAAAAGACTAGCTTTGAAGGCGTGTCGTCTCGTTAACCCAAAATCTTACAGAACTTAGGAAAACCACCGACCAACGTTTCACAAGTCTAGAAATTAAAATGGGTCAAATATGTGATGCATTGAATGAGAGAGAAAAAGGAAAACTTCCTAGTCAACCCCAACAAAATCCAAAGAATGTGTTTCAAGCAGGCTCCTCTACTCGCAATGAAACTTCGCATAGTCAAGCGAATGCTATCACCACTCTCCGTAGTGGTAGAATTGTTGAGAACAATGTAGGTGTACCACCATCAAGCGAGTCTCCATCGACTCACCAAGTACACACAACACCACAGAAAACATCCACTGTAGAGAAAGAATTTGAGCCTCGTTGATAAGACCAAGAGTCCTACCGATGTTGATGTTTCTTTGCCAAGTCATGTACCCGTTGCTCCATTCCCATAAAGGTTGGTGCAACGAAGGGGGTAACCAATACAATGAGATTTTGGAAATGTTCAAGAGAGTTAACATAAACATTCCATTTCTCGAAGCAATTAGACAAATACCCACCTATGCTAAGTTTTGAAGGACTTGTGCACACAAAAGCGTAAGCTTCATGTGCATAAGCGTGCCTTTCTCACCGAGCAAGTGAGATCCATAATCCAAAACAATATTCCCACTAAGTTTAGAGACCCGGGTAGTCCAACGATTACATGCAACATAGGCGACCATACTGGTCGAAAAGGCGTTACTAGACTTAGGAGCAGTGTGAATCTTTGCCATACTGTGTATGTGCAATTGGGCCTTGGGGAGCTGAAGCCCACACCTGTTACGCTACAGTTAGCGGACAGATCCGTGAGAATCCCCCGTGGTATTATTGAAGATGTGTTAATCAAGGTTGATAAATTTTTCTTTCCTGTAGACTTCATAGTCTTAGACACTCAACCCGTGAAAAACCCAAGTAATCACATTCCGTGATCTTAGGACGTCCTTTCCGGCGACGTCCAATGCCATCATCAACGTCGTAATGGTGTGTTGAAATTGTCTTTTGGTAACATGACCGTAGAGCTGAATGTTTTTAACACTAGTCAACAACCCTTTGATTGTGATGATCTTGATTTGCATGAGATTAACATGATCGAGAGTCCGATCCAAGACTCTTTGCCCGACATTTTGTCGGTGGACCCTTTGCAAGCATGTTTAGATAACTTTGACTTAGATCTCTTCGAGTCTAAGTACATTGGTGAAATTCACTCGTTGCTTGAATCATCCCACACATGGATATTGCTAAGTGGCGTAATGCGGTGGAACCACTTCCACTCTCGATACCAAATCGCCCCACCTCTTGAGACACCACCTAAGCTTGATTTGAAACCATTACCCGATACCTTGAAGTATGCTTTCTTAGGTCCTTATGACACTTTACCCGTGATTATTGCATCATGTTTAGACACAGAACAGAAAGTATACTCTTAGAAGTACTTCAAGAACATAACGGAGCCTTAGGTTGGACCATCAGATCTTAAGGGTATAAGTCCCACAATTTGCATGCATCACATAAACCTTGAAGAGAACACCAAACCATCTAGGGAAATGCAAAGGAGACTTAACCCCAATATAAGAGATGTTGTCAAGGGTGAGATTCTAAAATTGCTTGATGCGGGTATTATTTACCCCGTCCTCGATAGCAGGTGGGTCACCCCATTCGGTAGTACCCAAGAAGTCCGGCATCACCGTAGTTCAAAATGAGATGAATGAGCTTGTCCCCACCCGTGTGACCACAGGGTGGCGAGTTTGTATTGATTATAAAAAATCGAACACGGTAACCAAGAAAGACCATTTTCCCTTCCCTTCATTGACCAAATCTTTGGAAAGGTTAGCAAAACATAGTCACTCTGCTTTTAGATGGCTATTCTGGCTACAACCAAATTCACATAGCACCCGAAGACCAACAAAAGACCACATTTACATGTCCTTATGGAATATTTGCTTATCGTCGTATGCCTTTTGGGCTGTGCAATGCACCCGCTACTTTTCAACGTTGCATGATGAGCATATTTTCCGACATGGTAGATAAGTTTCTTGAGATTTTTATGGATGATTTTTCGGTGTTTGGTTCTTCTTTTGATGAGTGCTTGCATCACCTCACTTGTGTGCTGATTAGGTGTAAAGAAAAGAGTTTGGTCTTGAATTGGGAAAAATGTCATTTCATGGTTAACTCAGGCATTGTTCTAGGGCATATTATCTCGGAAAAAGGCATAGAAGTAGACAAAGCCAAGGTAGATCTCATTCAACACTTGCCTCAACCTCGTTCTGTGAGGGACATCAGATCATTTCTAGGCCATGCGGGTTTTTACCGCCGATTCATCAAAGACTTTAGTAAAATTTCACGACCTTTGTGCAATCTTCTTGCAAAAGATGTTGCATTTGTCTTTGATGATGCTTGTAAGGAAGCATGGGAGCAATCAAGGCTCTCCTTACATCTGCCCTATAGTCGACCACCCGATTGGTCATTACCATTTGAGATTATGTGTGATGCGTCCGACTATCTTTGTAGGAGCTTTTTTAGGCCAACGAGTAGACAAACTCCCTTATGTGATCTACTATGCTAGTAAAACACTTAATGATGCTCAATGAATTATTCCACAACCGAGAAAGAGTTGCTAGTTTGTTGTGTTTGCATTAGACAAGTTTAGATCCTATTTGATAGGGTCTAAGGTCATCATTTATTCGATCATGCTTTGCATTGAGATATCTTCTGTCTAAGAAAGATGCTAAGGCTCGTCTAATTCGATGGATACTCTTGCTACAAGAGTTTAACCTCGAAATTCGAGATAAGAAAGGGTCGAGAGAATGTTGTTGCCGATCACTTGTCTAGGTTGAATGTTGAATCTCGGTGATGAATCTCGTGTTAATTAGGGAATCATTCCCCGATGAGCAATTGATGCTTGTGTCCGAGATGCCTTGGTTTGCCGATATTGTGAACTACCTTGCTACTGGGTAGAATGCCCTTGCATTGGTCTAAACAAGACCGTTCTAAGTTCTTGGTGAAGTTAAACATTTCCTTTGGGATGACCCATATTTGTTTAAGTACTTGCCAAGACCAAATCATTAGGAGATGTGTCCCCAATTTCGAACAGAGGGATGTCATTTCTTTTGTCATGACCATGCATGTGGAGGCCACTTTAGTGCCAAGAAAACTTTGTAAAGATCTTGCAAAGCGGTTTCTATTGGCCAACACCGTTTAAGGATTGCCATGCTTTTTGTGTTGCTTGTGACCGATGCGAGAAATTAGGAAGTATCTCTAAGAGAAACATGATGCCCTTACAACCCATTTTGATTGTTGAGATGTTTGATGTTTGGGGTATTGATTTCATGGGTCCATTTCCTAACTATGAAGGTAAGTTATACATTCTTGTTCTTCGTTGATTATGTCTCTAAGTGGGTAGAGGCCATTGCATCCAAAACCAACGACCATAAAGTTGTTCTTTCTTTTCTTAAAGAGAACATTTTCTCCGTTTTGGAACCCCTAGAGCAATAATCGGTGATGGAGGTAGTCATTTCTGCAATAGACCCTTTGAATCACTAGTGCGCAAGTATGGAATCACTCACAAGGTCGCAACACCTTACCATCCTCAAACCCGGTGGCCAAGTGGAAGTTTCCAATAGGGAAATAAAGCATATCCTTGAGAAGACCGTCAATCCTTCTAGGAAAGATTGGTCTTTGCGCTTAAATGATGCTTTATGGGCCTATAGAACTGCATACAAGACTCCCATTGGGATGTCTCCTTACAGACTTGTGTACGGAAAAGCATGTCATCTACCAGTTGAGTTAGAACACCATGCATATTGGGTCATGAAGAAGTTGAATTTTGATCTTGATAAAGTCGGAACTCCGTAGAAAACTTCAACTCAATGAGTTAGAAGAATTGAGAAACGATGCATATGATAGTGCCAAAACGTACAAACATAGGATGAAAGTGTTTCACGACAAGCGCATTCTCGCAAGTCTTTCACCCAGGACAGAAAGTTTTATTGTACAACACTAGATTGCATTTGTTTCCAGGAAAGCTACGTTCCCGATGGTCAGGATCATACTTGGTACGTACCGTTTTCCCCCATGGAGCTGTAGAAGTTGAAAACCCAGCAAACAAGAACATCTTCAAAGTCAATGGTCGAGATCGAAACCATTTCGGAGCATCTTCCACCGAGAAGTTGAGACCGTCGACTTGGAAGACCCCATCTATGTGGACCTGATCTAGTTCACTTGTGTACATACATATGGACTAACAATCCATTCTCTTTCCCTTTTCTTTTTCTTTTGCATAGTTCTTATGTGTGCTAACCAAACTTTTGTCTTGCGCTCGTGATTTGTTTTTGCTTTCAAAGCATTCATCTTTCTATGGTTTAGCAACACCCTATTGCATCCAGGTAATCTCTTCCCTTTTCTCCTCTCAACATAGTTCTCTTGGTATGTGACTTGTTTAAATTCTTTAGTCTGTTGACACATTGAGGACAATGTTTGATCTAGGTTTGGGGGTGTGATTTGCATTTAGAGTTTTTAGTCTTTTTGTTTTAATTCATTAAAAAAAAAAAAAAAAAAAAAAAATCGAAAAACTCAAAATTTGCATAAAAACCTCCAACTTTTAGAGATTTTTAGAGTCACTAGCATGCTTCTAGCTATGTTTACATAGAGAGTCCGACCGAAATAACAAGAACTTGGAAGTACTTGGAGAACGCAATCGGGTTCCTTAGTTGATTAGAGCGTTAAAGTTGGATTTAACCATACGGGAGGGCGAATTAGGTGTTGTTTAGATATTCGGTAGTAGAATTGTGATCAACCATAGTGGAGACTACCCATTTTACATCAAGCGAGGTACCGACCTTCACTCTTTGTGACTTTCTAGAAAAGCTTTTTAGAGTGTGTGTCACCGTACGTCAATCCGGGTAGGAATGGTGAGCTACCCAACTTCGCACCACTTTCAGCACTATTTTTGATCTCTTGAGTGCTAATTCCGTCAATCATGAGGGTGACGTCTAAAGATGAAAACTCCTTGTAAATATCGATTTGCCGTTAGCATCACTCTCTCTCTCAATCGAGCAGATCCATAGAAACACATCATCATCGGCAAGCGGAGCAACATCAAAATATTTGAAGAAAAGTGAAATAGTCAAGGTTACATGCAACAAAGAAAAGAAAATAGGATGAGAATTAATGAAGTTTATAAAATCAAGACAATACAAGTTATGGAAAATTAAGTGATATAATCCTTCATCCATGGAGTTAGTAGTTTCATTGTTTTTGTTGTTATTTTCAATTAATGTATATAGTAAAGTCAAAAAAAAAAAAAAAAAAATTCAAAAAAATATTGTAGTTTATTTTCTTAGTTTTGATACCACCATGGTAAAGAAGAAAATTCCAAGTAACAGGAAATTGAGTAGAAAAGTTAAAAATTGTCAAGTTTTGTGAAGTTTAGAAGTTCGTCATCAACAATTGAAGACCGAAGACCGAAGATTGAAGACGTTTCTATGGTTCTTATGAGAGAGTGATATTAATTGCCGATCGGGTGAAAAGGTAAGTGAGTACTCCCACCCCTTGCTAATGGTTGATTTCCTTTCTTAGAGATCATCAGAAAAAGATTCTTTTTGTCCACACTTCTGTGGAGTCTCCAGAAATTATTTCGGAAGGTTATCCTTCTTACCTACAACGTGTGCAGGATTTCTCTCTTTATTCCTGCTTGCACACATGAGAGACTAAAAAGCGATCTTTTTGAGTGCAATTATCATAAAACCCTAATGGTGAGGCGAAGTCGAGGCTTATGATCACAATCGAATCCGAATTATTTCATATGGTATGGTTACTTCTCGCTCAGCACTTAAAGATGAGAAGGCGTTCTTTGGTAGTTCTAACTTCATGTTACTAGCATGCAGAAACTCTATGTCCTCATAGCTCCTTGGATGCTTGAGACTCTTTTACACTCTGAAGTTGGAGAAGGTTTTGTGGGTACACCTCGGTAAACCCTCACGAGACTACAACTCGTCCACTAGGGACACCTAGGGGTTTAAAGGCTTAGTGCATACGCTAAATGCATTCGAGAGACAAGCGGCAAGGGGTATAGTTAGGATTTCTTAATTTCTGTTTCACTTGAGGACAAGTAAAATTCAGGTTTGGGGGTATTTGATGAGTGCCAAATATTGCATATTTATACACCTTTTGATTGGCATTTTACTCATCTTTTGTGCTCAGAAATCAGATATTATCCCAAATTCGGTGTTTTCCTTGTTTTCAAGAATAAATATTTGTACTAATTAATTTTGTGTTTTTAGGTAATAAATAAAGTTCGGAGATTCGGAGGAGACAAAAGAGCAAAGAATTGGAGTCAAGCATCTATGGAGCAGAAAGCCAAAGCCCGCGCGCGCAACAGTTGCAACCCAACAAGTAGCAACTCATCTACAAGACATGGGCTTGAGCTAGACCCGACCCGTGACCCGGATTCGAGCCCGTCCATCCCGAGCCGTTAAGATCTTCACTCGCCACATCCTACGCCGCTCCGACTTCCTCATCATATCTTGATACACCCGCTTCACAACAAAATTACCTACACCCTTACACCTATCGAGCAAACCCATTTCTTCTTCTTTCTTCTCTTTCTTCTCCGACCAACTCCACAGAGAACCATTCCCTTCACCTTCTCCTCCCTCACCCGTTCAGAGATCCCCATCACCACCACTCCATCTCTGACAGACGCACCATAACCATCACCACCTCTTCAGCTACCCTCGCATCACCCATCTCCATCCATAGCTTCCACCATAACCTAGAAGCTAGGGTTGAGATGATTGAAGCTAGGGTTTCACCAACAACCCAAGCATGGACGATTCAGCGCAAGGAAGAGGTTTGGGTCAGTGTATTTGGTATTTTCGAATTATTTTGTGAGATATAAAAGGATGTTCTTGATGAAAGAGAGTTAGTTAGTTTTTAGTTTTTAGTTTTTGAAGTCTGTTTTTAGGGTTTAATGTTAGAATTGAATTCAAGTTCAGTTTTATCTCTTTGCATGATGTGCTAAAATACTTAGCTAGGGTGTTGATGAAACCCCTATTGAATATATGAAGATTAATTCACATCTGAGTTTTAGTCTAATTGTTTGTATTGCATAAGGTTCATTAGCTAATTGTTGAGCAAATCTCCTGTGATTGGTTGTACTGTAAAAAGACAACCAATACTAGGGGATGATTTGTGAGTTCAATTGGCCTAATTTTCCACCTGAAACTTCCAAGGGGAGTGATAAGATTATAATTTGATGTGTGTTACCTTAGTATAGGATTAGGAGGTGAATTCGGTCACCCTAGTACTCTCAATTCACAGCTACAACATATTTTCTTCTCATTAATACCTTAGCTTAGTGTCACAACAATCACAGCTCCTCAAACTTGTCGTTTCGACACCAAACACCAAATATTTCTATCATTTGCTAGAATTCAGTTAAGTAAAGCCCTTAGATCACTTAAGCACACCCAATTCTCTGTGGGATCGACCTGTGCTTGCCACGCCTCCAATAGGCCTGTGCACTTGCAGTATACGTAGGAAATAAACATCTTTAAGCTCCTACCAGATTCCTTAAGCCAAATTTCATATTCTGAAGCAGAGAGACTATCTAAATAGAGAAGACCAGCAGTGTGATCACAACTATCATCCACATGATCAATAACAAAGCATTTGGTACATATATTTCTTGGTCAAGTTCCCAATGATAACGAATCCAAACATCTTCACCTGAAATGGTCTTCCACCAACCTCCTCTATGGAGAGGTTTTTGAAGTTCAATCTCAATTCTTGCCTTTACTGTATTTCCCGCTCGAGGTCTGCAGTTCCTTGGAGTAGTTGATAGCTTAGTACCCATATATGCTATAGCTTCATCAATAACAGCTACATTCATATGCTCTAGCTTTAGATATTTAAAATGCAGTGTAAAAATTTGTTTCTTGAAGGTATAGTCTGTAATAGGGATATTTGAAGAATATTTTTGTACATGGAAGAGCACTCCATCTACTAACCACGGACCATCAGCAATAACTTCATCACGTTCTTCTTCACTGTTTAGTCTGACCAACATAAGATTATGACCCATAACTCTTATTTCCTTGTTACGGTATCTTCCCCAAAGAGAATTAATCTCAGATCTGATTATTGTCATCTTCATCTTTTCTTTCTTCACAAGTTTCCCTAGAATACCAAACATCCACTCATCCGCAGCTTGGTTAAGGTTTTGTGAGGAACCAACAGTTCTTCTTGAGTTTGCAGATAAATCAATATTTGCCTGTCTAAGTTGACGAGACAGCATATTGATACGGTCACCTTGAGGAGCAGACATGTTGATAATGAGTCTTGTGTAGATAACAGCTTGGTGAAGTATCACAAGGTTTTGGAAGAATGAGATCTTACTAGTCTTATCAAAGTATATATACTGCTCAATGTTTTTGATAACAGACTTAAACACAATATCTTGTTTATCCCTAGTGATAAATGAGGATTTTTTCCTGAGAGGGAAACTTTGATTTTTGAAAAATAATTTCCAACTGAGATTTTTTTTATTACCAAGTTTAGAACAAGAATATAGGTGATTAGAATAAAAAAGATACGTGACAATAGGGAGATAATGTGACAGGCTGTAATGAGTGTAGCTGAGGCTACGATTTCGGAGATTGATTAACAGAAGTTTGGGAGCCACAAAAATTTGAATTTTTGAGATTACCAGAGTAGGTTTGCTGAGTTGAATATCACAAAGGATAAGATTTGATTTCATCGAATTAATATAGTGCCATTGATGAATTTGGTTTTTGGTTGAAGGTTTGTTGTTTGAATGAAGGAAATCTTCTGAGCTACTAATATGGACCATCATCAATATGAAGATGGTTAGCACCACTGCCGGCTGAAGCACTGTTCTTATACTAACTGCACTGTTCATGCTGAATGCCACCACTGGTTACCCACGGAATAATGAATCAGAGATCTGCAAGGAATTACCAACTCATGAGATAGCTTAAAAGGAGAAAACCACTAAAATCCATGTCGAGAAACATAAACTCTTAGGGAGAAAAAGAAAACTTAAAACAGAAAAGAAGAATTCCACAATCTTCTTACTAAGCTAATCATAATAATGCATGCTAAAGATTAGATGATTAATAGTAAATATCAAACATGAATCAAAATAAAGGAAAACTAGAATCAAAGAAATCGCATAATCATAGATTCTTCTATGCCGTGGCTAATTTTCCTATAGTCACTGATCATTACAGTGTATAAATACCTTCCGATTATGTAAGGGCATTAACGTATTCTCCGCATTTTGGACATCCCTTAACGATGTATATGGGTTAGGAATAAAAAAGTCGCCCCTAATTCTTTTGGGGTCGCCCCTAAAAATGCCAGGGTAAAAAGCCCTTTTTTTTTCCTCCTATTTATATACCTGTATTTGTATGTAATTGTGTATTTAAGTCGTCTGAGTTGTTTAACTGTAATAAGAGGAAAAATACTCAAACGGGTCGGATTCCGAAAGACTTGTAAAAAACAATGACATTATCTTAAAGAAAAAGATGATGTCGATGTTGAGACGCTCCATGGAATGGGGGTTCATGAGTTACGAGAACAAGCTTCAATTCGTGGTAAGAAACAACTTTTTGAGGGAGGATCAATTTCGATCAATCGAGGTATTCTCCTTTATATATACATGTTGATTTCATGTGGTGGAAATAAATAAAATTTGTTTAGTTTTGGCAAGTAAAACCCATATTAACAAGCCGCCTTTGACTTGGACATGGTTATGTTAATGACCATTTGCTCTAAAGCCTCGACGGTTTGCTTAAAACAACCAAGAAAGGTGGTGCAGTTCCGGATAAGTATCTCTCGACGAATATAAGGCAAACTACCGTGTTCTTGAACATGTAAGTTGATTGCACTTCTTGGTATTTAGTAGGGTTTTAGTACGTACGATAATAAAGTCCGTGGGTCATAATATTAGGTCGTCAGCACCAAATTCTTTGTTTACCAGGGAAGAATCCGTATCCGGCTTCAAATTATTTTTGTTTGTCCTAATTACAGGGAGATGCAATCTATGATGCGATCTTGAACCAAACAAACGTCTCAATCAATAATAATAAGTTCTACGTGATTCAAGCTCTTGGTATTCTTTCTTCTTCTTTGTTTTTGATTTCCAACTTCCAGACTTATGTTTTGTTTGTGCATTGCAAAGACTTTGGTTAGAATCAAAATATTACCACATGAACTAATGTGGCGTGATTGTTGTGCTATTTCGAACCAATGCAATCGGACTCTTGTGGAGCATTCATGGTTTTCACTAGATGGGGTCGGGTTGGAGTTGAAGGTAAGAGCAAGTTACAGGGACCTTTCACCTCCAGAGATGAAGCCATTAAGGAGTTCGAACAAAGGTTTTACGACAAGACAAAAAATGACTGGTCTAGTCGCAAGAATTTTGTTTGTCACCCGAAACTCTATACTTGGGTGGAAATGGATTACAAAGAAACGGAAAACGAATCAGCTATGAGTGTTTTATTGATGCCATCTAGTACTGTTTACTTTCAACCAGTATCATTCATTAGATTTGTCAAGTTCAAGAATCCCTTTTGATAATTTCAGGTTCCAAACAAGCTCAAAGACTCTTCTTCGATTCAACCACGAGAGTCAAAACTGGAATCTCGCATTGCTAATTTTATGTCTCTTATTTGTAATATCAGCATGATGCATCAACATATGATCGAATTAGGTTAGCGACGTTTGCCTCTAAACGTTTGTAGCTTTCATTAGCATGTGAACTGTGCGCAATTTTCTTCATCTTATTTATCATTTCAGGATTTAGCACGAAAAATCGCCTTGGTAAGCTAAGCAAATCAACCATTTTGAAGGTACGTACGCCTCTTGGTGAATCACTTAACGGTTTGTACAAAAATATATCTCTAGACTAAATCAAATTCTCGATCTCACATGTCCGAACTCACATGCAGTGGGATACAATGTTTTGAAGAGCATTTCAAGCCATTACTCGCGCTAACCCCGACAGGGAAAAACTTGAGCACTTATCCGGGTAAGCACTAGACTTTGTTCAAGGTTACGTAATGTGCACGCTGAATTTTTACTTTCATTATTCTCTCGGTTGTTTCGTTGCAGAGCCTTCTACTCGGTTATCCCTCATGACTTGGGTTTGAGAAAGATGCGTAAGTTTCCTTTTGGCTAGAATTGCACTTTCCTTGTACTGTAATCCTATAAACATGATAGTTACTTATTATGGATCATAAACAATGGCGAGTGATTTTATTATCGACACACATTTGGCCGAAAGGCAAGATAGAATCGGTAACAAGTTTCTTTATTTCGTTATGGACCTTTTTAAGTTTAAATATTTATTCTTTGATTGGAGCTATTGAGTTAAAAATTGGCTTTGTGTTCATAAAGGTTGAAGCCTTAGGTGAAATCGATCTAGCGACTGAGTTCTTCAAGGATACCGATTACATGCGTATATATCTTTAATTTCTTCTCATTGTTTTTTCAATACCGAAATGAATAGACAATTAGCCAACGATATGCAATAATCTCGATTTTGTGCATGCTTCTGTCAATTGAGCAGGAGGATCCACTATACTCCCATTACAATCGCCTCCCGGTCTGCGAATCGAACCGATTGATGCCGATACCAAGGAATACTCTTTGGTAAAACTAACTCTATATGGTTAAAGTTGAATAAGTGGTTATCAAAAATAAAACCAGTAGGTATTTATTCTTTAATTGGAATTTCGGGTGCAGATAGAGAAGTATATTAAGAACACTTCGTATTTCGCTTTAGATACAATGAGATGTTTAGGGTATCCAGAAATGAAGTCAACGTTTCGTAAAGGTACATGTAGAATTTAGAAATGTTTGGATTAGTTTTGTGATCGGTGGTAGTATGTGGAAGCTTATTTGCTTGTACGACTCTTCTTATATCTATGTGCAGTTCTCGACACCAAAAACAGAATGCTTTTTGTGGCATGGTTCTCGACTTACAAATTACAATTGGAATTCTATCACAAGGTAATTCCTCTACTTTTTTTCACTTGAAGATTTCCAAAGGTTTATTTGTTGTTTCAAAATATGTATACTCTTCCAATTTCTTTCTTTCTGCCTTAAAACATGACAGGATTACGCATTCCTCCTCCGAAGCCCCGTTATCGGGTTACACGTTCGGTAAAGGGGTTTATTTTGCTGATATGTTCTCAAGAAGTACACACTATTGCGGTTTGTCTCTGCGTCTCGTAGAGACTTGGTGCTTCTTTATGTGAGGTTGTTTTCTTACTTATACCTAATACATGCGGGATACTTATTTTTCCTCGCAATTGCATCGTGTATGATGCATTCGCGCATTGTGCCAAAAAGGCTTAGCGCAAGCATTTTTCTAACCTTGTTGTTGGCAAGGTTGCATTGGGTGAGATATTTGAGCTACTACATGGAGATTATAATGCCGATCGATTTGCCACCCGGGAAGCTAAGGTTCGTTCCTTGTTCTCTCTTTCATGTATGCAATTCACATATCATTTTATGCTTTCTAAGTGAACATGTTTTACACCATCACTCGAATCACCGCAGAGAAACTTAGATTATGCGGCGAGCTGTCATTGTAACTACTAGTAATACTTTTATGTGTTGTAGCACAAAAGCGGTTGGTTCGATCGTGCCGGATCCATCGAGTCCGAAACACTTGATGATGGTGTGGTAGTGCCACTTGGGAAGCCAAAAAAACTACGAGACCGGGAAGGTACCGTGCTCTCATTTTGTTAATGTTATTACTTCCAATTCGGCGAAGAAATAACTTGATATTTTTTGGTGCACGAAATAAAAAACTGAATAAAAATCCTCTTTTCATCTTACAATACAGGGTGGCTTGTTGAACAACGCGTATATAGTCTACAATGAGGATCAGATTCGAATGCGGTATCTCATTAATGTTAAATTTGATTTGCCGTAATAATTAGCAGTCCATCCAAAACTCATCATTTCTCATGATGGTACAGTTAGTATATATAGTCTTTTTTTTTGTGCTAGTTTCTTCATTACTCCCAAATAACCATGTAAAGTATTAAATCTATCCAGCTGTTGGAGTATTCAAGGATTTCAGCGGCTGAGTATGCCCTTGTTGTTAGGCATCAAGTCATTCCATTGGTTCTTGTCTAATTAAATTAACTGCATATCATTCCATTTGCATTTGCAAATGCTTTTGCTTCCGCCTGCTCACTGTGTGTTTCTTTGATATATTATCTGGATCTGCAGAACATGCAATTTTGTCAGTCCTGCAAGGATTTCAGTTCAAACGATGAATTCTGGGGGGAAGGGCAGTTTTCCAGAAACATCTAAAATTCTGAGCTACAACAAAAGACTCGGGTGGACTAAAATGTCTGTCGTAGACTATTTCTTGACAGTCAACGAGCCACTTGACTAGGTTTGGTCCAATTATAATTTGTTTCCAACGGAAAGACAAACTTAACCCTCACTTTAAAAACTATCTAAATTGCAAAATAATGAAGGGTATGTTAGCTCATCATCCGGAATGTGACATCTCTTGATGTTCACGGGTCTTGTATTTTAGGCAATAGTGTTTAGTTAGGAAATACTCCTTCCTTGCTATTCAAGGAAGTCTCTCTATATATACTTATGTATCTTGTATAACAATGTGAGTGCGCAATAATATTGTTAAGAGATTAAATCTCTGTTCCTCTTCTCTTCTTCTAAGTTATTCTAACCCTAAGTTACCCTAAACATAAATAGTTCTAGCTTGGTATCAGATAGGTTTAGGTCCTCTTTAACCCTATTTTCATCAACCCCGCTTTCGATCATAATTCTTTTCTTCAAATCCTATATCATGTCTATCGAACCCTCAACCACTTCCCGTTATCACCTCAACTATCTCTTCTCTCGTAATCTTCTATTATGTAAATGCACAATTTTCCCAACCTCATCACATCATCACCGTCAAATTGATGAAACCAATTACTCGTTGTGGCGTGCTCAATTTTGCCATATCTTCAAGGTTACGACCTCGATGGTCATATTACTCGGTGCAAAATCCCGTCCAAGACTCACCTCCCGTTGCCGATGCAACTCCTACACCGACGTTTCTTTCTTGGGTAAAACAGATAAAGTCCCGGTAAGTTGGTTGTTCTCTTCTCTTACTCCCGCTGTTTTTCGACATGTTCATCGCCTTACAACTTCAAAAGCTATCTCGGGACTCTCTTGAAGCTCAATATGCCTCCAAATCTGATGCGCAAATTCATCATCTTCATTGTGAGCTACGTGCTCTTAAAAAAGGATCAAAACTATGCGAGCATACATCAATCATGCTCGAGATTTAGTGGATAGTCTTCTTCGTTTGCCAATACAACTATTCATCGACAAAGAATTTCGTCACTGTCTTCTTGCTGGTCTTGACAATTCGTATGATGCTATTGTTACCTCCTTGACCACCACGATGAGTTCTCTAACTATTGAAGATTTCCTTACTTTTCTCTTAACCTTTGAGTTACGTATCGAGACTCAGGAGAAATCATTACATGCACAACCTGTGACCAACATCGCCGCACAAAGTCGTGGAGCTACTTCGAATTCTTCTCGCTTCCAACAATTCTAGCTCCAAAAATCTCTCTCGGCATCAAGGCCCAACTATTTAGCACACTCGGCTCGGCCCAATGCAGCTCACTGCTCTCGGCCCAACTATGCAGAAACTCGCTTAGGCCCAATTCGTTTATGTCTAACGGATATTCGATACCTACAAAGAACTCTCGTCCTTCGACTTCTTCATCCCAACTTACTTAGTCCGAGCTTCCTTGTCGCCCCGTGGCCGTCCCAATCATGAAGCATCGATCGTTGGAACCGGTTTGATCGTGGCTTTCGTCCTCCGCGTCGTCAACCACCAAATTTGCGTACCGCGTGCTTATACCGCTCAAACCGGTTTATTGCCAACTCCTCCATGGACTCCTGACAGTGGTGCTACCGATCATATAACTAATGATCTTTCTCGTCTTCAGTTTCCAACTGAGTATACTGGGCCTGATCAAATACAGATGGGTAATGGTTCTTCTATACCAATTTCTAATGTTGGTTCATCTATTTTGGGGACTCCCAATCGTAAGTTGCAGCTTCGTAATGTTCTCTTTGCACCCAAAATCTCTCATAATCTCTTATCTGTCTCTCGTTTTACTACCGATAATAATGTCTTATTTGAATTTCATCCAAATTTTTGTCTTGTGAAGGATCGATGTACCGGGAAGGTCCTTCTTCGTGGTAGTAGAAAGGGTGGTCTTTATCAACTTGATGTCTCGTCTCAATCTCCTAAAGCTTGCATAGGGGAACGTGCTAGTTTACAAAACTGGCATGCTAGAATGGGACATCCAATGATGCGCATGATCGCAGTTATTTCTCGCTTTCTCTTCCAGGTTTCAAACCAAACATTTTTGCCCATCTTGTCATGAGCATAGGAGTCATAAGTTACCTTTTAAATCCAAAGTACATAACTGTTTATTTGAATCCATTAGATTTAATTATCTCGGATGTATGGGGACCCTCTCATATTTTATCTAATGAAGGTTACAAATATTATGTCATATTTATTGACGCGTATAGTCGTTTTACTTGGATGTTTCCTATGTCTCAGAAATCTGATGTTTTCTCTATATTCTTTTTATTTCAACAGCATGTTGAAAATCTTTTTAATCGAAAGATAAAACTTTTTCAGTCTGACAATGCTGCTGAGTATCGCAAACTTACTCCGCATCTCCAGAAACTTGGAATTTTTCATCGTTTTTCATGCCCACATACTTCGAGCAAAATGGTTTGGTTGAACGTCGTCACCGTCATATTCGTGAAAACCGGTCTTACAATTCTAAATATGGCTTCGTGTCGTCTTCATATTGGTATGATTCATTTTACATCGCTTGCTATTTAATGAATCGTGTTCCTTCGACCTCCGTTAATAATTTCTCTCCATATGAAGTTCTTTTTGGTATCCCACCTGATTACACTTTGCTTCGTGTATTTGGTTGTTTGTGTTATCCTTATCTACGTCCGTATAGGTCACACAAAATGGAACCTCTTTCTTCTCCTTGTGTTTTCATTGGTTATAGTCCATCTCATAAGGGTTATAAGTGTCTTCATATTCCCACGGGTCGAATCTACGTCAGTCGTCATGTTGTTTTTGATGAGACCACCTTTCCCTTTGCGTCTGCATCATCACCTTCCCTGGCATCGACTCCTTCACAGGTAACTCCATCTTCTATAAATCCGGCCTTACCAACTCGCACGGATCCAACACGGCAGTCGTCGCAGTCTCCAACAGCTCCTCAGTCTTCATCCGGTTCACACTATGATGCCGCCACTACTTCAAATACTAGTTTGTCTGCACCTACATTTCATGTGGATTTATTTTCCACCAATGATTGGTCTCCACCACGTGTAGCTGTTCAGTCTCCAGCAGCTGCTCACACTTGGTCTTCAGAACTTGCCAATTCTCGGACTCCAACACCTGCATATACTCGAACTACAGCACCTGCTCGGACTTCAGAACCTGTTGATACTCGAGTCCCAGTGCCTGCCAATGATGATTCTTCAGTATTTTTTGATGTGCTCAATTCTTCTAATACGGTAGTAGACTCAAGATGCATACCAGCCTCCAAGACTCAAGCTTCCCTGTACTACCAATTGTTCCTACACATCCAATGGTGACAAGAGCTAAGGATGGTATCTTTAAACCCAACTCCAAATACGCACCGGTATGTGATTCACTTTATGAACCTACTTGCATTTCCTGTGCTCATAAAGATCCAGACTGGCGTGTCTCATCTGATGATGAGATAAATGCATTAATTCGCAATGGTACATGGTCACTAGTACCATATGATCCTTCTATGAATGTTATTGGATGTAAATGGGTTTTTCGTATCAAACGCAACTCGATGGTACAATTGCACGTCGTAAGTCTCGCTTAGTTGTAAAAGGATACAATCAACAAGAAGGATTGATTACTCAAACGTTTAGTCCGGTCGTTAAACCATGTACTATACGTATTATTCTTACATTGGCTTTGTCTTCCAATTGGCCTATTCATCAACTTGATGTGCGAGAATGCTTTCTTACATGGAGAACTTCAAGAAGAGGTGTACATGAAGCAGCCTCCCGAGTGTTATGTGGATTCTCGTTTTCCTACACATGTATGCAAATTACATCGTTCTCTGTATGGCCTTAAACAGGCTCCTCGTGCATGGTACCCACGGTCTCAGACTTTTTGCCGCAAATTGGGTTTATTACTTCAAGTGTGACTCGTCATTGTTTATTTACAATGGAACTTATGGTGCTATTTACTTGTTAGTCTACGTGGATGATATTATCGTTAATCGGCTCCCAGTCCTACGGGTATTGCCTCTATTCTCACTCGTTTACAACAAGAATTTGCAATTAAAGATCTTGGTTCTTTGTCTTATTTTCTTGGAATTGAGGCAACTCGTACTTCTTCGGGTTTATTTCTTTCTCAACAACGTTATGCTCATGATCTTCTTGTTCGGGCAAAAATGGATGGTGTCAAACCAGTTAGTACTCCACTTAGTACTTCCGGTGATATTTCTTCGGATCGTAGTACTTTGAAAACTGATGCTACGGAATATCGTAGTATTGTTGGAGCATTGCAATATTTAACGTTTACTCGTCCAAATCTTGCATACGTTGTCAATAAAGTTTGCCAGTTTATGCATGCTCCTACCGAGTTTCACTGGAGTTTAGTTAAGCGTATTCTTCGTTATCTCAAAAGTACAAGTACTTTTGGTATACTTCTTCGGCCGTCTCCTTCTCTTCAATTGTCTTTCAGTGCGTATACTGATTCTGATTGGGCTGGTTCTCTTGTTGATCGTCGTTCTACTAGTGGATATTGTGTTTTCATAGGTGGAAATATTGTCTCTTGGAGTGCTAGGAAACAGAAAAAAGATCTCGTTCTAGTATCGAAGCCGAATATCGGGGTCTTGCTATCTATCTGCTGAAATTATGTGGATTCAAATCACTCATTTCGTGAGCTTCGTATCTCTACACGTTCTCCTCCTATACCGTGGTGTGACAACCTTGGTGCAACTTATCTCACAGCTTAATCCTATATTTCATGCACGGACAAAGCATATAGAAATTGACTATCATTTTGTTCGTGATCAAGTTGCTTCAATTCCAAACTTCTTGATGTTCGTTTTATATCATCTAAAGATCAAGTTGCGGATATATTTACAAAACCACTCTCTAGGGATCGGTTTTCACTTTTACGGTTCAAGCTAACGGTTCAAGATCACCCGTTACGCTGCGGGAGGGTGTTAGCTCATCATCCGGAACGTGACATCTCTTGATGTTCACGGGTCTTGTATTTTAGGCAATAGTGTTTAGTTAGGCAATAGTGCGCAATAATATTGTTAAGAGATTAAGGCTTAGTTTGGTGATGCTGTGGCTTTGCGCGCTTTTCAGCCAGTGTTGTCTTTGTGTGTGTGATTAGGTGTTTGGTAAACTATACATTAAAAGCTAAGGTGATTAAAAAAGTTATCAAATTGTGTTTGGTAAAATATTAGTTCTGTTATTGTATTTATAGCAAATGACTAAAATAGACATAACATTTTAATGTGAATCCACTTTATGGGATAACAAAAATCAAACTAAGATCAAAAAATTATTTAATATTGGCTCTTATTTTTATTTTTGATTATTTTTTTTTTTTATAAATTTCACCACATATATATTTTCTTTTAAGCTCCCATTAAACTTTTCGCAATTTCATCTCTCAATTTTTCCATTTCTTTTGATCCCCATCTCATTGGTGGCGTTAGGATCTTCTTCATTGTCCTGTTCAAGTGGTTTCATCATAAACACTGAGTTATCAGCATCTTCAAAATGTCTATCCCTAGTAGCATGTCTCCTTATATAGTTATGAATGGCCATGGTTGCAACGACTAAAGAATGAAGAAATGGATAAAAAGAAAAGCATAAACGTAAATTTCAATTGGACAAAGAAAAGCATACCTCAATAGTCGTTGGTGAGAAAGAGATGCTTAGCAATCACTACAAAGTAGGTATATATACACATGAAAGTGTAGAACGAATATCAGAATATATGCAAATCATTTGTGAAGATAAATTAGAATTTTGTATTGAAATGGTATAGAAAATATAATTTGAAATTGAAAATAATAATCTTTAAAGAGCATGATATAGATTGAAAATAACAATCTTTAAGAAATATGATATGGAGAATAAGATATTGATTGTAAAAAAAAATTAAGGGCAATTTTAGTCATTTATAAAATAAAGTAGGGATATAAAAGAAAAATCAAGTCTTAAAATTAGGTGGGACCAGAGCTTATGCTTTTGAGCTTTTAAAAGCTCCTCCCCCAACCTTATGAATTTTTTTTTTTTACAAAGCTCCAAAATTCCCCAATTTTCATAAGTTTCTGGGGGAGGAGCTTTTAAAAGCTCCAAAAGCATAAGCTGGTCCCACCTAATTTTAAGACTTGATTTTTCTTTTATATCCCTACTTTATTTTATAAATGACTAAAATTGCCCTTAATTTTTTTACAATCAATATCTTATTCTCCATATCATATTTCTTAAAGATTGTTATTTTCAATCTATATCATGCTCTTTAAAGATTATTATTTTCAATTTCAAATTATATTTTCTATACCATGTCAATACAAAATTCTAATTTATCTTCATAAATGATTTGCATATATTCTTGATATTCGCTCTACACTTTCATGTGTATATATACCTACTGTAGTGATTGCTAAGCCTTCATCTCTTTCACCAACGACTATTGAGGTATGCTTTTCTTTGTCCAATTGAAATTTACGTTTATGCTTTTCTTTTTCATCCATTTCTTCATTCTTTAGTCGTTGCAACCATGGCCATTCATAACTATATAAGGAGACATGCTACTAGGGATAGACATTTTGAAGATGCTGATAACGGTGTTTATGATGAAACCACTGAACCAGACAATGAAGAAGATCCTAACGCCACCAACAGACGGGGATCAAAAGAAATGGAAAAATTGAGAGATGAAATCGCTGAAAAGTTTAATGGGAGCTTAAAAGAAAATATATATGTGGTGAAATTTAAAAAAAAAAAAATAATCAAAAATAAAAATAAGAGCCAATATTAAATAATTTTTTGATCTTAGTTTGATTTTTGTTATCCCATAAAGTGGATTCACATTAAAATGTTATGTCTATTTTAGTCATTTGCTATAAATACAATAATGTAACTAATATTTTACCAAACACAATTTGATAACTTTTTTAATCGCCTTTTAGCTTTTTTAATGTATAATTTACCAAACACCTAACTGCTTTTTTTTACACAAGACAAAGACAAAGACAAAAAGTCGCCGCAAAAGCCACAGATTACCAAACTAAGCCTAAATCTCTGTTAAAACTTCTCTGTTCCTCTTCTCTTCTTCTAAGTTATTCTAACCCTAAGTTACCCTAAACATAAATAGTTCTACAAACAATCATAAGAAGTGCTGGATTCTCTATTCTATGGGTTTGTTCGTCCCAGCAGAAAATCGAGAAGAAAACTTAAGAAATCCCTATTTGCTGCAAACGCTGCTCTTTAATGATTATCCCCCTCGAAAAAGTTGATTAATTATTTCAATTTCGTTATGTCCTAATTGAAATTACGTTGTACACAACTTAATTCACTTCATTCAGCTGATTTGGATTCCCAACTTTTGGGTTTTCGTATCTTCAACTGATTTTGCTTTTATGTTAAGAGATGGATCATTGATTGATGCTACTTCAAAAGGTATGTTCGAATGTTTCATATTTGCTTCTATTTGAACCTCAACTGTTTGACAAAATACTCGAATGAAACTAACCATGTGGGTTTGGTGGGTGTTTCATTTCATTTGTTTCCTTACAGTGTCATGTATCATTTGACTATTAAGTTCAATGTTAGGGTTTTATTTTTTTTCTTTGATCAGAACAATGTTCATAAGACAAATTCCTAATTTTATTTTTGTGGCTAGATGCACCACCACTTGAAATTTGTGAGCCTACTTGATAGTTCACTTACATGGAAAGGGTATATTGAACATTAATAGATTGCCTGTGTGTGTTGTAGTTGTTTCGTGATCGAGAATCGATAGATAAACACTTGATTTCTTCTCCAAAACCATATATCTATTGTTTGAATTCGTTCAAGGATTCAAGATATGTGTATATGATTTTATCTGTTTCTGGGGGATACAAATTCAATTTTCATATAGCCAAAGGAAGGGTTATTGAAAATTTAGAGTTCCATTGGTTATAGGATCCAAGGATTTGTTGAGTTGGTCCATCTCGAATTTGAGTTTTGAGCGAGAATTCATTGGAAGTAATGGTACTCGCTTCCGTACAATGCGGATAGATGCAGGAGATATGAGACTAGTTTTAGAGATTCTCTTACTGAGACACCATGACTTCGTATCACATTGTCTGGCCATCTCTTGCCGAAAACACCATGATTGTATAAGGCTGTATAAAAGGCTCCTGGCCACCTGATAAATCTATTGTGTACATCAATTAGACCTCATATAAACTGTAAAAAAACTACTTGCTTTTATTCATTCAGGTGCTCGGAGAGAACGGAAATTTGCTGTCGGGGGTGGCCATTTAGTTGTGCTTACATAACAGGGTGTAATGCTTTAGGAGCTGCTGTTGCGAGATATTATTAAGGTGAGTTTGCGAGATTGGCATGCCAACAAAATTCTCCACGATTATTATTTTCGAGTAGAAAATGCTGTTCCTCTTACCAAACCGTGATTAAGTAATGTCATTTTTTTATATGTATTGGGATATTTAGAAACTTGGTCATCCCGAGTTGCATTTTCTATAGACCTACGTGTTCTTTGTAGAGCTTTATATATATACCAATGGGGACATAACCCAAACATTGCTGTTGTTTTCTCTTTTCTATTGTTATTGACTTCCATGTGAAAGTAAATAACACATATATCATCAACACATTAGTTGTTAACTCTTTTGTGCATCACATGTGACTACATGGTATCTTTTACAGGGTTTTGGGACGAAATGGCAAGCGCATCGCGCGAGCGTCTAGACTAGTGCCCATAAAATAAAACCCTAAGTTTGCTTCTCGCTTTTCAAATTCTACCACCACTGCTTGTGTCCAGAATTAGAAAAAGAGATATAAGTTTTCATCTAAAAACCCTTGCTAGATTTCAAATTAGTTCACTCACTCTAGTTGAAGAGGATATTCGTATTTTCTGTAACTGGAAATGGTGATTTGATTAATTTGAGATTTTGTTGGAAACTGAAATTTCGGGTTCTGATCTTTTTAAGGTATTGAAATTTTGATGATTTGGGTTCTTTTTCTCAGAAAACTATGAAGATGTTGATGATTACAGAGCATTAACTATTCGAATTGGTGCTTAACTAAGAGTGGATCCGTTATTTCTTCATTCTGTGGAAGCTTCAGAGTTGAGGTAATCTGTTAATTCACTTTTACATGTCTTCCTTTGTTTCTAATAGCTAGTTTCTCTGTTACGCGCAGACTATTTGTCAATTATATTGTCTATAATTATTATGTTGTCTATTAGCTAGTTTCGAGATAGGAACTCATTGTGAAACCCTTAATTTCCAACAGAAAAATTAAAATCTCATGGGGAATTATCTATCCAACAGACAGGAAAACGCAAAGGATAGGATTAGCGCATTACCCGACTCACTTCTTCATCACATCCTCTCTTTTCTTGATATCAAGCCTGTTGCTAGGACTTGTGTACTATCTAAAAGATGGAAATACATATGGGCATCTATCCCCACTCTTGTTTTTCCTTTCGAAGTTTCGGAAACCGAAACCAATAATTTCATGGAATTTGTGACTAGAACATTGATTCTTCGCCACACATCTTCAAATATTCAGAAGTGTGAAATCACAACAAATGAGCACATTAGTGCATCTCAGGTTCATTCATGGATTGAAAATTTAACAAGGTGTAATGTCAAAGACCTCAAACTCGACATATATCCAGACGAACACGAACATTTTTTTGTCCCTATCTCTCTTTTTACATGTGAATCACTAGTTAAGTTGGATCTAACTATAAACAATGTTATTGTTACCCATCTTCCTAGAAGTTTCTGTTTTCCAAAACTCACGAGCTTTAAACTCTCTGGAATACAATTTACTGATGATTCCTGCTGGAATGAGCAACACTTTTCTAGTTGTCCTGTCCTTCAAGAACTGATTTTGGAAGAATGCACTTGGTGGGGTGTGAGAAAATTCTGTATCTCAGCTCCTGCATTGGATTAATGCGCCAAATCTAGTATCACTTTCCTATATTGGTTGTGTGGCAAAGGAATACGTTTTTTCCAGCTTTGAAACACTAGAAGATGCGAGAGTGTGCCTGGGTTGTAAAGATGGTGTACCAATGGATCAAAAGATAGGTTACTATGCAGCTGCAAGCAAGTTTTTTCGAGCACTTTCTCATGTAGAAATCTTAGACATTCATCCTGAAATCCTACAGGTATTCTTCTTTCTTTTTGCTCTCTTTATGTTTTTAACCTTTTATGTATTATAATCTGACTGACTCTTCAAAACTGTTATTTCCTTGTGATGAATAGGCTCTCTCTATCCTACCTGTGTTTCATAGTTTGGAAACATTGTACCTGGGAGGAGGACCACCCAGTGATAATTCACTATTTCCATTGCTCAAAGCAGTACCTAAATTGAGGCGGCTTACATTTGAAGAGGCAAGTGCGCGGAACTTTTGATTCTCAATACTTGTCTACTTGAAATGGCAAAACAAGTTTTGGGTTCTGTTAACTATATTTAATTTATGCCACTTCCAAATTTGCTCTTTTTTGATGTTTGTCGATTTTTTCTTTTAATCCCAACTCAGAGATGCCTTGGCGACAATAAAGAAGAAGACAGTTGGGCTGGTCATATGTTGACTGCTGGATGCATGTTTCAACACCTAAAGTCAGTTACCTTTGAGCGTTTTGGTGGGAATGCGAGGCAGATGAGATGGCTGAAACTAATTTTGAAGAATGCAAAAGCTTTGAAAGCAGTCAAACTACTTCTAAAGAGAGTGATGCCATAAATGAGGAAGTACTTAAGTCAGAGTTTTTAAGTCTTCCTAGAGCTTCTGAAGGATGTAAGTTTGAGTTTAAAGAGTACTGATTGCTTAAAAAACATCTTGTTTTCGTTTAAGCGATTTATCTAATTATTCAGCTTCTGACAGATGTAAGTTAAGGTTTAAAGAGTACCGACTTCTTAAGAAACATGTGGTACTGTTTGTTTTCTTTTCAGCGTTTTATTTGTGATTCAGACACAATTTGTGTAGAATTTAGCTTTTAGTCTTTTACCACTTACTTTTCTGTCATCAGTCTATGCGTCAATATCCTGTGATGACATGAATCATCGTTAACTGTTACACCCACCATGAAGCAAAGGTTTATTTCCCCATCTCTTTTTACATGTAAATAACCGACATTGTTGGAGCTATGTTTCTTGTAGTCCATTAAACTGCTAGTGATTGCCATTTTGCAGTCACACTCCAGATGCAAATTGTTGATTCCTTAATCTTTAGATTCTATTATTGCCTCCATAATAGCTTTTGCCTTGGCCTGCTCACTGTCTATTGCTTTGGCTGCCATTGCAATTTCACTTAGAATTCGTACCACATGTTCAGAACAGGCAAAGATAACTAACATTCTGGCAGATATGCCAATTTTGTTGCTGGTAGGAAGGCATGCATTTCAGTCCCCCTGCAAGCACTTCAGTGCAAGCATTCTGGCTTTATTTATTGGCTTCACAGTAAATATGTTTGGTTCTAACAGTAGAGCAGAGAATCGATCCCTTGATCTCAAGGATGTCCACTTTTGGTACAAAATGTTATTTTTTCTTCCGGAGTTCAAAATCAGTTCTCCTTTCCTTCCCATCTCTCTCTCTCTGTGAAAACCCCCAAAACTATTCGAGTCGACAGAGATCCGTTGAAGTTGTTGTAGCTACTTCCGAAATCAAGTCTTTACATCAAAATATTTGTCTTCTGTCCAACATCACACACTGGTATGGTAACATCCAATTTTAGCATCAAATTTTTTTTGTCTTCTGTCCGCTTTAAAACCCTAATTGTTAGGTAATTACATTTGAATTGAGATTCATTGGAACCCTAATTCTTTCGATTTGGCTATTATCTCTTGCTCTAGTGTTATAGATACATTAAACCAGTGCTAGGTACTGCTACAAGTAGAACTTACTCTTAAGCTATGAGTCCAAACATATTCAGTTGACTAATTTATGTATACTCTTTGGCTATTATCTCTTGCTCTAGTGTTATAGATACATTAAACCAGTGCTAGGTACTGCTACAAGTAGAACTTACTCTTAAGCTATGAGTCCAAACATATTCAGTTGACTAATTTATGTATACTCTTAACTAGATAACAGGGCGAATCCCCACGCACACCAAGTCAAAAGGGCACAAATCTAGTATCGGTAAAAAAGCCCTGTTTTTTTTTTTTTTTTTTTCCTCCTATTTATATACCTGTATCTGTATGTAATTGTGTATTTAAGTCGTCTGAGTTGTTTAACTGTAATAAGAGGAAAAATACTCAAACAGGTCAGTTCTGAAAGACTTGTAAAAAACAGCGACATTATCTTAAAGAAAAAAGATGATGTCGATGTTGAGACGCTCCATGGAATGGGGGGTTCATGAGTTACGAGAACAAGCTTCAATTCGTGGTAAGAAACAACTTTTTGAGGGAGGATCAATTTCGATTAATCGAGGTATTTTCCTTTATATATACATGTTGATTTCGTGGTGGAAATAAATAAAATTTGTTTAGTTTTGCAGTAAAACCCATATTAACAAGCTGCCTTTGACTTGGACATGGTTATGTTGACAGCCATTTGCTCTAAAGCCTCAGACGGTTTGCTTAAAACAACCAAGAAAGGTGGTGCAGTTCTGGATCAGTATCTCCCTGACAAATATAAGGCAAACTACCGTGTACTTGAACATGTAAGTTGATTGCACTTCTTGGTATTTAGTAGGGTTTTAGTACGTACGATAATAAAGTCCGTGGGTCATAATATTAGGTCGAAATTCGTCAGCACCACCAGGGAAGAAAAGGTTCCCTTTCCGTATCCGGCTTCAAATTATTTTTGTTTGTCCTAATTACAGGGAGATGCAATCTATGATGCAGTGCTGAACCAAACAAACGTCTCATCCAATAATAATAAGTTCTACGTGATTCAAGCTCTTGGTATTCTTTGTTTTTGATTGCCAACTTCCAGACTTATGTTTTGTTTGTGCATTGCAGCACTGGTTAGAATCAAAATATTACCACATGAACTAATGTGGCATGATTGTTGTGCTATTTCTGAACCAATGCAGAATCAGACTCTTGTGGAGCATTCATGGTTTTCACTAGATGGGGTCGGGTTGGAGTTGAAGGCAAGAGCAAGTTACAGGGACCTTTCACCTCCAGAGATGAAGCCATTAAGGAGTTCGAACAAAGGTTTTACAACAAGACAAAAAATGACTGGTCTAGTCGCAAGAATTTTGTTTGTCACCCGAAACTCTATACTTGGGTGGAAATGGATTACAAAGAAACAGAAAACGAATCAGCTGTGAGTGTTTTATTGATGCCATCTAGTACTGTTTACTTTCAACCAGTATCATTCATTATTAGATTTGTCAAGTTCAAGAATCCCCTTTGATAATTTCAGGTTCCAAAGAAGCTCAAAGACTCTTCTTCGATTCAACCACGAGAGTCAAAACTGGAATCTCGCATTGCTAATTTTATGTCTCTTATTTGTAATATCAGCATGATGCAGCAACAGATGATCAAATTAGGTTAGCGACGTTTGCCTCTAAACGTTTGTAGCTTTCATTAGAATGTGAACTGTGCGCAATTTTCTTCATCTTATTTATCATTTCAGGATATAGCACTGAAAAACTGCCCCTTGGTAAGCTAAGCAAATCAACCATTTTGAAGGTACGTACGCCTCTTGGTGAATCACTTGACGATTTATACAAAAATATATATACCTCTAGACTAAATCAAATTCTCATCTCACATATGAACTCACACTGCAGGGATACAATGTTTTGAAGAGCATTTCTGAAGCCATTACTGCTGCTAACCCTGACAGGGAAAAACTTGAGCACTTATCTGGGTAAGCACTAGACTTTGTTCAAGGTTCTGTAATGTGCACGCTGAATTTTTACTTTCATTATTCTCTGGTTGTTTCGTTGCAGAGCCTTCTACTCGGTTATCCCTCATGACTTGGGTTTCAGAAAGATGCGTAAGTTTCCTTTTGGCTAGAATTGCACTTTCCTTGTACCTGTAATCCTCTAAACATGATAGTTACTTATTATGGATCATAAACAATGGCAGGTGATTTTATTATCGACACACCGCTGAAACTGAAAGGCAAGATAGAACTGGTAACAAGTTTCTTTATTTCTGTTATGGACCTTTTTAAGTTTAAAACTTTTATTGCTGATTGGAGCTATTGAGTTAACAATTGGCTTTGTGTTCATAAAGGTTGAAGCCTTAGGTGAAATTGAGCTAGCGACTGAGTTACTGAAGGATACTGATTACATGCAGGTATATATCTTTAATTTCTTCTCATTGTTTTTTCAATACCGAAATGAATAGACAATTAGCCAACGCATATGCAATAATCTGATTTTGTGCATGCTTCTGTCAATTGAGCAGGAGGATCCACTATACTCCCATTACAATCGCCTCCAGTGCGAACTGGAACCGATTGATGCTGATACCAAGGAATACTCTTTGGTAAAATTAACTCTATCTGGTTAAAGTTGAATAAGTGGTTATCAAAAATAAAACCAGTAGGTATTTATTCTTTAATTGGAATTTCGGGTGCAGATAGAGAAGTATATTAAGAACACTTCGTATTTCGCTTTAGATACAGTACAGATGTTCAGGGTATCCAGGAAATGTGAAGCTGAACGTTTCAGAAAGGTACATGTAGAATTTCCGAAATGTTTGGATTAGTTTTGTGATCGGTGGTAGTATGTGGAAGCTTATTTGCTTGTACGACTCTTCTTGTATCCATGTGCAGTTCTCTGACACCAAAAACAGAATGCTTTTGTGGCATGGTTCTCGACTTACAAATTGGGCTGGAATTCTATCACAAGGTAATTCCTTTACTTTTTTTCACTTGAAGATTTCCACAGGTTTATTTTTTGTTTCAAATTATGTATACTCTTCCAATTTCTTTCTTCTGCCTTAAAACATGACAGGATTACGCATTCCTCCTCCAGAAGCCCCGTTATCAGGTTACACGTTCGGTAAAGGGGTTTATTTTGCTGATATGTTCTCAAGAAGTACACACTATTGCGGTTTGTCTCCGTCTCGTAGAGACTTGGTGCTTCTTTTATGTGAGGTTGTTTTCTTACTTATACCTAATACATGCAGGATACTTATTTTTCCTCGCAATTGCATCTGTGTATGATGCATTCGCGCATTGTGCCAAAAGGCTTGAGAGCGCAAGCATTTTTCTAACCTTGTTGTTGGCAGGTTGCATTGGGTGAGATGGCTGAGCTACTACATGGAGATTATAACGCCGATCAGTTGCCACCCGGGAAGCTAAGGTTCGTTCCTTGTTCTCTCTTTCATGTATGCAATTTATGCTTTCTAAGTGAACATGTTTTACACCATCACTCGAATCACCGCAGCAGAAACTTAGATTATGCGGCCGAGCTGTCATTGTAACTACTAGTAATACTTTTATGTGTTGCAGCACAAAAGCGGTTGGTTCGACTGTGCCAGATCCATCAGAGTCTGAAACACTTGATGATGGTGTGGTAGTGCCACTTGGGAAGCCAAAAAAACTACGAGACCGGAAGGTACCGTGCTCTCATTTTTAACATTTTGTTAATGTTATCACTTCCAATTCGGCGAAGAAATAACTTGATATTTTTTGGTGCAATTTAAACAAAAACTGAATAAAATCCTCTTTTCATCTTACAATACAGGGTGGCTTGTTGAACAACGCGTATATAGTCTACAATGCAGATCAGATTCGAATGCGGTATCTCATTCATGTTAAATTTGATTTGCCGTAATAATTAGCAGTCCATCCAAAACTCATCATTTCTCATGATGGTACAGTTAGTATATATAGTCTTTTTTTTTTTATTAAATCTATCCAGCTGTTGGAGTATTCAAGGAATGGCATCAAGTCATTCCATTGGTTCTTGTCTAATTAAATTAACTGCATATCATTTCTCACTGTGTGTTTCTTTGATATATTATCTGGATCTGCAGAACATGCAATTTTGTCAGTCCTGCAAGGATTTCTTTGATATATTATCTGGATCTAAAATTCTGAGCTACACTCGGGTGGACTAAAATGTCTGTCGTAGACTATTTCGTGAGAGTCAACGAGCCACTTGACTAGGTTTGGTCTAATTATAAAGTGAAAAGACAAATTTAACCCTCACTTTAAAAACTACTATCTAAATTGCAAAATAATCATAAGAAGTGCTGGATTCTCTCTATTCTATGGGTTTGTTCGTCCCAGCAGAAAATCGAGAAGAAAACTAAAGAAATCCCTATTTGCAGCAAACACTGCTCTTTAATGATTATCCCTCTCGAAAAAGTTGATTAATTATTTCAATTTCGTTATGTCCTAATTGAAATTACGTTATACACAACTTACTTCACTTCATTCAGCTGATTTGGGTTTTCATATCTTCAACTGATTTTGCTTTTATGTTAAGAGATGGATTATTGATTGATGCTACTTCAAAAGGTATGTTCGAATGTTCATTTATGTTAAGATTTTTTTTTTTTTTTTTTTTTTTTTTCTGTTGATGCATGTTTCATATTTGCTTCAATTTGAACCTCACCTGTTTGACAAAATACTCGAATGAAACTAATCATGTTGGTTTTGTGGGTGTTTTGGTTCCTTACAGTGTCATGTATATCATTTGACTACTAAGTTCAATGTTAGGTTTTTTTTTGTTTTGTTTTGATCAGAACAATGTTCATAAGACAAATTCCTAATTTTATTTTTGTGGCTAGATAGATGCTCCACCACATGAAATTTGTGAGCCTACTTGATAGTTCACCTACATGGAAAGGGTATATTTAATTTTCCAGTGAACATTTAATAGTTTGCCTGTGTGTGTTGTAGTTGTTTCGTGATTGAGAATCGATAGATAAACACTTGATTTCTTCTCCAGAACCATATATCTATTGTTTGAATTCGTTCAAGGATTCAAGATATGTGTCCATGGTTTTATCTGTTTCCGGGGGATACAAATTCAATTCTCATATAGTCAAAGGAAGGGTTATTGAAAATTTAGAGTTACATTGGTTATTGGGTCCGAGGAGTTGGTCTGTCTCGAATTCATTGGAACTCGCTTCCGTACAATACGGGGGATGGATGCAGGAGATATGAGAGTAGTTTTAGAAATTCTCTTACTGAAACACCATGACTTCATAGTTCATATCACATTGTTCTTGCTTTCTGGCTATCTCTTGCTGAAAACACCATGGTTGTATAAGGCTTTATAAAAGGCTCCCGGCCACATAATAAATCTATTGTGTACATCAATTAGACCTCATATAAACTGTAAAAAAACTACTTGCTTTTATTCATTCAGGTGCTCGGAGAGGTACGGAAATTTGCTGTCGGGGTGGCCATTTAGTTGTGCTTACATAACGGGTGTAATGCTTTAGAAGCTGCAGTTGCGAGATATTATTAAGGTGAGTTTGCAAGGCTGGCATGCCAACAAATTCTCCACGATTATAATTTTCTAGTAGAAAATGCTACTCCTGTTACCAAACCGTGATTAACTAATGTCATTTATTTATATGTTTTGGGATATTTAAAAACTTGGTCATCCCGAGTTGCATTTTCTATAGACCGTGATATATATATCAATGGGGAGATAACCCAAAAATTGCTGTTTTTTTCTCTTTTCTATTGTTATTGACTTCCATGTGAAAGTAAAGAACACATGATGTTATCAACACATTAGTTGTTAACTCTTTCGTGCATCACATGTGACTACATGATATGTTTTACAGGGATTTGGGACGAAATGGCAAGCGCATCGCGCGTGCGTCTAGACTAGTGCCCATAAAATAAAACCCTAAATTTGCTTCTCTCTTTTCAAATTCTACCACCGCTGCTTGTTTCCAAAACTAGAACAAGTTCACTCACTCTAGTTGAAGAAGATATTCATATTTTCTGTAACTGGAAATGGTGATTTGATTAATTTGAGTTTTTGTTGAAAACTGGAATTTCGGGTTCTGATCTTTTAAAGGTATTGAAATTTTGATGATTTGGGTTCTTTTCTCAGAAAACTATGAAGATGCTGATGATTACAGAGCATTAACTATTCCAGTTGGTGACTAACTAAGAGTAGATTCGTTATTTCTTCATTCTGTGGAAGCTTCAGAGTTGAGGTAATCTCTTAATTCACTTGTTATCTTCTTTTGGTTCTACGTTGTGTAATTGCTAGTTTCTTTGTTAGGCGCACAGACTATTTGTCAATTATGTTGTCTATTAGCTAGTTTCGAGATTGGAACTCATTGTGAAACCCTTAATTTCCAACAGAAAAATTAAAATCTCATGGGGAATTATCAATCCAACAGACAGGAAGACATTGTTGAGGCAGAGGATAGGATTAGCGCATTACCTGACTCACTTCTTCATCACATCCTCTCTTTTCTTGATATCAAGCCTGTTGCTAGGACTTGTGTTCTATCTAAAAGATGGAAACACATATGGACATCTATCCCCACTCTTGTTTTTCCTTTCTACGTGTCGGAAAGCGAGACCGATAATTTCATGGAATTTGTGAATAGAACATTGATTCTTCGTGACACATCATCAAATATTCAGAAGTGCGAAATCACAACCAATGAGCACATGAGTGCATCTCGGGTTCATTCATGGATCGAAAATTTAGTAAGGTGTAATGTCGAAGACCTCACACTCGTGATAGATCCAAACGAAGACGAACCTTTTTTTATTCCTCTCTCTCTCTTTTTACATGTGAATCATTGGTTACATTGGATCTATCTATAAGCAATGTTACTGTTACCCATCTTCCTAGAAGTTTCTGTTTTCCAAAACTCACGAGCCTTAGGCTCTCTGGAATACAATTTACTGATGATTGCTGCTGGAGTGAGCAACACTTTTCTAGTTGCCCAGTCCTTCGAGATTTGTTTTTGGAAGAATGCACTTGGTTGGGTGTGAGAAAATTCTGTATCACAGCTCCTGCATTGGAAATATTGGTGATTGATAGCTACGGATTCTATGATGATGGTTTACAAGACTGTGCTCTCACCATTCATGCACCAAATCTAGTATCACTTTTCTATTGTGGCTGTGTGGCAAAGGAATATGTTTTTTCCAGCTTTGAAACACTAAAATTTGTAAGAGTATCTCTAAGATGTGTAGATGGTGTACCAATGGATGAAAAGACAGGTTATGGTGCAGCTGTAAGCAAGTTTGTTCGAGCACTTTCTCATGTACGAAGCTTACTTATACCTGCTGAAACCCTACAGGTATTCTCTTTATTTTTTCTCTCTTTATGTTTTTATGTATTACAATCTGACTGACCCCTTAAAACTGTTATTTCCTTGTGATGAATAGTCTCTCTCTATCATAGAGGACTTCGTAAATATCCTACCCATGTTTCATGATTTGGAAAAGTTGTACCTGGGAGGAGGAGAACCCACTGATAAATTACTATTTCCATTGCTCAAAGCAGTACCTAATTTGAGGCGGCTCACATTTGAAGAGGCAAGTGTGCAGAACTTTTGATTCTCAATACTTGTCTACTTGAAATGGCAAAACAAGTTTTGGGTTGTGTTAACCATCTTTATGTCACTTCCAAATTTGCTCTTTTCTGATGTTTGTCTTTTTTTCTAATCCCAACTCAGAGATGCCTTGTCGACAATAAAGAAGAAGACAGTTGGGATGGTCATATGTTGACTGCTGGATGCATGCTTCAATACCTAAAGTCAGTTACCTTTGTGAGTATTGGTTGGAACGCGAGGCAGATGAGATGGCTGAAATTAATTTTGAAGAATGCAAAAGCTTTGAAAGCAGTTAAACTACGTCTAAAGAGAGTTGATGCGATACGTAAGGAAGTACTTGAGTCAGAGTTTTTAAGTCTTCCTAGAGCCTCTGGAGGATGTAAGTTTAAGTTTCAAGAGTACTGATTTCTTAAAAAACATCTTGCACTGTTTGTTTTCGTTTAAGGGATTTATCTGTTATTCAGCTTCTGACAGATGTAAGTTACGGTTTAAAGAGTACCGACTTCTTAAGAAACATGTGGTATTGTTTGTTCTCTTTTTAGCGTTTTATTTGTGATTCAGACACAATTTATGTAAGTTATTTTTCCCAAGTGTGGTAGTTTCTTCGTTCCTCCCAAATTACGATGTAAAATGGGAAGTGTTATTTAGAGGATATCAATTTCTTTTGATTTTCGGCAAGAAATATAAATCTCAATTTGATAATTTTCGTTTTTTTGTCATGCTGTTTAGAGTATTCAAGGGCGGCAGCCTGCGGAATATGTGAAGAGTTGATATATATAAAGGTGTTTTTTTCTTTCTCTGATATGTTTCTAGTAGTCCATTTCACTGCCATGATATCATTTTGCAGTCACACTCCAGATGAAAATTGTTGATTCCTTTATCTTTAGATTATGGCCTCCATAAGAGCTTTGCCTTGGCCTGCTCTACATAGTATCAGTACCATTGGTGCAGAACAGGCAAAAATAACCAACATTCTGGCACTGTCTGCCAATTTTTTATCAGTAGTCAAAGGCAGCCTTACAATCATTTCAGTTCAAATGAAGAAATCTTGCAGGAAGGGCAGTTTTGCCAGAAACCTCTCCAGGAGATAGAATTCTGAGCTACAACATGGCTTTATAAGGAAATTTCACAGTAACCAGTCCATTTGAGTTTGGTTTCCTTGAAAGTTTATCTAGTAGTAGCGCCGAGAATCGATCCCTTGACCTCCTGGTGAAATAGGCTAGCCCACTTTTGGTACAAATATTGTTTTTTTCCTTTCCCTGAGCTCAAAATCTGATTTCTCCTTTTCTTCTCAACTCTCTCGCTCTCTCTGCAGAAACCCCAAAACTGATCAAGTCGATAGAGATCCGAAATCAAGTCTTCCGGAAGTCCATCAAGGCAGTCCAACATCACTCACTGGTATGGTGATCACATCCAAAATTTTGCTTTGAAACCCTAATTGTTATTAGATAATTACATTTGAATTAAGATTCATTGTTCGTTCAATTTGGCTATTATCTCTTGCTCTAGTGTGCTTGTGTTTGTTATTGCATACATTAATTGTAGTTTCTAATAACAATTAGGGAGAGCAATGGAATAGGAAATGGTGTCCATGGCAATTTAAACCAGTGCTAGGTACTGCTACAAGTAGAACTTACTCTAAAGGCTATGAGTCCAAACATATTCATCTCACTAGTTAGGTGAATAAGAGAGCGGCAGTTAATACTAATTTATGTATATTCAAACCAGATTAAACCCAAACTGATTACAGTTAAACTAAGCATCAACCCGGGAGTATATATCACGACAGATAACTTATGCATTGGTCATAAATCACGAGAAGAAGTCGAACTGGTGAGTGAAGTCTTAGTTTTATAATGTTAATTGGCAGGACCCTTTTCTTTTCTTTTTTCTGAATGTAAAAATCCCAAATACATAATGATGTATCCTTTTTGACAGTCTTATAAATATATTCTTCTTCTCTTTAAGATTCTCTAGTTTCAGCCTCTTCTCAGTATTTGTTTTGGTTTTAAGATCATGGATTTGATAAATGGGAAGCTACTGAAGAGACAGAACAGTATAAGTGTTACAGAAGAAGATGGGATCAGTTTATTACCTGACTCACTTCTTCGTCATATCCTTTCCTTTCTTGATATCAAGTAGTGTGTTGCTTGTTCTAGCTTATTATCTAAGCGTTGGAATCACATTTGGACCTCTATTCCTACCCTTGATTTTCAATTCTCTGACAATTCTTCAGAGACCATTAAATTTATGGATTTGTTAGATAGAATGTTGCTTCTTCACAATTTCACAAAGATTCTCTCCACTGGTTTCGGAGCTCGAATCATTTGAATGCTTGTTAGATTAATTCATGGATCTCTGCTGTCACAAAGCATAAAGTTGAAGAGACCAGTCTTTTGTTACACCAACTGTTTCCCAGTTCTATTCCTCTGGCTCTTTTTACTTGTAAATCACTAGTTCCTCTTGCCGGTCAAAACTGCTCTTATTTTTCGTTTCGACTGCTTCTGAATCATGATGGTTACGTCTATTTTCTCTTTAAGGGTATTCAGTTTCTAATATTTAGCATTTACAGTATGTTCTGCAGTTTAACTAGTGAAGTAATAAAAATAGGTAAATAACAATTTTTATTTGTTTTCATGTTTTCCAGTGTAACCAGTTTTTTCCAAGGAAAATTATGCATCCTCCTTTGACCTTGCATAGGCACCCAATGTGCACGGAGGTATTTAACTTCATCCTTATCTTATTAGCTGAGAACAACTTTGTGCATCTTACTTTAAATTCTATGCCTGATGTCTCCTGCAATAATTTATGTTTCCCTCCTTTTGGTATTCTATCTGAAAGCAAAACAGTTCCTGAGTTTTTGTGAGACGTTATGGTCCTGGAGATCCGAGTTCATTGTTTTTGTTCTAAAAGGAGAAAAAAAAATGGTAAAAAGGTGAAGAACATGATAATACTGTCATGCTTTTGTGCAGATAATTGAAGAATTCCAAAAATGTCACATAGAACATCCGTACGCGAAATTCTTTGGTGAATGTACAGATCTGAAGATTAAACTCGATCGTTGTTTCCGCCAAGAAGTGAGTTTTTCTTTCAATTTTTTTTTCCATTGTCCATTACCAGGTTCTTAATAGAGAAGCTCACATCTGTAATCTCATTTCTTACATAGAAAGCTGTGAAGCGAAAAGCAAATTTTGAAGAAAGTAAAAAGTTAAAGGAGAGGTTACAAGCTTACAGAAAAGAAACCGCCTAAGCAGAGCAGTAACTGAATCATAGATGGAAGAGAAGACTGAAGGCACACACTGTTAGGTTTGTTTGAATCTTTCACGGAATCAAGTTCAAGTTTCAAATCCAATTTAGACAGCGACGAGCACAACCTTTATCCAAAGTCTTCCCTACAGGAGGGCTAGCCTATATGTATCTACAATTCAACAACTTGATAGCTGAGTATAGATTTAAATTGCACTAGATGATATAAGTAATTGACTGCAGTCATTTTGTTACCAGAGATTATAGTGTTGCAGCCTTCTTTGATTGTCCTCATACAGACATTATTGTCGTAATTTGGACCGAACAAAATACTGGTAATGGCTGGCTGTATTGCTTTCGTGCCCTGGAATAAGAGGGCATCAACTATGAAAAATGAGGTTTCTTTTTACTGAAGAGATTTTCTATCTTAAGTCTTTTCCGGAAAACTTGTTCCACTTAACTGTGCCATGCTGTGCTGTGTTGAAGGATGACAAATTATACTAATTGTGTTCCTGCACTTATTGAGTATCAACTGTTACTACTTTTACAAACACCTTCATGTCATCAAGGTTTACAATTTCGCTTACACTCTAGCTCCACAGCTACCACGACTACCATGTTGAACCGAACCGTCCCATCTGGACATGGTGGTGGCGGTGTAGGCCGTGTAGTGGTGAGTTTTGAATACTGGATAATAATTACATTAAAGAAATGAGCAATCGTCATGGAAATCCATAGATTTCTATTTTCCCTTGCAGACAGCCAAGGTTTGAGTTTTGCCAACTAGACGGACAAAATCGTTTGTCCTTCTGTGTATTTTAAGTTTCCTATTTTTATACCAAATTTACCCCTCAACCATAGTTAAGATGAACCAAATGTGGTTACCTTTCACTCCGGTTCGTAATACGGGTAGTTTTGTAACCCGAATGTAATCAGGTTTGTAATACGGGTTCATACTTGATCAACCATCAAGTCACACTCCATGTACTGACCCTTCTTCATCCATACTTCTAGAAGGTCGTATAGAATAAATTGGAGACTGCTTCAATAAATTGGAGTATAAAATAAATTGGGTATGATGGTCTGTCTGTCGTATAAATTAAACCAGGTAATTCACCCGACTGTCATATAAATATATAGGGTAAGATGGTTTGTCTGTCGTATAAATTAAACCAGGTAATTCACCCGACTGTCATATAAATTAAAATGGGTAACAAAAGTAGTGGATACTCAGAACCCCGAAAGTTACAATATACAGTACATCATCGACATAATCAATCAATGAACCAAAACTAAATACCTCCCACAAAAGAAGGGATTCATAGAGTAACAGTGCCTACAGAAAAGAATACAAGTAATATAGGTACAATCGATTGTAATTTCGACTACCATACACTTCAAGGTAACCTGAATTGACTAGCATAGTCTAAGTTTTAGCTTCTTTAGATCATCATTGGAAACTACGGCTCCTATTCATCAAATAAAGAAGATTAAGAGCATATGTTATAAACATTTAGAGGGAATTATGCTAGTTTTACGATGTAATTCAAAAAGAGAGCAACGTAATATAATGTATGCATTAATAAGCCTTCACTCCTTTCTGACATATAACTTCTCAGTAACTACATAATAACATTAGAAGAATTTCTCCAAGGATTACTTCTTTACTTCCTCCTGGAAATCAAGTGCCAACGCTTAAACTACCTACCATCCACAATTCTAATGTCAAGGTTTGGGTTCTGCTGAAGATATAGTTCATCACCACATCCATTCAATTCTTATCCCTACGTTAGTCAATCATATTTACTAATTAAATGACATGGTTCAATTTATGATCATACACCAAACATTTTTAACTATCATTTTTCGCCTTCAAAGTGTGTGTAGTGTGATAAGTTTGTGCTCTATAAAATTGAAAATGTAAAGAAAATCATGCATGGGTCATTAACTTTACCTTAGCTGTTAGCACTTACTTCTACAGCTGTTACTATAGCTTTCTCAATCAAGTTGTTGATTTTATCTTTTTGCCACAACATGAAATACTGCAAGAGAGATGGCCAAAATTAATATCTGAAACTTTCTTCAAAAAATATTTATCATGAAATTGATTCTTAAGTATATCTTGGTATATAGCTTAATTTTGCATTTTGAGAACATCAATGCCTCTTCACAGTAAAATTTGTATCACAACTTAATGATGCTACTTTTGCTTCAGCAAAGCCAATGAATCCCGTCAATGTCTAACAACAAAACAAGTCGAGAATTAGGATGTAAAAATTGATCAATCAACAAAACGAGTGGCATCAAAGACCATATACAGTAGTTTGCTTGACAACATGTATCATTACTTGTGCATATGCAGCATTTAGCTTACACTACAATTAATTGTAAAACATTTGGATAGCCAAATAATAATAAGAAGTCAAAGCACTTGAAGGGATAAAAGTTCGTAATACCTTGTGAAAACTTCGATACATGGCCATCTTTGCAGATGCATATATCTCTTGCCTAACCTTGTCCAATCCTTTAATAATGGCCTGCATTTCTTCTGCTAAGGACTTCAATTGTATCTGCATGGAAAAAAACTTCCTGGTCTTACGATATGCAATCTTTCACACTGACCACAAATTAAGAAGAGAAAGGATGCAAACTTTGATCCGCTTCAAGGCTAACATGGTCACTTTGTGAAAATCTAGGAGTCCCGATGACTTAGCAAAGCAAGCACCTTATGCCGGTAGAAAATCAAGATTAAGAATAGAGCAGGAATTAATGTTTTAGATGCAGGTTTAACAAACGAACAAACACTCGCTAACCAAATGGAGCAAAGAACATAAGACTTGCAAGAAAGCCTTACAAGCACCAAACAACTAACTAAGTGTCAGTATAACGTGTCACCCTTGGGAAGGGCTGCACTAAAAGAAACAATTGAGTTTCAAATTCTTGTAGAATGAGAAGGTTGTAAGGTTACTAACTGGGGTAGAGGTCAATTAGTCAACGGCAAATAAACTAAAATCCATGGAATTGGCCAAAACACCCACAAATACCATTTCATGCAATGACTTTTGAGATAAGATTAGAGAAAATGCAGTACAGAAAGGGCACCAAATGGATTGAGATGCCACACTTCAGAAAACACGGCAAGAAAGTTGAAAGTTCACAAAGCGAAATTCAGAATATCAGCTCATAGAAATTTTTCTTACTTGAATTGGGCAAATGAATGCCTTCTGAATATAACTCGAGTTTTGTTAGTATTGATATCGTCATCAACCCATTTTTTCAAAGACTGAGATTAACCTTCTGAATATAACCCGAGTTCTCTCGAATGCTTCCGGTACCTCTTATTTACGGTACACCTTTTGCCCTTTTGGTAGTAGTTCATTCTATATGAACAACACAAATCACAAAAGTTATAAATAAGATACGGGATGAAAAGGCACCTGTCCTTTCGAAATTCCTAAGTATGTGACAAACGCTCTACCTAAAATTAGGATGTTGTTCTATGGTCCTATAAATTAAAATGGGTACCTGTTTGAAGACGGTCCTATAAATTAAATAGGGTAGCCGAGACATGTAATTTGGTGAGACAATATTAGTCTACGTGTTTAAATTCTAGTATAACTATTTTAATCCAACCCAAACAAACATTAATGCCTACATCGGTCCAGTACTATCTTTGTAACAATCTTTTACATTAATGCCAGTCGGGCAAGATTATCTTTGTAACAATCTTTTGTGTAAGGTAGTCACACGTTAAGAATTCAAATTGTCCAAGCTTTAAGTATCTACGGAGCAACATTATTTGGTATCCCACAGTGTCGTGTGAAGTAACCCATATTAAATACATGAATAAGCAAAAACAAAAATAACTTAGTGTCAAAGGCTACATGTTCGTTGTTTACAGTCTATATATGCAGGTAAACTCGGAAAGCAGGAAAGTGATCGAACAACTACTCAAGCAAAAAAAAGAAAACTACAACCTCTTTGTAGTTAGCTGTTAGCATGAAAGATCCAATTTCCATAGCATCATAACAGAGAATCTTTCCTTTTCTGCATTTATAAGAGAGTAACTGTTTGAGACTCACTTTCAAAATTGCTGAGGTGAGCACTTGGTCCAAAATCCGAGACTTTAAGAAAACCCCATTGGACAACATCCAACACCAAATTCGCAGGCTAACGCGGTAAACTATTACAGTTTGCCTGACGATTAAGTGAAATTCAAAGTAACAACCAACACCAAAAAAAATATGCAGTGTATTGTAACCAAATTTTGTTACCTTGGAATCTCTATGAAAAACTCCTCTACCCTTGCAGTAACCTGTAACATGTATTAGCTGCTGAAAGAATTTTCGAAAACTACAGCAACCTGTACGCTTATGCTCCTTTTGTAGCAATCTCGACTCATTTGTCCATAGTGAACTCACACCTTTCTATATCAGTAGCTTGTTTTGCTTCCATTGCAAACTAAAATCCTAAGTTTTCCAATCCAAACCCCATGTTTCCGGGTTTGACATAGCATGAGACTTGTTAACATCAAAAACAATTGCAAATTCAAATCTTAAAAACAATTCCAAATTCATAAACTTCGTAACCAATTCCAAAAAAAAAAAAAACTTAATTCCAATAAATTGAGATACCACTTCTCAATCTCAAAACCTAATGAGAATCTATCAATGACCCGAGAACCCTATTTTGATTTCCCCAAACCATGAAAATAATTTCTAAAATTAAATTGAATTCAGTACGAAATTTTAAATCAAATCGCACTCAAATCTTAACTTGGATTCGATACTAACTCGGTGACTATTTTTGGTGATTAATTAAGTCTACCTGAGAGTGTAGCATCATCAAGCATGTCTTGGTGCGAGTTGATTGATTTCTATCTAATTTGGGGATGTAGGGTTCTAATTTCTCACCTTTCTCTTCATTTCAGTTCCTTGTTCTTTCTCCTTTTAGCTTTCCTCCCAAACAAACCTAGACTTCAATTCTTTCCATGCATTATAGGAGAGAAAAAAATTGGGGAGCTTGCTGTTATTTAACGGATGAAGTGATATATTCTTGAACGCCTGCGATTAAATGTGCGGACGTTGAAATCAGAAAGAGGGCAGCGAGTTGGGTTCGGTTCAGTTTGCGGTATGGCTTATTAACTTGACCCATGGTCGGTTTGGTTAAGTTAGCAACTTGAAGGACTATAACGTCATTTCATAACGCTTTTGTTCCGACCAGCTCCTTCGATTTAACTTTCGTCCTTCTACTTAGCAAAACGAAACCATGTCTGTCTATAAGCCAAAGTGGGAACCTTTGGATTTCCACGACGATAACTCTAAAGAAATGGGCAATATTCGAAATTTTGAATATCTAAAAAAAAAAAAAAAAAAAATTGTGTTCATCACGTTAAAAAGCCTGGCGAGATTGGGGTATACCCAGATTAATTGGGGTATACCCAATAAGACAAAATCAGGTCATTATGAAGTAAAGACAAGCCACCCCTTAACATATATTTTTCTAAATGGCAAAAATGCCCCCCACAATGATTAACTCTAATTTAACTAAAATGATTAGATTAGTTAAATTAGTTAGTTGATTTAGTTATAAGTTGGGTTCTTTAGAGAGAGAATTAGTATGAAGTAGTAGAGGAGGTTTGGGGGAGTTAGGGTTTTGGTGAAATTTGTGATATGAGTGAGATGAGTGATTCTAATCGATTTTGAAGTGGGGGAGTCTTCTAACTTTCCTCCTCTGAGATGAGTACTTGTATGATGATCTACCAGACCATGATCGAATAGATTACATGCATGACCCTCACTTTATTTTCCTCAAACTCATGATGGGTATGGAAGTGATGAATGTATTGAGCCAAACGAAGATTCCAATGACCAAGAAGAAGAGAATGGAGTGCAAGTAATCGGGTAAACAACCTAGGTGGTGAAGATTGTGATTTTTCCATGCAAATGATCGATTTTTTTTTTTTTTTTTTCAATTCTATTGTACATGGTCGGCAAGGTCGACGCTTGTCGATCATGCCGGCCGTAATGGCCGGCGTTGTTCTACTTTGCACACGTGCCGACTTTTCATGAGCAGTACAACGCCGGCAGGGTAGAAAATTTTAACCTTGCCGACATCCATTTTTTGAAACACAGGAGCCTTTACTTGAAAATGCTTATGCCTGCATTTTCATGTTTTCATACCTTAGGCTGTTTCCATGTCGGCAATGTTTATATTCTATTACGTTCCGGCCTTTCTAGCCGGCATTGTTTTATATGTCGACCATGCCGTAGTGGTAATACATATCAACTAAACTTTTGATGTTTAGTAGATTGTGGTATTGGTACCTATGACGGATCAGCCTCAAGCTCAGAAAATTAAGGGTCCCGATACTTCGGAACATTATTCTAATGATTTGAAATGGAAGGAAAAAGACGACGCGGTAAATTGGATTATTGAGAAAGAAAAAGAGAAGATGTGCATTCTAGTGAAAAACACCCAACAAAAATCTACGCGGTTTGAAATGGTATGCGAGTTTTATGGATCGCCGGACGAAAGTCACAAGAGAAAGGGTTATTGGTAAGCCCTGAGAAGTGTATATTATTGGGCCTACGGTAATACCGTAAGTGCAGTGTCTTGGTTGTAGGACTGAGCAAGTGCGGGTCGAACCACGAGACTTGTGGTGCTTACAATGATCTATGGCTTGCTATGGCGAATTTAGTGACGTAACAAGTGATAACAGATGGTTTTGCCGAAACGGCTGAAGTAGTGAAATAGACCTAAGCTAAGGAAAACAGTGAGACTAAAGGGTGCTAAGGTCTGCAAATCCACCTCTGAATTCCTATTATGTACTCAACTAGTTTGAGTTCTTGTTCTTATGCCAGACAAGTGAAGCTTGTCACTTCTATCACTTATCTAAGAGTTTCTCCAAGTGATAACTTAAATAGCAGCTAAGGCACTAACCCTAAGTACTAGTTGTCTAATTTAGCACAACTAGTCAGGGGAATTAGTATTAACATTAAAAGCAAGAGCTGAATCACTCTCAACTCAGTATTAACCTAACTACAGTGCATCCATGGCTTTGGTATGCACTGTGAGAGAAAAGAGTTGAGGTGATAAAATTTAAAGCTATCTAAAACATTAAGCTCTCAAGAACATTCAACACGAGTTCAAAACATAATTGGGAATTAGGGTTTCAATGAAACCCTAGCACTTAAATTAAAACATAATAAAATTAACAAAGAACACGAGAATTAATCTAATTGTTTTGCCTTTGGCTAATCCAGGCGTAACTAATTTCACTCTCTACTCCTCTATTTATACATGCAAGTCCAATAATTTCCAAACCCTAATTCGATTAAAAATAGCAAATAAATGACAAATCAATCAATACCCATACTCTGAATCTCGTTGTTCCCTTCTTATGCGGCTCTCAGAAACGCCATGCATGGTGGTTGGCTAACCCTAGTTCTTATCTTCTCTATGTTAGCTTCTAGGGTTGCGAAGCTAAGAGAGAGAAAATAGGAACTAAAGAGGTGTTGCGGCTGCGGAGATAGAGTTGTTGGTGATGAAGGTGGTCTGGTCGGGCGAAGGATGAGCAGGGGCTCTTTCCGATGGAGACGGGAGAGGGGATGGGTTTTTACAGAGAAGATGGGTTTTTGCAGAGGAAAGAGAAGAGGAAGAAGAGAAATGGGTAGTCGACTAGGGTATAGGGTGTTGGATGCTTCGGTGTTGAGCAGGTACAACAACGGACGATGGGACAGGCCGAGCGAGCGTTGGATGAGGCGGCTGCGATCTGAACGGCTGAGAGAGGTAGCCGGTTTTGATGTGATCTGGTGTAGCACGGGAACAGCGATCTTCGATGCACGTGGAAGCAGCGACCGTTGGATGAGGGAGAAAGAAATCTCAACGTCTCAGAAGAGACGGGCTCGGATCCGGATCGCGGGTTGGGTCTAGCTCAAGCCCATGTCTTGTATATGAGTTGCTACTTGTTGGGTTGCAAGCATTGCTTGCTGGCAGCTTTGGCTATCTGCTCCATAGATGCTCGACTCCAATTCTTCGCTCTTTTGGCTCCTCGGTTTCTAGGACTTTATTTAGTACCTAAAAATACAAAATTAATTAATACAAATATTTATTCTTGAAAACAAAGAAAACACAGAACTGGGATAATATCCGATTCTTGAGCACAAAAAGATGAGTAAAATGCCAATAAAAGGTGTATAAATATGCACTATTTGGCACTCATCAAATACCCCCAAACCGAATTTTACTTGTCCTCAAGTGAAACAGAAAATAAGAAATCCTAACTATACCCCCGTCGCAGGTCTCTCGAATGCATTTAGCGTATGCACTAAGCCTTTAAACCCCTAGGTGTCCCTAGTGGACGAGTTGTAGTCTCGTGAGGGTTTTGAGAGGTGTACCCACAAAACCTTCTCCAACTTCAGAGTGTAAAAGAGTCTCAAGCCTCCAAGAAGCTATGAGGACATAGAGTTTACGCATGCTAGTAACGAAGTTAGAACTATCGAAGAACGCATTCTCATCCTTAAGTCTTTGAGCGAGAAGTAACCATACCATATGAAAGAATTCGGATTCGATTGTGATCATAAGTCTCAACTTCTGCCTCACCATTAGGGTTTTATGATAATTGCACTCAAAAAAAGATCGCTTTTAGTCTCTCATGTGTGCGGGGGAATAAAGAGAGAAATCCGCACACGTTGTAGGTAAGAAGGATAACCTTCCGAAATAATTTTCGGAGACTCCACAGAAATGTGGACAAAAGGAATCTTTTTCGATGATCTCTAAGAAAGGAAATCAACCATTAGTAAGGGTGGGAGTACTCACTACCTTCTCACCCGATCGGCAATTAATATCACTCTCTCATAAGAAACCATAGAAACGTCTTCAATCTTCGGTCTTCGGTCTTCAATGTTGATGACGAACTTCTAAACTTCACAAAACTTGACAATTTTTTAACTTTTCTACTCAAATTCCTTGTTGTTTGGATTTTTCTTTTTGAACTCTTCTTTACCATGGTGGTAGCAAAAATAAGAAAATAAACTACAATTTTTTTTATTTTTTTTATTTTTGACTTTTTTTTTTATTTTTTTATTTTTTTTTTAATTTTCAATAAGTGAAAATAAAAATAAAAATAATGAAACAACTAACTCCATGGACAAAGGACTTTATCACTCAATTTTTCCACAACTTGTATTGTCTTGATTTTATAAATTTTATTAATTCTCATCCTATTTTCTTTTCGGTTTCTTTGTTGCACGTAAACCTTGGACTATCTCAACTTTTCTTTCAATATTCTCGATTACGCTCAGGTTCTCGACGATGATGTGTTTCTATGGGTCTTGCTGATTGAGAGAGAGAGAGATGCTAACTGCAAATCGATATTTAGAAGGAGTTTTCATCTTTAGACGTCACCCTCATGATTGACGGAATTAGCACTCAAGAGATCAAAAGTAGTCTTTGAAAGTGGTGCGAAGTTGGGTAGCTCACCATTCCTACCCGGAATTGACGTACGGTGACACACACTCTAAAAGCTTTTCTAGAAAGTCACAAAGAGTGAAGGTCGGTACCTTGCTTGATGTAAAATGGGTAGTCTCCACTATGGGTGATCACAATTCTACTACCGAATATCTAAACAGCACCTAATTCGCCCTCCGGTATGGTTAAATCCAACTTTAACGCTCTAATCAACTAAGAAACCCGATTGTGTTCTCCGGTACTTCCAAGTTCTGTTATTTCGGTCAGAATCTCTATGTAAACATAGCTAAAAGCATGCTAGTGACTCTAAAATCTCTAAGGTTGGAGGTTTTATTTGCAAAAAGTTTTTGAATTTTTGAATTTTTTTTTGAATTTTTTTTTTTTTTTTTTTTTTTGGAAATAAAAGATAAAATAAAAGACTAAAAACTCTAAATGCAAATGCACCCCCAAACCTAAATCAAACATTGTCCTCAATGTGTCGACGCAGATAGAAAAATTTTAAACAGACACATACCGAGAGAACTATGCTGATAAGAGAAAAGGGAAGAGATTACCGGATGTCGGCAAGAGCAAGGTTGAGCTTCTTTAGTCAAGGCTAGAATCCAACATTCTCAACGGAGATCATATCGGATTAGCATAATATATGCGCATGAAGACTCAACCGAATCAAGAAAAGAAAATTTAACAAGTCCTCTTGGATTATATACAAAAATTCACCATAAACTAACAATCTAAAGAGTTGAGGATCAACCCAATAGAAAATATATACAAACATCATGACCTTACACAGATATAACAAGAGAGTGCAAGTAAGACTGCAGATGTGAAGGAGTTTCCCAAACCTAAATTTGTGAACGGGTGTGTTTGTGAGAACAAAATCTTGCAATTTTAAAGGTACATCATGCAAAGGTCTAACTCAAAATGAGTTTTGCTAATTACAAAAGACATACATATTCCAACTGTGGCTCCTTAAGAGTGTTATACTTTGATGCAAAATAGTCCAAGAGGACTTGGGAAGCACAAAGTTCTAGGCCTAAGTTAGGCATTTTCAGAAAAGTTGGTTTTGCAATTTTGTGACAAACTACACATAGGTTTGGTGGAGGAGTATCAATTTGTGACTCAGGAGAGAGGTTAGGTACATCTAAGTTATTTTCATGTATAAAATCATTTGTACCATCACATACTTTCCTAAGGTCAGAAAAGGGTAAATCATGTTCACCAGCATAGAACAATTCATCAATCACCAAGTCATAATCATCAGAGCAGGCAACATATTATGATATGGGCAGGGAATCAGACACAACAATAATATCATGATCCAAAAGAACATTAGTGTCAATGAGAAGATTCATCTGTCCTAAGTCACAAACAAGTTGTGAAGCATGCTCACATTCATGAAAGAATTTCACAAAGCCAAGCTCAGAATCCATATCACATATATGAATGTTAGAAGAGGTATCATTCATAGGGTTCACGGAAGAGACGCCTAACGTCTCGGGAACCAAAAAGATTCCATCATATTTTACGGATACACATGCTCTTCATATTCATCATCATCATCATCATCATAGCAAAAATCCATTTCCCTATTAGCATTTCTAGTATACTCATTTACCTCTAGATTAGGTTCATATTCAGTGTTCGTTGCATGAGTAGGAAGAGAAACACTATTTTCGAGATTTTCTTTAGTAGGGACAATAATCATTCTATCATGAACTGCCTTCCATTCTTCTTTTTCTAAATGAATCCGGTTCATCTTTAAGAACATGTGACATTGTTCAATGGAGGGAGAGTCTTCAATAGTGGGTATGCATGTGTCATATGAATCATTAAATGGTTGTGCACATGGTTCACTAGAGAAGGGATGATCATGCATGTTGCTATATGGATGGTCATGTATTGCATTCAGTTCAAGCCTAGCATTTTGCTCCATGAGTGTTTCCATTATTGATTGCAAACTAGGAGTTGGGGGAGTATAAAATTGTTCAACTCCCCACTGTGGTGACTGATACATGTGCTCATGATGGTTAGGGTATGAGTACTCAAGGTCGGGGCCCCGAGAAGGCTCATAATATGCCCTAAAATCATTATGGTCTATGCCTCTTACAGACTCATTTAGCCCTTTATATAGGGTAATACATAGTGGATGACATGACTAAGCTACCCTTTATTTTTGGGAATGTCCCTTGAAGTGTCGCAGAGATGCACAAACATTCACTCTCGCGACACTTCTTAACCCTCGCCAGATCTCACGTCTTCTTTATGTTTTGCCTGTCGTTTTCCATTGGGTCGTTTATTTTAGCTTCCTGCGACTCCCTCGCGACGCCGTCGTTTATTAATCCCTTGAACTTTGTATATTGCGATATTATGGTCCTACATCTTGCCTCTTTTTTCCTTGAATATTGCTCTTATCATGTAAACTACGAATTCTTCTTCTTTCTTAGTTGCCTTCGCCATCTTTTGCGGTATTTTGATATATTTCTTTCGCTTGTTTACTTGTTCCTCGCAACACTTTACTTCATTTTGATAATATATTCTTCCTTTGGCAGTCCCCTACGATCTCGCCGATTCCAGTTGGTGTAGGAAACTTGATACATTGATGAAGCGTTGACGCCACAGCTTTTATTGCATGTACCCATGGTCTTCCTAGTAATATGTTATATGGTGATTCCATATCCACCACGCTTAATGTCACCTGTGTTTCAATTCCTCCTAACGGAATACGTATTTTTATCTCTCCTTTTACTTTTGTTATGGAATTACCAAAACCTTGAATATTGTATGCCGCGAAAATCATATCTTTGTCTTTATACCCCATCTTTTTGTAAGCGTGATAGAACATGATGTTCACCAGACTCCCTGTATCAATTAAAACTCCATTCACCATCCATGTTTTCACTGTGTTCTCCGATTTCTCTCCTTCCTTGTACGCGTTTATTGCGATTACCAGTGGAGATGCGTGATCCAAGTTTTCTTTGGATATTTCCTCAGTCGTAAAAGTTATCTCTTGCTTTTCCCAATCCTTCAAAGGTGATGTTATTTCTCTATCTGTAATCTTCTTTCCTTCAAAATCTCGTTTGTGTATTCTTCCTCTGATATTTTCATGAAATTCACTAATCATTACTCTGGTGTCTGTGCCGCATGCCATATCTTTTTCATTCAATTTAAGATTTTCCTTTCTCATTTTCCTGATTCAAACAACTTTAATTGCAATTTTCTCTCCTTTACCAATGATCGTCCCTGTTTATGGCGTGCTTTATCGACGTTCTTTTGAGGGACCCTCCCTAAGATGTCTATCAAGGAAAGAAGGAGAAACCATATTGAAGATCTTGCATAGTGGGGATCTAGGAAATCACGGCGGGAGATCTCGCGGCATATAAGGCAAAGACGCAAGGATATTATTGGCCATATATGCATGAAGACGAGAGTAATATCCAGCGCGCCGAAGATTGTCAAAGACATGGGAAGAAGATACATGCACCGGGAGCACAGTTAAATTCTTCAAGAAGTGTGTGGCCTTTTGGAAAATGGGGTTTAGACATTGTGGGACCATTTTGTGGGAACAGGACAAAGAAGATACTTAATCGTCGCAAATGAGACTACTTCACAAAATGGTCGAGGTGAAAGCGGTCCGGCACATTCGCGATAAGGATATTTTTACTTTCATATTTGAAAATATTATATGCAGATTTGGGATTCCCAGTGATTGGTATCGATAACGGGAAACAGTTTGAAGGGCAAAATATAGAGTTGCTACTCAATGCATTTCAGATAAGATGTGGAAAATCAACTCCATTATATCCACAAGCTAATGGTCAAGCGGAGGCAACAAACAAAACAATTGCCGATATATTGAAGAAAAAGTTGGAAGGACACAATAGGGGATGGTGCGAACAAGTACCCAATGCAAGTATGGGCCTATAATACAACTAGAAGAGAAGCCACGGGAATGTCCCCTTTTTGCTTAACTTACGGAGTGGAAGCAGTACTCCCAACAGAGGTCGTGATTTCGACAACCAAAAAGAGGTCTGGGAGAAAAATCTTAGCGCAGGCAACATTCTAATCAAGTTGGATGAATTGGAAGAAAAAACGAGAAAAGGCCTTGCTACACATGGAGAATTATCGGCGGAGGCTGGCTAGAGAATATAACAAGCGTGTCAAAATACGTGAGTTCCAACAGGGAGACTTGGTGTTGCGAGAAACCCCAATATATCAACGAGAAAGTGGAGGCAAATTGGCGAGAAAATGGGATGGACCGTATATCATCAAAGAAGTAGTTGGTACGAGGGGCATATAGATTGATGGATCCCGAAGGAAGAGATGTGGGACAAAAGTTGGATAGACCATGGAATAGGTTATATCTAAAGAAATATTACCCGTAAAAATGAGAGAGGAAAAAGGAATCAAGATGAAGTACTTCTTCGCAAGATATTTGCGACATTCAGTATAATGCGGAGAAAATACGCGAAGATCTCGCGACAAGAATAACAAAAAAGTCATGAATGACTTAACAAAACAACAAGAGATAACGAATGATTAAATGAATGAATTGGCGAATATCTCGCAAACAAAATAGAAAAGGATGAAGAATGATTGAATAAAAGAATGAATGAATGGGACGAACCTTTATGGCGTACACCCTAGTTCGCGAATAACATTTCGTAAGAGGCAAATGTAAGACCTAAAGTACGTCATATAAGGGGGTATCTCTCGACATGGCTCAGGGGGAAGGTTACACCGCTCCTGAAGCCTGAGTCATGGAAATTTGGGGCCCATGAAAGCCTATCCGGAAGAGGTACCTTGGATTCCCAACTATATATGTAGGTTATACCCTGGTTGGGCGACCGGGGGTCTCTTCTTAGGAGTCGAGTGTATGCTCAAGGCGCCGAGGTACACGGTTGAGCGAGTGCCGGGATGGATGAACCTACCCTGGCCATTCTTGGCAAGTCTTGGCATATGTTGCACTGCTCCGAAGAAAACTCCACTTAGGGTGCAGTCTCGTAACCATAAACCCTATAGGTATAAGGGATAAGAGGCTGCGAAAACAACTTGGTTGTTGTTAAGACCGGATGGGAGGAGCTAGTCTTGTATGGCCGATGTTTCGCCTCCTTGAAGGGGCAACTTGGGGAGATGATAAGGGCGACGCTCTCCATTAGAAGTGTCAAAACAGACGCAAATGTCATAAGGCTATGTTTTCGCAAGAGAATTTAGGCTCGTCATATTTGTGCAATGATCCTGGAGAGGCAATAATACTAACGCGAGGATAAGGCGAGATCAATGGGTCTTTACGAAAGTGTACGGACGTCCTGCGATTTCGTCGCACACTAAGCAACAATGTCATGGGGCTATGTGTTCGCAAGGATATATAGGCCTGTCATATTGTCGCAACTAAAACATCTGCAGAGGCAAAAATCCTTGGAAAACGATAAGGCAAGATCAATGGGTCTTTACATGCAAGTGTAAAGACGTCCTGCGATTTTGTCGCGATGAAAGGTGGCGGGGGAAGACCTCTAACTAGGGAGGTCTAACTTGGAAGACCACACAAAATGATAAGGCAAGGTCAATGGGCCTCTGCATGAAAATGTAAAGGCGGCCTGCGACTTTGTCGCAGTGAGAAGAATTAAAATCAAATCCCTGATTGGGATGGATTTACTTAATAAAAGATTCAATGAGCGAACATGCTCGCAAGATGATCTTAACTAAGAAAGGAAGAAAGAAATATGGAAATTACTCAATCAAAAGAGTTAAGTCACTCAAACAAAAAGGAATTCTAACAAATTACAAAGAGAATTTAACTCTCTGCATCTGCAGAGAATGGTTGAGGCTTTTACTGCGCCTTTATCGACTTCACATCCGGTTGAGGGATTTTCTTCTAAATGTTTTCTTCACCTTTGTTCTCGCCAATTCTTTGGACTTTCATCGAAATTTTTCTATTCGGATCTTCATCGACAACTTCCTTATCGAGAGAGATCTTCGCCACTTTCATATTCATAATCACTATCCGGAGCATTGGGAACTTCATCATCACTTACTTCCAAAGGATCGACGTGAATAGGATCAAGAGACTTGGACAGCAAAATATTATTCACAAGAACTTCCGCTTTAGGAGAGAATGGCGAAGCAATGCCTTCGACGATTCTTACTATCAATGTCCTTACAATAAGACATATAATCAAATCTTCGCTCCGCACGGTCGCGAGAACGAGCAAGAGACGCGGGAGAGTAGTCCGTTTTCCTTGCGAATTCTAGAATAATCGGACCCGAGGGTGGAGATAGTGGAGCGAAGCTTTCTCTCGGAGTCTCGCATAACAAATACACAAGATCGAGAGAAAATTCTTATCGAACATTATTGGCATCTTGAGGGTAATAAAGCATTCATGGAATAAATACATAAATTAAGATAGTCAAATAATTTGACTACCTTCCTTTTGAGAAGTAAGATGTTGAATTAAAGCTTTAAATTATTCCCCAAGCGGTCCATGACATCATCAAATGAATCTCCCACTAAGCCTTTCAATCGAGATCGCAAATTCTTTTCATTAGAAACAAGTATGGAGTTTTCGGTCGCGAGTAGAGTTGGATTTTTCTAATTTGACACATTGTTCTTGGAATTGCTTCGCTTTTACACTCAACGTTATTCTACCCCGAATAAGTTTATCTCTCTCGCGAGTAATTTCTTCAAGTTGGCTTTTCAAAGTATGATTAGCTTGATTGTGTTCTTCACATAACTTTTGACAAGCATTATCTGCTGCGAGTAGCTCGCCATCTTATTCAACAGAACGTTTCTCTTGAGAAAGAGTTCGATTCTCATCGATAAAGTTTCCAACTCCAAATTAGTTTTAGTCAAAGCATAAGAGAGGCGAGATAAGTCATTACTTAATGAGACTTGTTCTTGCGATAAATCAAAATTCTCTTTAGACAAGTTATTTATTTGATCAGCTGCATAGGTATGAAGATTATCTAAGAGATTATACTGCTCCATCCAACCATCTCTCTCAACTCGAACTTCTTCAACAATGGACTCCATCTTTTATATCTCCATTATTCGTTTCTGGTTTAATGCTTGGAGGGCGAACAAGAATTTGAGTTGTAAAAAAAAAAAAAAAAAAAAAAAAAAAAAAAAGAGAGAAAAGGAGAGGGAGTTGCGAGAGTATACCTTTTAACTCCTCATTTTTTCTGAAAAGATTGTCACGATCTAGCGAGAGGTTGTGAAATTTCTGATTTTCAAGGTGAAGACTATTGCACTTCGCGGTCATAACTTGGAGATCATCCTTCAACTTATTAATCTCTTGAACCAAGGATGCTTGCGAGACCTTATCAGAATCAAGGTGCTTGCTTAAAATCTCGCAGACGTTGGATTTGACAGATCGGAGAAGTCTTTTTGGCATCATTCACGAGATCTGAAAGAACCTTAAAGGCCACATCTATCCCCTCCAAATTTTCTGCTGTTAGAGGAATTTGTTCAAACAAAGAAGACGAGTCGTCTTTTGTCAAAGGAACCTCATGAGAAGAGGAGGTTTCAGGGAGAGAAGTGATTGGAGAAATAACAGGGACATTGATAGCGAGGAGGAGGTATAATATCATTTGTAGTAGGACAATTGAAAGGAACTTGGTCTATGAGGAGTTGAGGTATAGAAATATTGTCGCCGTAATGTTACCGAGAGGAAAGAGGCACAAAATTATCTTGCGAAGATTTCGCACAGGAGATGAAGGTGTGAATGAAGGAAATGGAACGTCGGGAGTACTTGAGTTTGGAGTAGCGAAGCCTTTTTGGGAGTATTACCGGTAGTTTTATCATCCTGCGAATGACAAATTAAATAAGAAACAGAGGCAACAATGCATTATTAATAAAAAATAAAAAAAAATGTTTCTCGGATACCTTGTCACTCCCAGTTTGTCTTTTTGAAGCCATAGATTTTGCTCGCGAAGAGGGCTTTTGTTGCATGAGGGGTTCTTGTTGCGAAGTAGGTTTCGGTGGCGAGCCCAAAGAAAGAAGGGGGTCCTTCACGGTAAATTTAGTTCTCGGATTGGTTCTTGCTAAACAACAATGGCGAGAAAAGAGAACTACAAAGTTAATCATACCAAAAGTATGATTTCAACAAGAAAAGCTAATTTACTCAACCACAAAATCAGCCAGATATGGCAAAATTAACAAACCTGGACGCCATGAGAGTAACAACCGCTAGGGAATAGCAAAAATGGTGAAGAAGACGGTAAGAGACAATAATAGGCAAACACTTACAGAACGATGAAGAAGAAGAATACTTGCAGACGATGAAGAAGATGAAAAAGGAAAAGGAAAATTCTTCACGGGGGTGCTCCTATAAATAGACGAGAAAAAATGTTATGACTTAGGTTAACATTAAATGCACCTAGTAAAAGAGGTAAATATGGACATGTGTAAACGGTCACTACTAAACCCAAGAAAACCGAGCAAAAGGAATTTCGGTAGGATCCAAATACTGCACAACATACTTCCTAACAAATGAGAAGAGCTCGCGAGATTGATTATTTTCCAAAACTCATGAGGCAAGAGCTCGACACTTCATATATATATTACAAAGAAGCTCCGAGAACCTCGCCAAAAGAATAGAGGCAAGTACGTACTTTTCAAGAAAAGTATTCTTTCGCTCGTTCCTTCGCCAATTAAAATCAAGGATTATTACAACAATGAATTTTTTTCCTTGAAATCGCTCTTCAAGCAATATTCAAGGAAAAAAGAGGCAAGATGTAGGACCATAATATCGCAATATACAAAGTTCGCGGGATTAATAAACGACGGCGTCGCGAGGAGTCGCAGGAAGCTAAAATAAACGACGCAATGGATAACGACAGGCAAAACATAAAGAAGACGTGAGATCTCGGCGAGGGTTAAGAAGTGTCGCGAGAGTGAATGTTTGTGCATCTGCGACACTTCGCGGGACATTCCCGAAAATAAAGGGTAGCTTAGCTGTCATCCACTATGTATTACCCTATATAAAGGGCTAAATGAGTCTGTAAGAGGGGGAGATCTTTTTGGAATTGTTGAGCAAGTCATTAGGAGAGAGAAAATAAAGAGTGGTTGTAATTACTTGAGCTCATTTCTACATTTCTTTGTAAACCTTTCAAGAAAACAATTAATAAAGTACATTATTATTCATCTTGAATGTATTAATTAAGCAAATTCGAGTAAGGGGTGTAGTGTAGGTTTTCCCGCTACTACGGGTTTCATATGGTGAAGCGTGCCCGTAAGCAAGCTCTCTAATGGATTTGTTTCCATCCCCAGATGCATACCAAAATCCTGACATGATTTATTACTCAAATTGAACTCAAAATTTGGTTTATGTGGGCTTTGGTTTATTGGGATTTGGTTTCAATGGGATTCATTTTGGTTTTGTTGGGAAAGTTTGGTTTATGTGGGAAGCCCAGGTTGCTGTGGGCTCAATTTGGTTTGTTTGGGATTTGCTGTTTGAAACCCAGGATTTGTGAAAACCGCTGAATGATTGTTACCTGACCCAGGTTGGGTTGAGTTGGGCTTGGTTTGGTGTAAGCCCAAGTGGTTGTGTAGAGTGGGCTTGGTTGTGTGTAAGCCCAGTTGCTCAGTTTAGCTTGGCAATTAGTAGCCCAGTGATTGCAGTTTGGTCTTGTGTGCAGCCCAGCTGTTGCAGTTTGCACACTTTGGTCGAAGCCCAAGCACAGAATAGGTGCCTGATTTAATCGGGTTATGCACGGCTTGAGTGCACGATTTGTGCGGTGGGCAATTGAATCACACACACAGAATAGCACATTTCACACAAGAACAAAGGTTTCAGGGCATTTGTAGTTTGGCCAACTGATGCAAAAATTAAACATAGCACAGCTTGTGCAGGACAGGATTAAGCGAGGCAGAGTTTATGTGCTCAATCATAAACTTAGAGCAACACACATTGACAGAGCATGCATTGCAAATGAGCAGTCAGGTCTATGCCTGGTCGGTTAGACACAGATGAATCACAGTGTAAGTGCAACTCAGCTTAGCAGGTCAAAGCACAGCACAGGGATATTATACAGCACAACACAAACTCACAGCAATAACATTTGATTCTAAGCCCATAGCATTGCTAGTAATTGAAACACTCAAAGACACGGGGTTTATGCACAAGACACAGCAGATGCATTTCGGTGTTGATCAATGCCTAGCAGAGATGTTATCATGCATTGAAGTCAGGGGAGATGGCAGCTCAGGTTTGCACAAAGTAGTGCAGGGCTATACAGGTGGTAGACCAAGGGTTGAGCAGCAGCAGGGTGTCACAGAAGGCACAGGGTAGATGGGGTTTAAGCATGCATTCAGGGTCTACAAAGCACAGGGCACTAACCTGAAGTCTGCGCCTTTCCTTGTCTCTCTGCCTTTTGGTTTGTCTCAGCTGCTCCTCAAGAACACAGGGGGGTACTGCTCTAACTCAATGAAGATTTTCAGTTCTCAAAAATGTGCGAGTTACTGAAGAAAAGGAATGAGTACTTGCAAATGCAACTGAAATTTACTTGGACTGAAAGGGATCAAGAGCTACCAATATGCTAAGTTACAATATGCAGATGTGCTACACTAAGTTATGCTTTAAACTATAAAAAAAAAGAGTGCGAAATTTAAACTACAAGATGATGCAAGGGTTAAAAACAAGTTACGAGTTATAAGTTATACTAAAACAAGTTGCAAGTTACAAGCTACACTAAAAAAGATGACTATAAGTTACACTAAAACAAAAATAATACAATATGAATATGTACGGGGGAGAAAATCAGTAAAGCTTAGCCGAAAATCACTGGGCACACACCAAGTCCCCGGCAACGGCGCCAAAAACTTGGTAAGCCCTGAGAAGTGTATATTATTGGGCCTACGGTAATACCGCAAGTGCACGGTGTCTTGGTTGTAGGGTCGAGCAATTGCGGGTCGAACCACAGAGACTTGTGGTGCTTACAATGATCTATGGCTTGCTAACTGAATTCTAGTGACGTAACAAGTGATAACAGATGGTTTTGCCGATACGGCTGAAGTAGTGAAATAGACCTAAGCTAAGGCAAACAGTGAGACTAAAGGGTGCTAAGGTCTGCAAATCCACCTCTGAATTCCTATTATGTACTCAACTAGTTTGAGTTCTTGTTCTTATGCCCGGACAAGTGAAGCTTGTCACTTCTATCACTTATCTAAGAGTTTCTCCAAGTGATAACTTAAATAGCGCTAAGGCACTAACCCTAAGTACTAGTTGTCTAATTTAGCACAACTAGTCGGGGAATTAGTATTAACATTAAAAGCAAGAGCTGAATCACTCTCAACTCAGTATTAACCTAACTACAGTGCATCCATGGCTTTGGTATGCACTGTGAGAGAAAAGAGTTGAGGTGATAAAATTTAAAGCTATCTAAAACATTAAGCTCTCAAGAACATTCAACACTGGGTTCAAAACATAATTGGGAATTAGGGTTTCATTGAAACCCTAGCACTTAAATTAAAACATAATAAAATTAACAAAGAACACGGAAATTAATCTAATTGATTCCAACTGGCTATTCCAGGCGTAACTAATTTCACTCTCTACTCCTCTATTTATACATGCAAGTCCAATAATTTCCAAACCCTAATTCGATTAAAAATAGCAAATAAATGACAAATCAATCAATACCCATACTCGAATCTCATTTGTTCCCTTCTTCTGCGGCTCTCGAAACGCCATGCATGGTGGTTGGCTAACCCTAGTTCTTATCTTCTCTATGTTAGCTTCTAGGGTTGCGAAGCTAAGAGAGAGAAAATAGGAACTAAAGAGGTGTTGCGGCTGCAGAGATAGAGTTGTTGGTGATGAAGGTGGTGGTCGGGCGAAGGATGAGCGGGGCTCTGCTACGATGGAGACGGGAGAGGGGATGGGTTTTACAGAGAAGATGGGTTTTGCGAGAGGAAAGAGAAGAGGAAGAAGAGAAATGGGTAGTCGACTAGGGTATAGGGTGTTGGATGCTTCGGTGTTGGCAGGTATGAGAACGGATGATGGGACAAGAGCCGAGCGAGCGTTGGATGAGGCGGCTGCGATCCAAGCGGCCGAGAGAGAGGTAGCCGGTTTTGATGTGATCCGGTGTAGCACGGAACAGCGATCTTCGATGCACGTGGAAGCAGCGACCGTTGGATGAGGGAGAAAGAAATCTCAACGCGTCTCGGAAGAGACGGGCTCGGATCCGGATCGCGGGTTGGGTCTAGCTCAAGCCCATGTCTTGTATATGAGTTGCTACTTGTTGGGTTGCAACATTGTTGCGCGCGCGCTTTGGCTATCTGCTCCATAGATGCTCGACTCAATTCTTCGCTCTTTTGGCTCCTCGGTTTCTCAGGACTTTATTTAGTACCTAAAAATACAAAATTAATTAATACAAATATTTATTCTTGAAAACAAAGAAAACACGTAATCTGGGATAATATCTCGATTCTTGAGCAGCAAAAAGATGAGTAAAATGCCAATAAAAAGGTGTATAAATATGCACTATTTGGCACTCATCGATTATGTGTATGATAAGAAGACGACTAGGGTGCACAAGACGAAGTCAAAGAAGTGTGGATGCCCATTCAAGATTATTTTTGGGGGAACAAAGAAATCGATAACATGTGGAGAATGAGTAGAGTTGATGTTGGTCGGCATAACCATAAAGATCCGCAAAGTCTTGTTGGGCATTGCCAAGTTTCCAAGTTGAAACCGCACGAGTTCGAACAAGTAAGAACAAGTTGGGGAATTAAACCAAGCAAGCTCCTTCGTAAGTTCAAGAGGGACGACCCGCATAACCTCTCTTCATTGTCTACAATTTATGCGGCCAAGGAAACCATTAAAAGAATTGAATGGGATGGAAGAAAGGTGATGGAAGAATCACAATGGTTAATACACAAATACAACTACACGGTGAGACACCATGAGTCATCGAGAGGAAGGTGGATCGTATTTTTATTGCGCATCCCGATATGATTCAATTGGCGCGTTGCTTTCACCAAGTTTTGTTCATGGATTGTACTTATAAGACGAATAGGTACAACATGCCTTTGTTGAACATTGTAGGACAAACCTCGGATAAGCAATCGTTCACGGTGGCATGGTGTTTTATGGATCGTGAGAAGGATGCTAGCTACATTTGTGCATTGGAAACTCTAAAGCTTATCTACCACGAAGACGAAACTCCGGGGTTTATAGTCACCGACAATGAGCAAGCAATAATGAACGCCGTGAGGATAGTCTTTCCCAATGCACAAAATTTTATTTGCACTTGGCATATACAATGCAATCTTAGAAAGAATTGTAGAAGTCATATCCAAAAACCGAAAGCAAAGAAAGGAACTAAACGTGGAAAAGAGGGAGATGAACGTCTTAGCAAACTAACTAAAGAGGAGCGAGAGGAGGAGAAGGAGAAAGAAGACGAATAATGGAAAGAAGGTGAGATTAAGTTTGGGTTATTCATGAAAGCGTGGGATAAGGTGGTTTGGTCGATGAGTGTGGGAAGATATGAGATAAACTTGAAGGAGTTCGAGGATGATTGGGGGACTAATTACCCCAAAGTAGTGGCATATTGCAAGAGACAATGGTTGACGCCACACGAAGAGAGGTTTGTGTATGCTTATACTTACGACTATAAACATTTCAAACTTGAATCCACAAGTATGGTAGAGCAAGCTCATGGGAGACTAAAGGTCTACTTTTCACGGGTCAAAAATGGGATTGTGACGGTGCAACATGCTATCCATGAGTACACTAATAATGATATCGACAAGATAAAAAAAAATTCCAAGAAAGTAGCTTAGGAAGTTGAAGGAGTTTAAGGAGGATGATTGGTTGCTTGTTGGTATACATAGAAACGTCTCGCATTGGGCAATACGTTTCTTGATGAAACATCTCGCATTGTTTAAAAAGTATAAAAAGTATGATGACCTGAACAATCCTTGTAAGTGTAGGATAATGAAGGCTATCGGACTTCCATGTCGCCATATGCTTGGTAGGTATAAAACTACCATTCCTCTTTATGATATCGATCCTTATTGTAAGCAATTATCTTTCAAACCGTCTCCAAGAGAAGATCCCGGTGAAGAGTTTGGCGACATGGAACTTGGAAGAATAATCATTGAAAAGTACCCCAAGATGAATAGGTTGGACAAACAAACTATGAAGCACAAGTTGATCCGATTTTTTACCCTTTTATGGAAGAACTTGAAGAATCGGAGAAACAAGATCCTAATGGTAGACCAACTACCAAAAATACGAGGGCGAAAGAAAGAGAACAAATCAAAGAGTTTTGAGTACAAATTGCGATCAAGATCAACCCGAAAGAGAACAAATCAAAGAGTTTTTAAGTAGATATAGTGATCAATCCAAAAGGGAAAACATTAAAGAGAATTTGAGTACAAAGTGCGATCCATCCGGACATGTTTATACCGAGGCGCAATACAAGGAGGATCCCGCTAAAAAGAAAAGAGGTTGTCCAAGGAAGGATTCAACTACACCAACGGTCTCTAACTTGAATACAAATGGCACTCTACCTCTTGAGAGTCAAGCAAGTGTGGAATTTGTTGGAAAGAAAAGGGGTCGGCCAAAGAAGGATTTAACTACACCAACTGTCTCTAACTTGAATACAAATGGAACTCTACCTCTTGAGATTCAAGCAAGCCAAGGAGATGTTGCGAAGAAAAAAGGTCGTCCAAAGAAGGTAGTACAACCCCGGTGTTGCAAAAGTATCGCAATCAACTCCCTCCAATTATTCAAGATTTCGTGATTGGTGCAGACGATGTTAGAAAGATGGAAATTGTGGGTTTCACGTTATCTCGCAACAATTGGGACACCTAAGTGGAGAGGTTGAAGAGAACCTCACCCAATGCCAATACATTAGAAAGAAGATGGCCGCTCGACTAGAAAACGACAAGGAGTTCCATATCTCAATGATGCTAGAAGGTTCCATGTAGGAGAAAGAAGCAACTTTCAAAGGTTTCCTAACTAGTGTTAAAGGCCCGGAGGGAAATGCACCGATCAAATGGGAGCATTGGTTGAGAATGACGGAGTGTGGCCATCTATTGGCGGATACGTGGAATTGCGTGGTACATTTTTTTAGTGAGGGACTATCTATAGTATTTGCACCGAAACATGCGGTTTGCGTGGACCAACTCAAGCATAGAAGAATTGTCATTTCTTTGGTGGATAAAAATCATTTTATTGGTCTACAACTCAATAAGGAATGTTCATTACCTCCTCTATGTAGGTTTAGTTTGTGGGAGAAGTTCACAAACAACAAGAGCAAGGAATGAATGAAAATTTATGAGGACAACATGGCCCTTTGGAATGTTATAGATGAGTCTAGGGAATGTCCTATAGATTTGACTAAAGGAGGTTCAATAGATTTGAATGAGGAGTGATTATGATTAGGGAATAAGGAAGCTTTTTGTGTAGTGTACAATGGAGTACTAGCCAAAACATTAGTACTTTTTGGAGTACTTTTGTAATTGCATGCGTGTTTTGTGTAATGTACTTTGGAGTGCTACAAACGAATGAGATGGATGTATTTTTTTGGGTGTATTCTCATTTGGTCGGCATCATATTTATTACAAGACCCTTCCGGTGCTTGATAGACACATTTTTGTGTCTAATTTGTCTCGATTCTTTATATTGATAGTGCTCATTTTTGTACTTATTATGGTGTTTTATGTGTGTGTAGGTATTTTAGGCCAATAAACATTTTTGGAAAAATCGGCTTGAAAAGTTGCGCCGGGAAGACATTTGCTATTCGGACTCTCACTATGGATAAGGGGTACCCAAATTACTAAGGGGCACCTCCAGAAACCCCATAAGGCACCTGCTATAGGCACCCCTACTCGGATAGGGGCGCCTCTTCTTCTTCACGTTTCTGAGAAAAAATGGCGGGAAAAAAATGTTGGTTTCTTCTGCGGAATTTTCAGGGCGAGATTTGGACGGGATGCTGTCGGATTTTGACGCGGGGTTTGATTAAAACTACCCTGTTACACTCAAACAGGGTTGATAGGTGTTTTAGAATCATAAAAAATGGAAGATATGGGTTGAATACGCGGAAACAAAAAAGGGAAGAAATTTACAGTCCCTGCATCGAGATTTTATGTGATATTTTCATGGGAATTGATTTGGATATATCTGTTACGATAAACCAGGGTTGCTAGGTGTTTCAGAATGGAAGAAAAGAGGATTTCGGCGTGATTTGATAAAACAGGAAGGAGAAAAGATATCGAGTATTTGGCTGTATATTTTGGTAAGTGGATGGAGTCTCATTGAAGGAAATATATTACATGAGATTTATTCTATCACGAGATGAGTTGAGGTACGTTGGATTAACTCGCAGGTGCGTAAAGAAAAGGAGCAAGAAATCCCGTGACTTTTGGCGGAGGAAAAAAAAATTGGTTTGGAAGATTTACTCGGAGTTATCTCGACCACGTAATATATATAAAGCATTGGTTAGACTCGGAGGGGGTCGAGACTTTGGGGAGTCGATACGGAGGATTGGGAGCACTCAGAGCCGAAGAAACGAAGTGCGGGAAAGCTTCTCTGCTCGTCAAGAAGAAGGAGAAGGGTTGCAGACGACACTACAGAAGTGTCGTTCTCAAGAACCCTAACCTGAAGAACATTGGACCAACGGAGAGCAGTCTTAAATTTTACAGCAGTTTTCATATATCGTTTCAGAATTGAGATTGTATCAGCTGTTTGTAACGCTTATAAACGTTGCAAACTGTCTGAGTCATTAGTTTTCTCTTGTTTTTCACCTATTTGAGTTATGAACAACTATTTTGAGCACGTGAATAATATGAGGAGCTAAACCCCAACACTGGGACAACGGAGGAAGCCATATTTCATGCATGTGGTAATTATATTTAATTCTTTTATGACTACTTGCACTATTATCAATCATTTTATGATTTTTCTTAATTGATTGTGATGTCATATGATGATGTATGCTTGGTCTAAGTGCTTTTGATGCGTCATGCTAGTGATTTGATCAATCTTTTAAGAATCTATCTTGGCAAAGAATTAGAGTCGATATTATTTGAGCTATAATTGTTTGGAATAAATATAAGAATTGCATGAATGAGTTATGGTGGAATCTGAGTCTCAGTAATCTCTCGATATCGTGACAAACTTGTGAATATATTTTCTTTATTTTTAGTGTTTTATATTTTTAAGTCTTAAATCGAGTCTTTACAAGTCCGAGTTGAAAGAACTTTACTACCACTTTACGAACAACTTCGAAAACTCATTAGTGCTCACGGTGGTCGGCATTGTATTATTTCGTCGAGGCAGGCCTCAATGCATGACAAGACAGAAAAATTTCGCATGATAAGGCCGGCAAGGTATGGCTTTTGCAAAGGTGTCGGCGTTTACTACGCTTAGGAAATGTTTAATAAATTTACCATGCCGGATAATAACTCCCTTAAAAATATTGTTCCCGGGATGTTTTTTTCAATCAGCCAGCAAGCTCCCGATTTTGCCGGGTTGTCGGCTTTTATTGCCGACATTGTTTTTGAGGAGAACCATGCCGGCTAAGAACGCCCTCAAAAATTGTTCATGAATGTTATTTTCATCAAGCCGGCAAGATGTATTATAATATCCATGCCGGCTGAACAATGTAGTCGAAAAGCTTGTAATTTAGGATAAATGGACTATTAGGCCGCGGCAAGCTTCTAATTTAGGACAATGCCGACTATACATCGGATACAAACCTTAATTAAAGCATACAAACGTTAAAAAAACTTAACCCTAACACATTTGGGACATAGATAGTATCTTTTCCGGTACACAATTTCTTAGGAGAGGTAATTAGCTTCATCTTACCGTCGCAACATGGATCTGTGCATGGTAGAAGGTTCATTTTAGCAACTTCATCTTCATACGGAGCTAGACGCTCATTTATCCAATAGAAAAACCCACAACAAGTGCATTTTGAAGCATACGGCTGATATACATTACCTACTGCAGCTTTCATGAGAAGTAAGAATCCCTTACAACCTTCAATAGTGCATTTGCTTCCTTCAAAGGGACAATCGTTTGCAAAATGACCACTTAGTGTACAAAGACTACAAATATTTGGTGGTGAAACTTCCATTCTTTATGCAAGGTTGAAGATGAAGTTGGGAATGCTTTTATAATAACAACACACCTAATATCTTGATTTTGAAATTTCTAGCCGTTGAGCATTCAATGGGTTGTACTTTGTACCTAAAAGGTGCAACTAACATTTTGGTCGGCAGGGTAGAGATTTCGTACCATGCCGACCGCCACTCCCTGACAGTATTGTGGCATTAAAATCCTGGTATGGTCGTCAAGGCATAATTTACATACCTTGCCGACCAAGTAAAACATGAAAATTTGTTTAAAAGTGCACAAAAAATAATAACTTCTAAAGCAACTAAAACTGAAACATAAGTTTAACAAGTCTAAAACCACAATCTAAGAGTTCAAAACATAATGTAATAGTTCAAACCACAATAAAGTTTCTAAAGCAAGTAAACATAATAAAGTTTAAGAATTTCAAGGATCCTTCTCATTGTTGTTATCTTCCTCCCCATCACTAGATTTTTCTTAGGCATCGACTTTTGCTTTTCCCTTCCCCTTCACTATACCTATGTAGTCACCATCCTCATTGTAATGGGGGTTCACTCCGAGAAAAGTCACATGCCCCGAAAAAAAAAGTTCTTGGATCAACCTCCCCTTCTTCCTCCTCCGATGATGTGCATTCTTCATAGTTGAGGGGATTGCTAGGACTGTTCATAAACCTTAGAAATTCTTCTGGATTTTCCTTACCCATCAAACATAACTTTCTAAATGGGCAATTCTCTTCAATTTCATCTTTAGGATCTTCTAAATTGGGATAAATTGTGTCCAAAAATTCAAATAGCTCTTCTCGCATTGTTAACTGTGACAAGGTAGATCTTCTTTTGTTTCCTCGGGAACCTAAACAATGCACAAATAAGATATATGAAAACAAACAACACAACACCTGTTGAACTCAAGATATTGGTCGATTCATGATTTGAGTGAATACAATTTTCTCCTCCCTTCATGTTGGATAAATATTCGTTACCGATTCTCCAATAATACAACTCGTGTATTATCCACCGATCCATTATAACTCTTTGTAACACGATTTTCACTTATATATTACATCTCGTAATACCAACAACAAAACAAGAAAAGAATGATAGAAAAGAGATGATCAATCACAAAACTTAAACAGACTTACTTGGGTGTATTGAGGCGAGTAATCTCTTTTCTTAAGACATTTGATGCCCTGTATATAATCTTTATTTACGGGTTTAGCGGCATATGTCTCCAACATTCAACAATACCTCGATGTTTTTCGCAAACACTTCGATAACACTTGAACAACGAACGCGAATAGATGTAGCACAAACTCTTCTTTAACTCTTGAAGACACATGAAAACTCTTAAATTTCTAGTACTATTTTTATGACTCTAAAAACACACACTTGAAATGGAGAATATGTGGGGTTTATATAGGTTTATATGTGACTTTTGGAGAAGTCCTTTCATGAAAAGTCACATCCCTTAGTGGAGAGACATATCCCTTGAAAGGGTTTATATGAATAGACACGACCCTTCACAAATTGGTTGTAACTAACTTAATTTCTATTTAAATTCCAACAATCCCCCACATTGAATTGAAATTCATGCGAACCTAATGCAGACACTAGAAAAGAGTTTGTGCGCGGAACATCTTGCATCGGAGAGATAGCTTTTGGCTTTGAATCTTAGTAGTGAATACTTACGAGGTTTACTAGTTGTTCGGTGAACGCGATGTCTTGAACCGCCTAACTTTATGATGTAAACCGATGCAATAGATATCACACGGTTTATTTCCTTACATATCAGGTTCTCGGTTGTGTTCATTTTGCCCTACGAACGATGTTGGTTTTCATGAGTGCTCTAGATTAACTTATCCTTATAGTTATCATAGAAGCGGCCACACTTCACACTCATATAGGTGATCTCCTATTTGAAAGTATCCCTGCCATACTTTTCTTAGTCAAACTAAGCCATAGGAATCATTAAGAGAAATTATCAACCTCTCACTTGTGCAGCAACACTTGTCTCATCATAGAAATGGGAAAGAGATTAAACTCTCACAGTGTTTAGGTGAGTATAAATTTATAACTTGGTTGTCCCTTTTGAACCTAAATAACCATGGGATCTCCAATCGCTAGGTTGGGTGTCCGCTATAAATACTACTCGTATAGGCTATCCCATTTCCCTCGATGACGCAATTATACGCTCTCTAGAATTTGTATCACTTGACGGCTTGATACAATTCACATACATTATTTCTTTTAGATGCGTGCGTTTGAGAGCAATTGCATTATGGTTTTATATCTTCAATTTATGTGTCGAGACGTACCATAATATCTCAAACTATGTGTGTTTTCAAAAATAATTGTTTGATCAGAACAATCTATTTCTACCATGCATATACTTTGGCCATTAGTATATACTTGAGGAATTTCCAAAGTTGCACTTACTTCTAATCCGACTTTGCGTCCAAAGCTCAAAGGAATCCATAGTTGATCTCATCATCAACCTTTGTTTGGATAGTTTCCTTGCTACCATAATACTTTTACAATAAAACACATAGTTCAAATTGATGATTTTTAATCACCGCTTATACCCCACGTAACTATGTAATCTATTACCGACTACTATCATATACGCCGATCTATTTATTTCTCAAGAATACCTTTCTTGATCGACGGTGAACGATCGACGGTGAAGCGGTAGTGTTACTAGGGTCATACCATTGTACTAGTTCCGTTGGAACCCCACACTTTGACTAATCTTATCAACTCGTGGTACAATGGAATGCGAGAATTTAAAATCATTTTCATAATGTTTAGTTCTTCTTAACAAACTATATTTCTGTAGTTGAATCCAAATTTCAAACCAACCTCACATCTTGCACACCATACATCTTGGCGGGTCGACCTTTCAAACGAAAATCAAGATAAACTTGAATCCCAATGAGAAGTACGCATGTTGGTTGTGCTAATCATGCATCAATCCAATAATGATCAATTTAATCAATTACTCATTGACTAATATTTGATCAATTTTCGCAACGGACTGTTCCTGCTTAGATTCAAAATTTAAACCAAATTTTAAATCACTTAAAGTGGCTATCATCAAGTGCATCAGACTACTAGGATATTAACACAGTATCCTCACCCACAATTCTAGAATGTCTTTCAACCAAACAGCACCATACTATGCGTTGTCTATACATGTATGAACCACCAAGGCATCATGTGTATTTGGTTGTAGAGAGATCATAGACCCCTATCAAGAGCTACCTTTGCAATAACCAAAAATATGTGGTCCAGACCGGCATCACTACCGTGCCTATAGCCGACGCAAGAAGATAATTACCCATTTGTAAGTCCCGAAGATAACCAATGGACCTATCATTTTGGACTTTGATCCCTGGTTTGGAATCACTCCATACACATCACAAATACTTCTCCAAAACGTCCATTACATTTATCCCCACATTTCTTGACTATATCCAATCGTCACGAAATCACAACCTAATTCGGGTAGGAAGTCTAAACTTCTTCCTACGGTGAGATCGTGCATGTGACATAATCCAAATTGGATTCTTAAAAGTGCTACTAGGGGCAGTACTTTTCCATCGTCTCATACGTCACAACCACCTGAATAATTTTGGCAAAGTGAGCCGCGACTCCCAAATCGACACAGTACCGACAATAATATCCATGAAAATCATGTCAATACCAGCCATTGGCTTGGTGCTGTCATGCACCTTTGGATATTGATTGTCACGTTTGATCATCAAATGCTATTATTCATTTATTCAGAAGTGCACTCTTGTGTTGCTCCACCAATTAACCTTGGCCACATAATCTTAAATGTCATAAGATATGTGTCCTACGTGCTCAAACCGGTGCGGACTTAATTAGTGCAACACATTCAAAGTGAAGGGAGTACGAGGAAGAAAATAGAAAGTCATATAGACATCCATCGTGTGAATCGGTCATGGATTCACTCGTGCCTCACTACACCATATCATGGATTTTGAGACATATTTGTTTTCTGCTTTGAGACGTGTATATATGTCAGCTAACGTAACAACACATATAAAGGTCTAAAAGCGAATATACGTGTCGCTTTAATTCCTCATTATTAGTTACCTTTATATGTGTTTTTGATACCCTTACATGTGTCTTTAGCTAACGGGATGTTTTAGTAATTTTACTTATGAGCTTTATATTGATTTTATTTATTTTCATTTTACTAACGCGAGTTCTTCTTTATCCTTTAGCTCTCGTTTCTCCCTACCTTTCGGTCCTCACAAAGAAAGGAAGAACCCTAGCTAACCAGAAATCAAACCAGAAATCAAGTCAGAAATCAGATCCTCAAATCTGCCCTTAAATCACATCATAGCAGAAAGCACTTTAAAACTACTAGAAAATCGGATCTATTTTTCCTTGTAAGAAGAATTCCTAAATCACCGTAAATCAATCCAAAGGAATCAAGTACCCCGACTTTGAGTAACCTAATCTCGGGTATAAAAATCTATTTCTGATTTTGACTATTCCGATTTGGTAAACCCTAGAAATTGATTTTTATTCTTGATTTTGAATTTGCGAAGAAGATTCAAGAACAAACCTTGGCGATTCAAGTACAAAACCAAGAGGATTCTAGTACACGGCAGATATTTCAAATATAAACCCTAACTGTCAACTTATTGTTTTTGGTTTTGAATCTTGATTTGAGGTTATTTTGCTATGTGAATATAAAAAATTGTATGTTTTTTTTTATCGATCTTGCAATTTGCGTGTTTGATTGGTTAATTTTATAGAGTTGTATAACATGGGTATTTTTAGGATTTCAATTTTACAAAGTCCTTTGATTTTGATCATGTCTCTTAAATATTTGAGTATTTTCTTTTGTTGTTAGCTTTTGTTTTAATCGAAAAATGGTTGTATGGTATCTTTGAAGATTTTGAGTCGGTTTTGTGCTCTGCGAGGAAAGAATGTTGGCGTAATTTTTTTTATGATGATATTTATAGGCTCACAAGTGGTCGGTTGGTAGGTCTAAATTTATTCATTTATTAATACATGAACCATACATTATATGATTTGCAATCACAATGCTATAAATTTGCGTGTATTTGGAGAATTGTCGGTGGCATCTCCAACCGTCGTTCCACACAGCATCTCGATAATAGTGGAGGGATGGGAATTCTTTCGCTTCCATATTTTGTTGGAATTTGCAATCAATCAAGTACATAATTCACGGTGTTTTAAAGTCGTGTTTTAGTTGTTTAAAATACTTACTCTAATTCTCGGTGGGGAATTCTTTTCATGACTAATGATAGAGTGGTTCACTTTCCTAAATGTCTCCCCATAAACCGCTAGACGTATCTTGACAGGATCGTTTCCAACACCACAAGAAGGCCGTTTGCAATGCATTCACTTGTAAGTAGTCACATACCTACTGATTGAACTCATATATAGTTTGCCATATTATTGTGATAAGTAGCCTAACTGTTGCTGAACATGTTCGAGTGTCATCAGTCCTTACAAATGAACCCTACATCACTACATGTTGAATCTTGATTGCCATCACTACATAAGCGGCAAGACATTGCGAGAGGCTATGTGGTAATCATGTTCTTCAAATAGTTATGTGGTAATCATGTTCTTGACCAAATGGTGGATAAGCGAGGTGTGTACATTATTTTAAATGGATTTTTTTGTTATTCCTTGCACGTGGGTTGTATTTGATTTAGGGAAATGAAATGGGTCGTCAATAGGATTTACATCAAGCAACTATGGATCGGTTCAAGATGGTAAAAATGTCTAATTTTTATTTCTTTTTCTCCTCTTTCTTTCATCATTTTTTTTTGGGTGGGAAGGTGTTTGATATAATGCTTCACTAATATCCAAGGAGTATTGTACTTGGCTAGTGGAATCGGAATGTCTTTGGTTACCCCAATCACCAAGATGGTCGTTGTTATGCATCATACAAGGAAAGGGAAATACAAGATAAAACTGCAATATGGTGTTTGTGTTAGGCGGGGTGGAGCCATTTTCGTAGGAAAATGCTTGAAAGCACTTATTTTTGGTGCTTGTTTGGTCGAGTACCATCATTAACTCATATTCCCGTAGTTTTAAATGCCGATTGTTCAATAATATTCATGTATGACTCTCACATGACAGATCACGGGGAAACCAAATGTGTATTATGTTTAAAGCAATCTTCAAGGTAAACCAAATGTGTATGTGACTTGATATAGTCACTTGTTCTTTTCCTATAAACAAGTATGTGTCAACGAGTACGAGTCCACCTTTATCCTTAAATCTCTTTACTTACTACCGGTAGAATAAAAAGTAATAAGTAAAAAAATTATATATCCCTTAAAATTGTCGAAACATTTATGTGAAACGAGTTAATGAATCATCACCGCCTCTACCTTTAGTATCTTTAGCTGCTAGGAATCTTCACAACCTTTTTTGGTCTATGAACTTGCAAGGAATCTTCATATAGATGTTTAGGCTTCAGGATCGGGATATTATTCGTGCAAATGTCCCTTAAAATCTTGTCATACTTACTATAGCAGGCGTCCTTCATTTCTTTTCATTTGACTCTTGACAGTTGCCATTTGGCCATGAATCATAATTGTCAATGTTTCTTACAGAACTCCATTGTTTTTTCAGGAATGGAAGCTCAGTGCTTGTCCTATTTGTGAGATAACAAGGAACTCAATGTATCATTCAGGATTTCCCATTACGCCAAGGTTCCAAGCTAGACGATTATCAAGTCTTTGGCATTTAAGTTTTCTTTTACTGATTATGTTCAACAACTTTTATTCCTGAGGCCTCTTCCTATGCACATGCCAAAACATGGTATTTGGCATATATGCACCCACTATGGGTATGCCAAAGCGCCAAACTCATATGCCAATATGTTATTTCGGCATATAGGCATACGCGATGAGTTTCCAGCGAGCGATAGAGTCTTCGTCGCTCGATGGTCAAATGATCGTTCGATGGTCATTCGGTCTACAGCGACAGTCAAGCTATCGCTCGTTACTATGATAATCGCTCACCAGATCTTCATCCAACGGCTAATATTTCCCCCTCTATAAATACCTAATTTTAATCTCATTTCAACTCACACCGAAATTTCTTAATCTCTTGAGAATTTCTCAATCTCTCTAGAATTTCTTAATCTCCAATTCTTTTCATCACTCTTCCAGTTCCTTAGAGAGCATGGCTGATAATATGAATCGGTGAGTGCATGGCAAACCATTTGTATTATCCAAAATCGAAGAGCCGCTTGTCGTGCAATTGTAGACAGTGAAACTAGGAGAAGTCAAATTAGGAGATGTCAAGTGAGGAGAAACCTAAAATTCAAAACTGCCGAGAAGATGAATGTATTTGCAGGGAATTATATTGATTTGACAATGGAGCAGTATTTGATCACCAACTATTGTGGGAAAGGATTTTTTTAAATTTCAAGAACAAACAATGAACCTACGCGGTCGTAGTGTTTGATTTGGTTCGACGCTTCGGTATAATTAAGCGGGGAAGTTACTAGGTATGTTGCTTTACTTCAGCGAGAAGGTCCAACCTTGAGAAGTGGTGAAACCACGGTGGAATTTCAGGAAAGGTGTCGTGTGGAATATCGCCGCATCTACGGGCAAAAATTCCATTTTGAAAGTTGTTTCGAGGTTTTAAGATATTTGCCCCAATATTGTCCAACATTTGTGTTGTAATTTCAATATTTGTAATTAATATTAATTTTGTGTTTTAAGTTTAAATATTTGTAATACTTTTAATGTTTAAGAATATAATTAATTTTAATTTTCAACAATATTCGTCAAATTTTCAAATTCATTAAACTTCACAAAATTAAAAACTTCAATATAATTAAAATAGTCATTTTACAAGACATAAAACTAGACAATAATTGTAAAGACTCTAAAAAAAAATTTTGGAACAATGTTCTTCATCTTGTTCATCTTCTTCATTTCACTAAACTTCCAATCAATGCGCTCATGAACGGAGAGTCTCCTTTGTTTATCTTCTTCTTTGGCTTCAAATTTGTTTTGCCTTGATTTTCCTTGCCTTTAACCTTTCTTGGCCTTCTCTTGGTTGCGGTTTTGACTTGGTTGATATCCAAAACTTGGAGACTTCTTTGCTTCTTACTTATTTCTTTGAATCTATCACATATCTTCTCAACGGCACCTTCAAGTACTACTCGGAAAAATCAAGTTGTGTTGCCGAATCAAGTTGGGTTAATTGTGCCATTTGGATCAAATAGAAGAAATAAATTAGATTGAGAAAAGAGAATAATAGATTGAGAAGAAGAGAAATTTTTGTGTAAAAAATTTGAGGTAAAAGTGTTGAGTTTGAAAGTTACCTATTTATAGCGATGAAGAAATAGCCATTCTTGCTAGAGTGAATATCGCCAGCGATATTAACAATATCGTCGATAAAGTCTTTATATTGGCGATATTGTCAATATCGCTCGCTAGGGATTCGATCGCTCAGCGGTTTCCCCATAGTGGCGCAAATGGTTTGGCATGCCACCTGGCATGCCAAACACCATTTTTTTTTGGCATGTGCATAGAAAGAGGCCTGATAAGTCACTTGACTCATTTTCTTGTATTTCAGCTTTAGTTTTTTTTTCTTTCTTGAAGATATTAAATGTTAGATTTCATTTTTGTTGTTAGTGTTAATATTTGATTGAAAATGAAATTACAATTTGTATTGCGGTGCAAAAAATTAAAATATGCAGGTGCAGGAAATATTTTTGATTTTGGGAATTCACAACTAGAAAATTATGATTCTTTTTTACAAGCTAATTTAATTTGAGACGAATATAAGTGTCTCTTAAATTAATTATAAGTGTCTCTTAAAAATAAATTAAGAGACACCTATAAGTGTCGCTTAGATTAATTAAGAGACACTTATAAGTGTCACTTTAGGCGTCTCAAACGATTCCGGACGCACGATTTGAAACACTTATATGTGTCTCTTAAACTCAAAACAACGGATATAAATGTCTCAAAACCGTTGATTTGGTGTAGGCCTATAAGAAAAACACCTCTTATGAACATGTTAGTGTCCAAACACTACGGAGTATGAAGGGTTGTGACTTTTCAAATTTCATTTTCCAATTTGAAATTGAGCCGCATGCAAGCGACACCCATTGGAGGAATTGAACCGTCACACACCCTTTCATGTAAAATGATGTCTCTTAGCAACATTTCTCTCTCACATGAGAAGCTAATTAATTAGCCATAAGTGATAAGAGTCTGCATTAGTTTTGCCTATATATGCATAGCATTAGCGAGATTTGAGCCTTCAAATTTTTTACCAACACACTTAATAAGTCAAGTGTCGGATACGCCTTGTGGTTTTCCAACCTTCATATTTCCATTTGAAATATAGAAGTTCTTGGCCTTTTCTTTACCTCTTAATCACGAATAATTTGATAATCTGTGACCCTTCTCAAAGCAACCCTGGTTCATAATTTCAAATACTACTCAATTTGAACCAGACGGTTACTAACCACCACCACCTGCGGTTTATTTTTTGAAGAGACACAATGATACAACCGTTGAGGGTTCAGTTTACAACAAATATTTTAAGTCATCAACATTAAAAGAAATAACCACTTTAACCAACACCGAAGTCGTTCATTGATTCAAGGAACAATGAGAACAACGCCCTTTGCCTCTTAATAGCACTCACGACGGTTTCAAACACCATAGTCAATCGACAACAAAATTAAGGATTCCCCATCCTTGTATGTTGTTATTCTCTATCTATCACTGTAAAGAATAACCCTCGATGAGTACATTACTGAAGCCCGAATGAGTATACTACCGGTCCCCTTGATTTGCACCAGGATTTAGAAACTAATCATTTCTTTTGAAAATGTTCAAACTAAATTTTGAACAGTGGCGAAAATCCATCAGTATGGTTCCGTTGCACGGGACATGTGTATACATCATTTTCTATAAGTGGAGTTTTGCAAGTACGGTGGATATAATAATCCTGGAAAGGAAACGTCCACTCAAGAGGACGTCCATGTTTTGGAGTCACTCCAAAAATTACAAGGCGATAAGACCGAGATGTCTCATACGTTGTATTTTTCAAATTTCGTTTATCGGTTTGAACATGTTGAAAATATCAAAACCACTGGCCTCTCCCAACAAAATTATTCCAATCCTCTAATAATGGAATAATTAAAAGGTGTGTTGCAACGTACGTCTACACCACCACATCGGTAACAAAGATATTAAAAAGAAATCAAATGTCTTAAGATTGTTGGATAAATATCTTAAATTACAGATTCTCCAATAATACAACTCGCGTATTATCCTCCGATCCGTTACAACTCTTTGTAACACGATTTTCACTTATGTATTACATCTCGCAATACCAACAACAAAACAGGAAAAGAATGATAGAAAAGAGATGATCAATCACAAAACTTAAAAAAAAAATTACTTGGGTTTATTGAGGCGAGTAATCTCTTTTCTTCAGACATTTGATGCCCCTGTATATAATCTCATTATGGGTTTAGCGGCATATGTATCCAACATTCAACAATACCTCGATGTTTTTCATAAGCACTTCGATAACACCGAACAACGAACGCGAATAGATGTAAAGCACAAACTCTTCTTTAACTCTTGAAGACACATGCAAACTCTTAAATTTCTAGTACTAGTTTTATGACTCTAAAAACACACACTTGAAATGGAGAATGTGTGGGATTTATATAGGTTTATATGTGACTTTTGGAGAAGTCCTTTCATATATCCCTTGAAAGGGTTTATATGAATAGACACAACCCTTCACAAATTGGTTGTAACTAACTTAATTTCTATTCAAATTTCCAACACTTCCATTTTTAGGTGTATAGGGATGAGCAATTAATTCTTGTTCTCCTTGTTTCTCAAAGAAAAATAACTAATTCCTCATCACTTAGCCATACACATAAAGAGGGAGAGAGATGAATATTGTTACACATTTTGGTCATCCACGCCGGCTAGGCCGATAAACTAAACTACTTGATCACCGACCACCATATAGTCGGCAAGGTGTTAACCAACTACCTTTAGACCATAGTAAAGTCGGAAAGGTGTTAACCAACTACCTTGCCGACAAATAAACAATAGGAATGGTCCTATTTTTGAAAGATGCCGACTAATAACTTAGGAAATTAAGGTTTATGTAGCTGACGTCGGCATGGTACAAGTCTAAAACCACGACCAAATATAATCCGGCATGGTTGGTTATTATACCCGCCGCCCTGGTTATTGTCCAACGGTTTCCATGGTTCGATGAAAAGTCGGCGGAGTTATTCATCTTGAGACCTTTGCTGGCCAAAAACTGAAAATCATAATTTTCGATTTCTAACCTAATCTAACAATCATATAAAGCAAAACAATAATGGGTTTGAGTTTATAAATCACTTACAATCTTCTTTTCGCTGTAGAGGTTTCTTTTCGGCATCTTCAAGGATTGCATTCTTGGGTTTACTCGTTCCAACCTTTCCCTTACCTTTTCCCTCGATTTGGGTCTTTTCATGTTATCGGTTGAATCTCTCTTCTTCTTTGGATTGTTTAGAATCAACCATTTTTTTGTAGAAAATCAAAATTGAAAATTTTGGTTGATTTTAGGTTTTTGGGATGAAAGAGAAGAGGAGAGGATTAGAGAAGAAGGATTAGAGGAAGATTAATCAGTTTTTAGTTTTTAAGTTTAGGGTTTAGTTTTAGGTTAATTAGCTAAATGAGAACTTATTGTCAAGCGTCACAATAGTCTCTGATTGTAAAACGCTAGTTGACACCATAAATTTGACGAGCGCAAGTTTCGCTTGGTCAGCCGAAAACACTTTAGAGGAAATCAAGGTAATTTTGCAAGAACTGCCTCAAGCTCAGGTAAGATTTATATAAAGGAAATACAACTCAGCAGCGGACCACATGGCTAAAGAATCAAGGATAAAAGATATTCAGCACATGTCCACCAAATTGCAACAAAAAGAAGTTCAGAAATCTAGCATTCTCTCTAATGTATTTGATGCTCGCTAGTTAATAAAATTACCTTTTCCAAAAAAAAAAAAAAAAAAAAAAAAAAAAAAAAACTCTAGGTCAAATATTCTTCTTTTTCTATTTTCTTTTTTCAAGGAAAGTTAAATTAATATAAAAACAAAACAAAAGACACTAAAATATTGTTCTTCTCTATTTTCTCTATCTTCTCTTTCTGTCTCGAAGAAGAAAGCTCTTCCCTCATTCCCCACCAAAACTGTTTTCTCGTGGATCTATTGAGCTCTATCCTCTTCCGATCGGTATGTTTTACTTATATAGTGTCAGCACAAGTCATCAACAGCTAACAGATGAGTCTACATCAACTGCGTCAATTGGCAAGTTGTTCAACAACCAAATACTTGAGTCCGGTCTACAACAAACTACTCCGACTATATACTAGGATCAGAATTGTATTAGCTATTTCTATGCTTTGAATTCTCGTACTATGTTTTCATATAAATAGAAGTTCAATATCTCCACAAACACGTGGAAGATAATCTATCAAAAATCACTTTCTGTCTTGGTATCAGTTTGTTCGATCCAAGCACAGCTTCCGCAACAACCCTACACACAAAAAAACCCAAACCCTAATCAAAAAAAAAACACCACAACAATGGCAGACACTACAAACACTCTTCGCCAAGTTCAAATCCATCATTTAGTGACTTTGAAACACGAGAGGCGAATCATATCTTATGGAAGGCTCGGTTCAAGCCTATCCTAAAGGGCTACGATCTCACGGGATTTATTGATGGCTCTAAAGAAAAACCAGCAAGAACACTTCCAGACAGTGAAGATATCAATCCTGCTTTTGCAGCTTATGAATCCCAAGATTCTCTAATAGTTGGATGGTTGAATTCAACGTTGACACTGAAGTACTCGGCGTGGTTGCAAAACTTGAAACGACAAAAGAAATATGGGATACCTTGGAGACGGAGTTTGCAAGAAAACTTTTGCTCACGAGATGAATCGAAAAAAGCAGTTTGCACAACTTGAATAAAGGTAATAAGAATTTGAAAGCTTATTTGAATGAAGCTAAGCGTTTGTTTGACCGACTTACAAAGAATCTGGATACACCGTACCCTCTAATGAGATGAAACAATCCATTTGCAATGGCTTAAATCGGGCTTATGACCCGATTGTCACTGCCTAAGCACTGCGATGCAATGGATATTCGGACGTTCACCACTCATCTCCTCACCTTTGAGATGCGGCTTGAACATCAACTATCTCGAATCAATGACCTCTTGCAAATGTTGTCTCTTCCACTCTGCTTCCACAAGGAATGCACCAAGAGGGTTCACTTATCAATCAAAAGGACCGCCTCCACCAAACAACAACAACAATCGCCGTCAACAACAACCACAAAGGAACAATGCTCAAGGAGACTTAATCTTGTCAAATCTGCAAGAAGCGTAATCACGCGGATCATTTGTTGGTGGCGCTATGAAAGAGGAACTATGAACCAGCAAAAAACACCTGCAGCTTATATTGCCTTGCTGGTGGTCAGTGAGCAACTGAGTGGGTGGTGATCTTTGGTGCGACTCACCATTTGACTGCTGATATTCAAAATCTTTGCATTCCACATGAATATGAAGGGACTGACCAAGTCAGGGTTGGAAATGGTAATGGTTTGGAGATTGCTAATATTGGTAATGCTACCTTTACTCATAATACCACGGTGTTTTCTCTTGAATAATATATATCATGTGCCTAAAATCAAAACCAATCTGCTATCGGTTTACCAATTTTGCAAAGATAACAATGTTTGCTTTGAGTTTCACACAAACTTTTTGTTGTGAAGGACAAGTTCACGAGAGCAATCTTGCTAAAGGGGAGGAATGAGAATGGGCTTTATATCTTCGATGGGGTTGGTGGCATCAATCAAACCAAATCTCCACAAACTTTTCTATCTGCGCGGTTTAATATGGCACCAACGCTTAGGGCATCCAATGCTCTCTACCGTCTCCAAAATAATCAATAGTTTTTCCCTTTTGTTTTGAATAAGAAGTTCGATTTGTCACTCTTGTCACATAAGCAAGAGCAAGAGACTTCCCTTCTCTGTCAGTTCAACAGTCTTTGATACACCTCTGAGTTTAATTGTTAGTGATATTTGGGTTTCCCCTCAATTGTCTAGACATGGTTTTCGTTATTATTTGTTGTTTATGGACGTATTTTCTCATTATACATGGGTGTTTCCTTTAGTAAATCGTTCGATGCTCGGCAATTTTCTCAAGTTCCAAAAACAAGTTGAAAACCTAACAGGTCATAAAATCAAAGTTTTCGGTCGAGATAATGCTCTTGAATATAAAAAGTTTACATCTCATTTGAACAATTGTGGTGTTCAACATCGTTTTTCTGTCCCCATACATCCGCACGGAATGGTTTAGCGAACGTAGGATAAGGCATGTGGCGAAAGTGGCTTAGCTCTTTTATTTCAGGCGCATATGCCTAAGGAATTTTGGTCGAGGCTTTTACAACGGCGGCATATCTCATTAACGAGTTCCAAAGTCTTCCACTTGAGTCTAAAACACCTCTTGAACTCTTATTCAAAAAGAAGCGAGATTATAATTTTTTGCGTGTCTTTGGTTGTACGGCATATCCATAAAACGTCCATACAATTCCAACAAGCTAGAACCCAGGTCTCTACCATGTGTGTTTATAGGGTATAGCTCAGCGCACAAAGGTTATGTGTGTCTCCATCAACCTTCCATAGAGAGTACATTTCGCGTCATGTCAGGTTTGAAGAATCTGTGTTCCCATTCTCTCCTCCTCGCCAGCTTTTTTTGAACTTTGTCGGCAAACTACTTGCACCAAGACGGAAATTTTGCTTCTCCAGGTTTTGACCATGACAACCACCTGTATCAATACAACCACAGCAAAATCTGCAGCATTTGGACTTGACAATTCACCTACACCGACTAGTTACGATCAACCACAACAATCTGCTAGTGCTGAACAGATCAACTCACACTGCAGCGGCTCATTCGGGTTCGCGCAACAAACTTCCAGTTCATCCCTGCGATCTGCCATTCCCTTGTCGACATCGGGAGATATTGGGTTCGGCCGCGGCACTCGATCCGGTTCCAAGACATACAATGGTAACTCGTGCCCGAGATGGCATAACAAAGCCAATTAAAAGCTATGTCTAACCGCAACCAAACATCCTTTACAAGATGGGGACTTCATGGAACCTACTTGCTACTCCCAAGCTTGTAAGATTCCAGAATGGAGAGACGCTATGGATGTTCAAATTAATGCGTTGATAAGCAATGGTACCTACTCTTTAGTGAAGTATAAGGATGGCATGAACGTGGTAGGATCAAAATGGGTCTTTCGAATAAAAAGAAGACTGATGGCGGTATAGAGAAACACAAGGCTCGTCTTGTAGCAAAGGGTTTTAACCAACAAGAGGGCATTGATTATGATGAAACATTTTCACCGGTGATAAAGCCCTGCACTATCGAGGCTTGTACTTTCCATTCTTTGTGATGAATGGTCGGAATTTACGTCAATTTGGATGTAGAAAATGCGTTTTTGCATGGGGTTTTGGAAGAAGAGGTTTACATGAAGCAACCCTGGCTATGTAGATCCTAATTACCACGATCATGTGTGCAGTTGCACAAGTCCTTATATGGACTCAAACGGGCTCCTCGGGCACTGGTTTCCAAGACTCAGTACTCATCTTACGCAACTTGGTTTCTGACTTCCATTCTTTGACTCGTCATTGTTTGTGCAGATTACTAGCAAGTCCATCGTCTATGTCTTAATCTATGTCGATGACATAATCATGAATGAGCTCGAGACTCAAAGGTGATTAATAAACTTGTTTCGATCTCGGTAATGCCTTTGCGGTTAAGGATATGGGGGAATTGTCTTTTTTCCTCGGCATTGAAGTACTTCATCAAGGTACAAATTTAGTGCTCACCCAAAGAAAGTATATATCGACTTGCTCGCAAAACCAAACTCGATGGCATCAAACCGTCTGCACTCCTCTAGCGCCAATTCACGTCTTGAGAAAAAGGGTAGTGAGAGGTTTGAAGATCCTACGCTTTCGAAGTGTAGTAGGTGCTTTGCAATACTTACATATCACCGGGCCGGATATCTCGGTTGCGGTTAATAAAGCGTGCCAGTACATGCATGAACCCTATATAGAACACCGGGAAGTTGTCAAACGCATCTTGAGATACACAGAAGAATACAATTGACTATGGATTGTTCATTAAGCCTCTAAAGGACTACTCGCTTCATGCCTACTCCGATCCGATTGGGTGGGCAATTTGGATGATCGGCGGTCTACAAGCGGCTCTTTTGCATTTACTTTGGTGGAAATTTGATCTCATGGAGTGCACGGAACGAAAACCGTTTCTAAGTCATCCACGGAGCGAGTATCGGGGGTTGCAATCGCAACTTCGGAGCTCATTTGGATACAATCCTTTCTTTGAAAGAATTGGGTATTCGTGTTCTTTGCTCCTTCCATACGGGTGTGATAACTTAGGCGCAACATATCTCACAGCCAATCCCATTTTCATGCGCGCACAAAACATATCGAAATTGACTACCACTTTGTCCGTGAAAGGGTGGCATCTAAGCAGCTCCATGTTAAGTTTATTTGCACCAGGGACCAGCTGGCAGACATCTTTACGAAGGGCTTGTCTTCCCTGCGTTATCAGCATATCAGGGACAAGTTGAACATTCGCCAACTCCGGTTCAACTTGAGGGAGGGTGTCAGCACAAGTCATCAACAGCTAACAGATGAGTCTACATCAACTGCGTCAATTCAGCAAGTTGTTCAACAACCAAGTACTGGGTCTGGTCTACAACAAACTACTCCGACTATATACTAGGATCAGAACTGTATTAGCTATTTCTATGCTTTGAATTCTGTACTATGTTTTCATATAAATAGAAGTTCAATATCTCCACAAACTTCTGTGGAAGATAATCTATCAAAAATCACTTTCTGTCTTATAGTCTTTTTAGTTTTAGGTATTAGATAAAGAAATTTTTTTGGGTAAGTTTTTGTATTTATTCAGGGTTTAGGTTATATCTGATGAGATTTTGTTTACGATGATTTCATCTCTATATTTGTTACCTGATCTGATTTTTTAGTTATTTTTTGGATGAATTTATGTATTAGATAGATTGTAGCTGAAATTCGTGGTGTTTTAATGGCATCTTTGGTTGGTAACTATACCTGGAAGTTGAAACTTGAGTAGTTCCAATCATTGTTACAGCGAGGGGATAAATTTTTAGTAGATTGATGACTCGTGTTAGTAGCAATTAGGGGTTGTAGGAGAACATAGGGTCAATAAATTACTGTTGGTAACCTTGATAAGAACGAAGCAGAAACTTAAATTGAAGTTATGAGCAGGTTTGTTTGGTAAATTCTGCTAGTTATGTGGTGTGAGTTAGTAGTAGTAATTAGGTTGAACAAGAATCAAAAGGTGATTAAGATGGAAGTTCTGATGTTAGTGAGATATTTATGGTATAGTTGATTTTTTAGGGAAAAATATTTTCGCAGTGGCGTGATGATATTAGTGTTGATATTAACAACTAACAGCCTTGAATAAACTACGTGATGGTGTCATTATTTGGAGTATTAGATAGTTAATGGTGGGAAGGATATCTGCGGTTGTATCGTAATATTCAATATTCATGTCATTAGAACTGAAGTATATGTCTTATCCCACATGGGAAATATATGGTATATTCGAATTTGTCACTGTTGATTTTAGTGGGAACACCATTTCCACGGGATCTTGATATCAATCTTAACAACTAACTAGTCCCCACAAGCTACATAATGATGTCACTATTGCAGTATGGGATAGTTATGGTTGATAGTGGTGCGCTTTTAATGTTGTCAGCACTTAGCATGTCATTAACTAGAAATGAAGTATGTATTATGAGATTGGGCTTACTTGTCAAAAGGCACCTTTGTAGCACTTCTCATCTCAGATTAGAAGGGCGTTCCCTGAGAATAAGTGAGAGAACTTCTAACTTGGGGAGTTTTTTGTGTTTGATGCTTTTAATAGTTATGTCATGTTAATTTGCTTAAAAGTAGGAGGTTGAAACTTCAGAAGTTGAATCCTTGTTTGCGTGCTGGTAAATATTTAGTAAATTGATAATATGTGTTAGTAATTAGTAGTAAATAGTTTTAAGGAGAACATAGAGATAACACAATTAGTAACCTTAAAAAGAACAAATAGATGACTTGGAATTATGATTAGTGCGGTTAATAGGAAATATATGATATGAACACTTTATCACACTGTATTTCGAGGGAAAACCTCTTTTTATAGAATGGTGAATCAATCTGAACAATTAACATCGTCACGCAACCCGTGTGATGATGTTATGTTTTTTGCCGAATGGGTCATAAGGTGGTGGAATTTTGCTTGCCAGTGTCTTGTGGTTGTTGTTGTTCTTGTTTGAAACATCCACGTCATCATTGGATTCTGAGTCGTATAAGGAAGGGAACGATGTAGGACTGTGTTAGTGTTGGATTTGGAGATGTAGAATTTTGTTTGGAGAGGGTGTCAGCAGAGGTTTGTGTAAGAAATTAGACGAGTAGTAGCAACAGCAGGTAATTGTAGTAATGGGAGCTTTCAGTGCGTGAAGGGAATGGGAGAGATGGATTGGAGAATGAGGGAGAGAGGAATTATGGTGTGTAGTGAAGAACGAGAAAAAAGAACAGCAGCTGCTGACATTGTTGATTGTTTGTGTCCTATTACAAGAATAACAACAAAATGGAAACTAGGAAGAAGATAAGTGTAGAACTACAGATAGAACGCAAAGGTTAAAAGCAGAAACAAAATCAAAAACAAGAAAGAGGTCCTGCCGGGAGTCAAACCCAGGTCGTAGGATTCAAAGTCCTGAGTGCGAACCACTACACCATAGAACCAGTTGTAATGTTGTTTGGTGTTTTAGATTTTGAGTCCCTTCCCGTTCATTCTTTCTTTATCATTTATAGTTCAGCAATAATTTAAGCTTTCAGCAATAATTTATCTTTGTGTTAAATGGTGCACTTCAAGACTTTAGGGAATGCTATGCTTAAGAGTTTTGAAGGGTATGATCTATATACCATTTTTCTTATTAATGAAGGTTTAATAAGTACTTAGATTTTGTGTGTTTGTCTCATCCAAAATGACTAGGATATAAGGTTTAATAAGGTAAAAACAGCACTACTGATCAAATAAAAAACTCACCAAATGAACAGCACCAATGAAAACTAAGTACCGATTGGTATAAGTTAATTAGTCTCTTCGATTTGATTCTGAGTAATTACTCAAAGGGTTCATACTTGCAGTAGAATAGTTTCCAATTATGAAACTTCATTTGTGTCCACATAAAAATGATGACTTCGATTGGGATTATTGCCTCCAGCATCAGCTTTAGATGGCTTTAGTTTTCATTCTTAAGTGATAACTTAAATCATCCCAGGTAAGATGTTATACAAGTTAACTGGTCTTATGATATTTTATCCAAGTTGGCCCAGGAATCTCTTAGTTAACACCTAGATATCCTTTATACTCATCGTCTGCCGTCAGTGATTCATTGCCTCCGACTGGGAACCGTATGTATTAAAACTTCTGTCAAAAACTGAATATTTGTTTTGACATCCTCATTGGCCGGTAATGAACTGTCAAGGTTCCTAGCTTTTGTTATTGTTGCATATGAATCGAGATGAATGGATGGGTACCTTTATCTAATGTTATCTTCATAACTCTGTTCTATTGGGGTATAAATTAGTACTTGAACCAGTTTACATGCTTTATATATTTTATTTATCACCTACATTTTACTCTTGCTTGGTCAGTGGTGGTTTAGTTTGTCTCTGTGTTGTTTGGGCCTTTGAGGCTAGCTTGATCCTATTGGGGTAATCATGTGCAGTTTACACCAAACCCAAGTGTGTTCCTGTAGATTTCAATGTCAATTAAGGAACCTATTCTTTCCATGTGTAGTAGTACTATAGACTTTAAAGAGATTACATATTTGGTTTTAGTCTGGACATGGGACTATTTATTGAATCTGTTTATTTCTTTTTCATTGCAGTTGATGCCCAAGAAGAAGATCAAGTGAGCACTGGTGTTGCAAGTTGTTGTGGGAGGTGGTAGAAGTGCATTTTGTGTTGTCTCAAATCTCGACGCTGAATCTCTTAAACTTCAGAAAAAGGAATCAGCCCAGGTAAGATGTTTAATCAGTGCCTAACAGACACTACTTTCCTTGGTTATGGTATGAAAATGTTGATCCTATCTTTGTGCAATTATTCCAAACTTGCACCAAGGATTATCTGTTAAAGGTTTAGGCCTTACTTGGTATGTGAGCTCCATTTTGGTTACCGACCCAAAGCATCTAGATTTTCCAAAGCATGTTAGGAGGGTTAGCCATTCTTCATACAACATCACATGGCAACATCACATGACCAATTATTCACTGTAATAGGTGACCACACTTCAGAATAGGGTCCGTGTCTCATCTTATTTTTTTTATTGAATTTTCATATAAACCAGTTTACAGGCGGAAGTGGAACCATTCAAATTTGGAAAGTATTTGGAAAAATCAATACTCCGTCAACTACTAGAGGGCCCAGGCCCAGGCCAAAGAGGTGGCCGATAGAATAAATTCCGCGAAAGCTTCTCGCAGAATCAAACAAACAGAACCTATCGTGTTAGAAAACAATTTCTTTCTGCAATCTCTCTCCATCCCTCTCTGCAAAACCCTAATCCATCTTGAATTCAACTGTAAAGATGTCTTATGATGATGTAGAGATTGAAGACATGGAATGGAATGAAGAACTAAAATCTTTCACATATCCATGTCCATGTGGAGATCTATTTCAAATCTCTAAAGAGGAGTTACAAATTGGGGAAGAAATTGCTCGTTGCCCTAGCTGCTCTCTTTATATTACCGTCATCTATAATATGGAAGATTTCATTGGAGGAGACTCAAATAAGAAAACTATACAGCCATCTAATCAACAACCAGTTGCTGTTGCTTGAATTTATGTCAGGTTAGGGTTTTGTATTTTTCTTCTTATAATTACGGGTTTGGGTTGTTTTATTATCAGGATTTTGTTTGATTTTTTTATTTCTGTTTGTTAACTATTTAGTAGAACCCCATTTTTGCATTATTCGTGTATTTTGTTCAATTGGATTTTGGAGGGGCGTCTGATGCTTATATTGGAAGAAATTTTGCGAAAAAATATATTTATTATGTGTAAAAGTTCTCTATTACAGCCATAATTTTTGAATGATGAAATTTTATATTACAATAGAACGTAACAAGAAACTGTTGTGTGATTTGCTTGAATCTTTTATGTAATATCTTTCTTTCTTTAACGTATGTACGAGTAAAAGTTTAACAATTTGAGACTAGAAACATATCCTTATCAAATACAGAATTCGTCAAGTGGTCACAAGAAGACCTGTCATTATTGAAGATGAACGAGAACTATTAGTCCAGACTCCAGGATATTACTAACTGCTTTACTTCTTCAGAAATCTTTTTCTGATTTCTGCAGTCACTTGCAAGTAGTTTGAAATTTGAGTTGCTGTTGGCTTTCTCTTAATTAGGTTCATTATTAACTAGAATACTGCTGCCACTGTGAGAGGGCCGACCGAGAAAAAAACGAAATACTGTAAAATAAAATTTGTGATCCCGATATTTTCTAAAAACAGTTCAAATTAAAAAAGTGAAAATATTACGGTTGCACGTAAAAACAATTAAAAAATGAAAATATTACTGTTCCACGTAAAAACAGTTGGTTTGCAAGATAGATTAAGGATCCTGGTAATGGTGAAGACTCTCATATTCAAGATTTAGTTCTAACAACTAAACTATTTCAGCTTATTCCGACTGAAGTTTTAGGACCATATCAGCTAAATATCTTGGCATTTACATTTTGCAAATCGACGTTAAGAGGAGAAGACGGGGTGAATATTGCCCATTTTAACCGATTTTCACAAACACTGCACTGCCTGTACCTTCTCTTTCTTGTAAAGTAGATTACTTTTTGTGTGCGTCCTACACCTGACCCTTTTGCATTAACCACACGTGGCCAATCTGGAGTTTGGATCGCATAAACTTAAAACAGTTTCTTCTCTTCCTCATGACGAAGTTTGTCTTTGTCGTCTCACAAATCTTTTTTTTTCCTCCCATTTCAATAGTAATCCAGCATTCAAAATATCCCCATTTTTCGATCAAACTTATCAATTTTTTTAAGATTATGTTTCACCGATTAAATTTGATTTGGGTATTTAAAAATTGGTGATTGCAAAAATGAGTGAGATTGTAATTGAAATGAAAGAAAATTAAGGTGGTGTTGGTGTTGATAGTGGTGGGGGTTTTGGTGCTGGTTATGACGAGCTGATCGATGGTGTTTCTCGTGGTGGGGGTGGGGGGTGCAGGTTATGGTGTTGCTGTGTGATATGATTTTTGTCATTTGATTATGGGTGGAAATTTGATTGTGGCGGTACTGGTGGCGTTGCTGGTGGTGGTGGTGAGCGATCACTGGACATGGTAGAGATTGGTTACGGTGGTGGTGTGGGTGGTGAGTGAAGAGAGTATTGATTAATGACTCACTAAATAATTGGGTGGTGATGTTTCTTTGGCGCTAGCGGCAGCGGTGATGGCATGGAGGTTTTGGATAAGGTAGCGAGAATAATGAAAGAAATCTTCATTTCAAATTGAATTTGATGTAACGAGGACCGGGGTTGGCTTTAAGGATTCAATTGAATCATGAAGAACTGTTTTGATTTTGATAAAAAATTAGGTTAGAGTGTAACGGGATTGGGGTTGGGTTTAAAGATTCAATTGAAATCTGAAGAACGGATTTGATTCGGGGACAAATTGAAGTAGGTTTAGGTTTAAAGATTCGGTTAAAATCTTGAAGAACTGATTTGATTATGGAGTCAAAATTTTACGCTAGGTTTGATTTTTGGGGACGAAGGAAAAAGGGGTTGAGTTTACGTGATTTTGGATGAAGAAGAACGAATGATGGAGGGGTTACTTGGTCATTTCTCGGGAAGCGGTAGAAAATTGACGGGGAAAAACTCAATCTTTTTTATGAAATTGGATTTTCTTTGTTAGGTTTCGTTTGACAAAAAGTGGTCATAAAAGGACTCTCCCTTGAGCCCTGGGCCTTAGATCGAGTGAGGCCGCCGGGCCTTCCTGCAACATGGATACTAATACTAGTATTTCTTAACGTCCTATTTATTAAGTACCATGATAGTTTGTATATCTTTTTAACTATTGTATCTACAACTTGATTTTAATTGAACTAGAAGACATAAATTTATCGACTGCAGTTCTTTGATTGTCCTCATACAGACATAATTGTCGTAATTTGGACTAAACAAATACCGGTAATGGCTGGCTGTATTGCTTTCTTGCCCTGGGATATCAATGGCACCAACTATGAAAAATGAGGTTTCTTTTTGCTAAAGAGATTTTCCATCTTAAATATTTTTCCGAAAATTAGTTCTTTTTAATTATTGGGCTGTCGTATTTTTGGTACTAATGAAGGATGACATACAGTAAAACCTCCATATATTAATGCCTTTATACCAAAAATTATGTATTTTTGGTACTAATAAAAAATTATGGTCCCAACTTGGGCTAGTTATAAATAGTAATAACCTCGATATTTTAATATTAATGTTTTTTTTTCTTCACTCATATCTTAAGGAAGCCTAATTTGATTGGGGGCCAAAACTTTTAATTGGGGGCCTTGCACTAGTGCACAAAAAAGGTCACCCAATCCTAATTTGGGTCACCCCTTAAAAAAATATTTTCTAAATGGCTAAAATGCCCTAAGTGATTAGTATTAAGAATTAATGAAGTTGATTAGTGTGATAATTGAGTTTACATAAAAATCAGATTTTGGGATTAAATTTTTGGGATTTTTTTTGGGGATTAAATTTTTGGGATTTTTTTTTTGTGGGGTTTTTATGTTTTGAGAAGAAGAAGAGGAGTTTTGAGAGGAAAAACTAGGATTTTTAGAAATGAGTGATTCAAGTGGAGGGAAAGAGGTTTTCGAAGGTTCAAACAACAACCATGATTGTGTTGATGGTAGGATTGTATCAACTAATCCTATGGATTGGATGTTTGATGAAGAGATGTTAATGGAGGAAGCCATGAATTGGTGGAAATGAAGATCCCTCTTTGCTCAAAATGAAGGAACCAATCCTCAAAATGAAGAACCCGGAGCTCAAAACAATCGATAAACTTCATATACTCTTCAAATTGTCCAGAATGGTGCTCCAAGTGGTCGATTCATGGTCACTATGGAACTACTCGAGTGAGGGTCGTTATAGTCGGGTGTTGTATACGCCCAACGACCCAAAGAGTCGTCATCTTTGTTGACACACATGGCGACGACTCTAACCTGCAACTTTTAATGGTGATGAAAAATCGTCAAGGTGGTGTGTTAAACCATGACGACTGTTTATATTGTTCACCTAGAGTCGTTAGTTGATTCGTTTAATACCCAAACGACTCTCGAATCCAAACTCTCTGTATAAAAAGGCAAGTTTTTGTGTGTTTAAGTCGTCATAGGGATATTCGATATGCGGCGACCCCCTAACCAACCATTTATACTGTTCACCTAGAGTCGTTAACCAATAACAAAGTGTCGTCAAAACAGGTCGTCATTTTCAACCTAATACGGTAACGACTCTATTCTAGGGCAAAAAATGTTGAAGTAGCAGAATTAGGATCGTCATCTTCATCCTAATACACTAACGATTTTTTCATAAAATCTGCATGCAAATGAAAAGTCGTTAAGGGTTTTCATTTCGATACTAACGACTCTTTGTTTTGAAATTTCGATACTAACGAATACAAGGTGGGTTTAAGTTCATATACCTTCTAATTAGAGCCATAGCTTTCTTGGGTTTTGATTTTTGGCGACGATTACGCGGTGAATCGGTTGAAGAAAAAAAATTTCTTCAAAATAGTCGTTAATGGTGGTGGTGGAGAAGACAACGGGGAGGAGAGGAAGATGAAGAATAGAAGCCAAATTAAGGTTTCTAATGAAGGTTAATTGATTTTTAATGTTTAGTTTTAGGTAAGGGTAAAAAAGTCTTTTCAATATCGGATTAATACGCCCCTCAAAAAATTGGGGTGAAAATAAAAAGTTATGGCCCTTAATTAAAATGTTTGGCCCCCAATCAAATGAGGTAAGGAATTTATCTCTATATATTAATAATTGATACTATATTAGAGAGATATAGAGCTTGTTACATTGAAATTTATGATGAAATAATATATTTATCTATGATTATTTGAGGAGAAAAGGTAACTTTTTGGGTTGTCATCACAAGTTCCTAGATACATACATGTACTTGTGTATTAGAACCATTATATTATAGTATTTATTTACATATATTGAACTAGAATTTTTTTTACATTTTTTAGGTATACCTATTAATAACCTCCATATATTAATATATTTGTGAATCCCCAAATGTATTAATGTATGGTGGTTTTACTGTATTATACTATTCGTTTCGTTTCAAAATATTAGGCTGGTTTTTGTGTAAATTTACACACAAATCAGCCAATAAATTTTTCCGATCACAGTAAATTAATAGAAAAAAGGATCAACTGTTACTATTTTTACATAACCCTTTCATCTCCTCAAGGTTTACTATTTCGCTTACAAGCTCCACTGCTACCACCATGTCGTATCGTCCCCATTCCCAAGGTGGTCGTAAGGGTGGGGGACATGGTGGTGGTGGAGGCGGCGCCATGGAGGTGGCCAATTTTTACATTGATGGCTGATTATTACTACACTTAATAAATGGAATATTTGAATTTTGTGTGTTAAAAAGACGCGGGTGGACTAAAATATCCTTACCAGATACACATTAATTAAGTAACCACGTGGACTTCGGTCAAATATTCTTCTAGTTTCTTCTTTCAAGTTTTACCGGGAAAGATAAATTAAAATAAAGGTGAGGCGATGTACTTTAGTTTTTCTTCTATTCTTTCTGTCTCGAAGAAGAAGAAAGCTCTTCCCCCTTTTCGACGTGGATCTGTTAATCTCTACTTTTTTTTCTTCATCATCAGATTATCCTCTTCCGATCGGTATGTTTTCATATTCTTTTTAGTTTTAGCAATAATTTTTTTTTCTCTTTTTTGTATTTATTTAGGGTTTATGTTATATCTGATGATGCTTCAAAGAAAAAAAAAAGTTATATCTGATGAGATTTTGTTTACTTATATGATGATTTCATCTCTATATGTTACCTGATCTGATTTTTTAAGGTTTTTCGGATGAATATTTTTTATTTTTTGGGAGTTATTTTGTGTTTGAAGTATGAAAATGTGCATAGATTGATTATAGCTGAAATTCGTGGTGTTTTAATGGCGTAAATTGAAACTTGAGTAGTTCCAATCATTGTTTACAGAGGGGATAAATTTTCAGCAGATTGATGACACGTGTTAGTACAATTAGGGGTTGTCTGAGAACATAGGGTTAATACAATTACAGTTAATGTTACTCAAATTGAAATTACGAGCAGGTTTGTTTGGTAAATTTTGCTAGTTATGTGGTGTGAGTTAGTAGTAATTAGGTTGAACAAGAATCAAAGGTGATTTAGATGGAAGTTATGATTTTAGTGAGAAATTTATGGTATAGTTGATTTTCTAGGGAAAGATATTTACATGGGCGGTGATATTAGTACTAACAGCCTTGAATAAACTACGAGGATGTGTCATTGTTTGGAGTATTAGATAGTTACGGTGGAAAGTGTATCTGCGGTTTTGTCGCAGTATTTAATGTTCATGTCATTAGAACTGAAGCATATGTCTTATCCCACATGGGAACATAGGACTACAACAAGTTTGAAGAAGTAACTAAATATAGAACTCGTGATACCAATGGAAATATATGGTATATTCGAGTTTGTCACTGCTGATTTTAGTGGGAACACCATTTTCCACGGCACCTTGATATCAATCTTAACAACTAACAACTCCCAACAAGCTACATAATGATCTCACTGTCGTGATATGGGATAGTTATGGTTGAAAGTGGTCGTGTGCTTTTAATGTTGTCAGCACTTAGCATGTCATTAACTAGAACTGAAGTATGTATTATGAGATGGGCTTACGTGTCAAAAGGCACCTTTGTCGCACTTCTCATCTCAGTTTAGAAGGGTGTTTCCTGAGAATAAGTGAGTAAACTTCTAACTTGGATAGTATGTCGCATTTGATGCTTTTTAGTAGTTATATCCTGTTAAAATTGTTTAAATGTTGGAAGTTGAAACCTCAGAAGTTGAATCCTTGTTTATGAGCTGGTAAATATTTAGTGCGCGTTAGTAATTAGTTGTAAGTAGTTCTTACAAGAACATAGAGATAACTGAATTAGTAACCTTAAAAAGAACGAATAGATGACTTATTTGGAATTATGATCTTAGTGTGGTTAACAAGAAATATATGATATGAACATTTTATCTTACTGTATTTGGAAGGACAACCCTTTTTTAGAGCATGGTGATATCATTCTGAACAATTAACAGCATCGAACAATAAGGTGATGATGTTATGTTTTTTGCTGTATGGGTCATAAGGTGGTGGAATTTTGCTTGTCAATGTCTTATTGTTGTTGTTGTTGTTCTTGTTTGAAACATCCTCGTCATCATCGGAGTCTGAGTCGTATGAGGAAGGGAATGACATGGGACTGTTAGTATTGGATTTGGAGCTGTAGAATTTTGGAGAGGGTTTGAGCAGAGATTTGTGTAAAAAATTAGACGAGTAGTAGAAGCAGCAGCAGGTAATTGTAGTAATGGAGCTTTCAGTGAGTGAAGGGAATGGGTGAGATTGGTTGAAGAATAGGGAGAAAGGAATTTTGGTGTGTAGTAAAGAACGACAAAGAACAACAGCTGCTGCCATTGTTGATTGTTTTGTGTTTTATCGCGAGAATAACAACAAAAAGAAAACTAGGATGAAAATGAGTGTAGAACCCTCACTTTGGCTAGGCTATAGTAACTATTGATACGCAGAGGTTAAAGCAGAAACAAAAACAAAAACAAAAACAAAAACAAGTAAGAGGTCCTACCGGGAGTCGAACCCAGGTCGCAGGATTCAAAGTCCTGAGTGCTAACCACTACACCATAGAACCAGTTGTAATGTTGTCAGGTGTTTTAGATTTTGAAAATTTCAAATGTCACCATTGTGGTACCCCAGTCCCTTCCCTTCCTTTCATTCCTTCTTTATCATTTGTAGTTTTGCAATATTTTGGCTTTCAGTTTTTTGTTTCCTGGCCTAAGTTGTATTAATTTAGGCCTTATAGGTTATATATGATGAGATTGTGTTTACTTTTGAGGACTTTTATGATGATTTCATCTATACAGGTCACCTGATCTGAGATATTATCGTAGTTTTTTGAGGCTTTTGGAGAAATTATTTCTGGGAGTTTTTTTTTTATCTTGAAGTACAAATTTCTACAGATTTATAGCTGAAATTTATGGTCTTTTAAATTAATACTTTTACCTGTTTGAAGTCGAAACTTGAGAAATTCAACAACTGTTGACAGATGGGGTAAATTTTAGTAGATTGATGGCACATGTCAGTAGCAATTAGGTTGTATGAGAACGTAGGGATAATACACTATTACTGACCTAGATAAGAATGAGGAGAAACTTAAATTTCAATGTTGGAAGTTGAAACCTGAGAATTTCAATCCTTGTTTATGAGCCAGTAACTTTTTTGTACATTGTGATGTGTGCTAGTACTTACTAGTACGTAGTTTTAATTAGAACATATACTTAACACAATTAGTAATCTCAAAAAGAACATGTACACGACTTACTTTGAAATTATGATCTAGGTGTGGTTAACAGAAAATATATGACACGTACGTGTTTGTCATAGTTGTATTATAAGGAAAACCCTTCTTATAGCATGGTGTTATCAATCTGAGTAATTAACGGCGTCGAACAGCATGTTTGATGATGTCATGTTCTTAGCTGAATGGGTCATAAGTTGGCGGAACTTTGCTTGTCAGTGTCTTGTTTTGTTCTTCTTGTTTGAAACTTCTTCGTCGTCATCAGATTCTGAGTTGTATGAGGAATGGAATGAAATGGGACTGTTAGTGTTGGTTCTGTATTTGAAGAGGTCTTAGTGGAAGTTTGTGTATGAACTTAGACGAGTAGTAGAAGCAGGATCAGAGCAGGTAATGGTAGTAATGGAGCTTTGAGCGATACATTGTAGTGAACGGAATGGGTGAGATGGGTTGAATGATGAGGGGCGAGGAATTTTTGTGTAGAGAAGAACTAGAATGAAGAACAGCAGCTGCTACGGTTGTTGATTGTTTTTGCCAAAATAACAACAAATGGGAAACTAGAAGAGGAAAAAAACAAGAAAAAGGTCCTACCGGGAGTCGAACCCAGGTCGCAGGATTCAAAGTCCTGAGTGCTAACCACTACACCATAGAACCAGTTGTGATGTTAGGTGTTTTGATCTAACAACTTCTAATGTCACCAGTTGGGTTTATTGGGAACACCATTTTTACGGCACCTTGATATCAATTTTAACAACTAACAGCTTCAAGCAAGCTATGTGATGATGTCACTGTCCCAGTATGATACAGTTATGGTTGAAAGTGTTTGTGCTCTTTAATTTTTATAAGCACTTAGCATGTTATTAACTAATAGAACTGAAGTATGTATTATATGATTGTGCTGATGTGCCGAAAAGCGCCTTTCTCGCACTTTTCGTCTAAACTTGAAGGGTTCTTCATGAGATTAAGTTTGAGAACTTCAAACTTTATAGTTTTTTGTGTTTGATGTTTTTCTAATAGTTGTATCTTGCTGATGTGTTTAAATGTAGGAAGTTGAAACGTCATTTGAAACTCAATCCTTGTTTATCAATAGGAAATTTAATAAACGGCTGATAAGCTGGCTAAACATGCTCGTTCTTTTAAGATCAATAGCGACTAGATATCATGTCATCCTAATTTCATTATTTCAGCTTTACAAGCTGACAGAAATACTTCCTCCTTTGCATAAAAAAAAAGTTGAAAGTGAGAAACTCAATCCTTGTTTATGAACCAGTAAATTTTTTGTAAATGGTGATATGTGCTAGTACTTGGCAGTAAGTAGTTCCAACGATAACATATACTTAACAGTAACACAATTAGTAACCTTAAAAAGAACGAATAAATGACTTAATGTGGTTAGCACTAGCAGAAAATATATCACATGAACATGTTTGTCACAGTTGCATTTGAAGGAAAACCAGTCCTGTAGCATGATGTTATCAATCTAAATATTTAAACAGCGTCAAATAACCTGTATGATGATGTCATGTTTTTTAGCTGAATGGGTCGTAGGTTGGTGGAAGTTTGCTTGTCAATATCTTGTTTTGTTTTTCTTGTTTGAAACATCTTCGCTGTCATCAGATTCTGGGTGGTATGTGGAATGGAATGATACGTGACTCTTAGTGTTGGATCTGGAGCTGTAGAATTGTATTTGGAGAGGTCTTAGTGGAAGTTTGTGTAAGAACTTAGACTAGTAGTGGAGGCAGGGTCAGCATAGGTAATGGTAGTAATGGAGCTTTGAGCTGTACAGTTGTAGTGAATGGAATGAGAGATGGGTTGAATGATGAGATAGCGAGGAATTTTTACATGTAGAGAAGAACTAGAATGAACAAGAGCAGCTTCTGCAACTGTTGATTGTTTTTGTTTTTGCCAGAATAACAACAAATGGGTAACTAGAAGAGGAAGAAAAGAGTGCAGATCCTCGCTTTGGCTAGGCGGCTATACTAACTATAGATAGAAGGCAAAACAGGTTAAGACAAAACAAAAAGGTCCTACCGGGAGTCGAACCCAGGTCGCAGGATTCAAAGTCCTGAGTGCTAACCACTACACCATAGAACCAGTTGTGATGTTTGGTGTTTTGGATCTCACAACTTCAAATGTCACCATCGTGGTAGAACACTGGTGCCCACAGTTGGTTTATTGGGAACACCATTTTTATGACGCCTTGATATGGATCTTAACAACTAACAGCTAAGCAAGCTATGTGATAATACCACAGTTGCAGTATGAGATAGTTATAGTTAAAAGTTTTTGTGCTCTTTTATTGTTATCAAGCACTTAGCATGTTATTAATTACTATCACTGATATTATAAGATTGTGCTTACATGCCAAAAGGCACCTTTCTCGCACTTTTCGTCTCAGCTTAGATGGGTTTTTCACGAGATTAAGTTTGAGAACTTCTAACTTTGGAGTTTTTGTGTTTGATGCTTTTTTAATAATTGTATCTTGTTGATGTGTTTAAATGTTGGAAGTTGAAACCTGCGAAATTCAATCCTTTCATTATAAAATAATGTGTTTACAATTTAGATTTGGAATAAACAATGAATAATTGCAGAGTGAGTGATCTTGGCCTGTTAAGGTTCAAGCTGGCACTACTAATAATTTTATCTGAAATATATGTTGCAGCACAAAAAGGGGTTGGTTCAACAGCACCAGATCCATCAGAGTTTCTGGCACTTGATGATGATGTTGTAGTGCCATGGGAAGCCGAAGAAGCACCGAGACGGAAAGGTACCATGGTCCATTTTAAGCATTTTGATTTTGTTAATATTAATTCCCAATAAATTGGTGAAATAATACGAAAACTTGATATGTTTTGGTGCATAAAACAAAAAATTGAATAACCTCTGTTCATCTTTATTAATATTACAGTACAGGGTAGCTGCTGCACAAGAGTGTCTAGTCTACAATGTGGATCAAATTCGTATGTGGTATCTCATTCATGTTAGCTTTAACTATACACGATGATGTGCATAAGAGTTAGCAGTCTATCCAGATATCGATGTAAAGTATTAGTATTTAGAGGATCTCAGGTCTTAATTTTGGGCAGTAAATATATCTCAACCTGATATTTTAGTAGCATGATAAGCAGTAGCACTGCATGTTTGATACTATCTCAGTCCTAGATACTTAAACTTATATTTTAACTTCTTGTTCTCCCTGTATCTCGTTTGGTCTTTGTATAATAGAGAAGAAGTGGGGGTAGGTATTTTGCTAACATAGTGGAATCAAAAGGCAGTATGTGGGTTGGGGTAGTTGTCTAGTGGGTTTCGGCAGGTATGGAGGTGTAAATAAAGTTTAAACTTCAAATTATTGTTTACCGGTGTGGGACGACAATCAATGAGACAACTCTATTTTTCAATACTCTCACCAGAATTGTCCACATCAGATTTTGGTAGTGCTTGAATGAAGGAGGATTGAGTATTTGGTTTCAAATATGATAATTGAAACCAAATACGATCTCCTTCATTCTGGCCTCATAAAAGCTGATGTACAGCTCTGATGAGAGTATTGAAAATAGACTCTCTCATTGATTCTCTTCCACGCAACAGTTACACCTTCAACTTTATCTCGCTTCCAACAAAATTAACCCCCACTTACTCGATCCCACTTCCCACTTTACGGAGATGATAATCATAACTAATCCCCCATTTCTGTCCCATACAAATAAGAAACCTCTGATCAAAACTAATCCCACTACTCTCCGGTTTCCATTCTTCCTTATTTATTTCTTAGAAATTGACAGTCTTTAGCAGGGATCTTTCCATTTGAAATGGTGTCAAATCTCAATTCTTCCTTTTTCTTTGTTTTAATGATTCTGTCATGTTTTGGGGTTGGATATAGGGTTTTGGTGATTTTAGTTGGTTTGCTGGAAGACGAGTTCTGCACTTCCCGCATAAAATTTACACCTTTTAACTGTTTACAAGAGGTAATCGTCTACTTTCCTTATCTATGAATTGAACTAGCCTAAACTCATCTTTGTTATATGAGCATTGATAAGTAGAACTAGCACACAATGATAAGACTGCAATATAAACTCCACAGTGATACCAGTAGCACTGCATTTTTGATAATACCTCGATCCTCGGAAAAATGATACTTTTAACTTTTTAATTTTTGCCTAAAAATAGGCCAGATTGAAAAGGTGAAAGTTTCCATTTTCGTTGGATGGAGGAGTATAAAACTGCAATATTAGTCTACCCGTGGATGTTCATTTTTGGTCTTAGATATGGGATCCAACAATCCGTTTGTTAAACTGATCCAGACCTGACCGAATCTTGAGCATTGGTATCACAAGCTCATAACATGGTACCTAAACTGAGCATGATGGGAACCAAACGTGAAACATGATGTTTGAGAAAAAAAGGATCTGGACACGATAATGGGATATAGGTAACCGTTTTCCTCTTTGTAAATGCGAATAGCACTTGTTGTCCACAAATTCCAAGTTTGCAGTTCTTCAAACTTAGGCCAAACATAACTTTCTGTTTACTTGCTGGGCTGCAATTCTATCACTAAGTAATTCTTACGGTTTTCCTGTTCAGATTTCAACTGATATTATTTTGGTTTCAAAATAAATTAATAGAGAAAGAAAATGGTCTTTTGTTGCAATATCTTAGCTAAACCATGTTGACTAACCATTAATGGATAAGGCCGACCTAAAATGTATAATAAAAATCTATTCCAGATTCTTTCTTCTGCCTTTAAACAGGATTATGCATTGTTCTTTCAGAAGCCCCGTCATCAGGTTACATGTGAAGGGGTTTAGTTTGCTGATATGTTCTCAAAGAGTGCAAATTATTGCTCTTCGTCTTCTGGGGAAGGGGTGCTTCTCTTATGCGAGGTTGTTTTCATACTTATATATATACCTTATTAATAATACTCGGCATGTGGTGGGAACGAAATTACCGCAAAACATCTAACATATTGTAGGGCCAAATTTTGCTGCAGAACATCTCTGATAACAGCATAACTGAATTGAGTGTTTGATGTACCATATTTTCTGAGCCTTAAACTTATTGGTTATAGCTCATTCACTGGCCTAATTTAGAAGGCTCGGGTTGGAGATTTAATCCCACATTTATTTATACAAGCATGGTATCCTAATACACCCTGGCGACCTATTTTTCCTTGCAGTGACATCTATGATTGACATATTCACGCTTTGTGCCGAAAGGCTTGAGAAATTAAGCATTTTCTAATGTGAGATGGCTGAGCTACTACATTCAGATTATAACTCTGATCGGTTGCCGGAGGTGAAGCTAAGGTTCGTTCCCTTATTCTTTCATGCATGCAAGTCACATATCATGCTTTCCGGGTTAACAAGTTTTACACTATCACTTGAATGACGGTGGCAAAAACTTAGAGCTTTCTGGGTTAACAAGTGTAACAATTTTTATTTGTTTTCAAGAAAAAGTATGTATCCTCCTTTGACCTTGCATGGGCACCCCATGTGCGTGGAGGTATTTAACTTCACTTGTGCATCTTACTTTCAATTCTATGCCTGATTTTTCCGGCAATAATTTATGTTTTCCTCAAGCATTCTCTCTGAAAGCAGAACAGTTCCTGAATTTTTGTAATCCATTATGGTCCGAGTTAATTGTTTTTGTTCTAAAAGGAAAAAAATGGTAAAAATGTGAAGAACGTGATAATACTGGCATGCTTTTGTGCAGATAATCGAAGAATTCCAAAAATGTCTCATAGAACATCCATATGCGAATTCTTTGGTGAATGTATAGATTTGAAGATCAAACTTGATCGTTGTTTCCGTCAAGAAGTGAGTATTGCTTTCAATTTTTGTTTTCAATTCTCCATTACCAGGTTCTTAGTAGAGAAGCTCACATCTGTATTCTCATTTCTTATACATAGAAAGCTGTGAAGCGAAAAGCAAATTTTGAAGAGAGTAAAAAGTTGAAGGAGAGGTTACAAGCTTACAGAAAAGAAACCGCCTAAGCAGAGCAATGACTGAAATCATAGATAGACAGAGGAGAAGACTGAAGGCACATGCTGTTAGGTTTGTTTGAATCTTTCATGGAATGAAGTTCAAGTTTCAAATCCAATTTAGACAGCGGCGAGCACAACCTTTATCAAAATCTTCCCTGCAAGACACCTTGTAGTCTTTTTTGATCGTTTGATCGTTAAACAACTTGTAGTCTATATGTATCTGTTGTTACCGAGATAATATATAGAGTTCTTTCACTGTCCTCGTACAGCCATTATTGTCGTAATTTGGACTGAACAAATACTGGTAACTGTCATATTTTTTGGACAGTTGTACTCTTTCCTTGGTCAGGGTTTTCCTTGTCAAGGTTTTAATTAGGCAACACGTGTAAGTCCAATTTTTTCCAAGGTCTTTACATTTTATGTTTTTCATTTGAAGTTAGTGATTTGGGAGCTTATTGGAGACCATCCCTGTCCAGGGCAAACTGCCAAACTCTAATGAGCTTTTAGTCATCTAGCTGGTTCTTTTTAATATTAGTCAATCAATCTCAAAATATATATATATATATACCGGTAATGGCTGGCTTTCTTGCTTTCTTGCCCTGGGATATCTATGAAAAATGAGGTCTCTTTAAGAGATTTTCTATCTTAAATATTTTTCCGAATCTTCTTAGTTATTGGGTTGTCGTATTTTTGATATTAACGAAGGATGACATATTATACTAGTAAAGTTTTCCGATCAAAGTGTTTTTTAAAAAAAATAATAGGGATTTGATGTTCCTACAGGGGTTAGTCCACGGGTGTATTGGGGGAGTTTAATGTAGTCGGAAATACCATTAGGTCCTAGGAATATTATATTAGAGAGAGTGTAGTCCATTTGACCAGGTCAAATGTACATTTTAGTCCCTATTTGGTAATATAAATTATAGTTTGGTCTAGAAATTATTGTTTGGCCTTTTGATGTCATGGATGATGTAAATGTCATCCTGTGGTGACATAAATACCCTTTTGGGACCATATATATATATATATAAAGAAACCTACGAAAATATCTTAATTCAGATTTACTTTCTCTCTCCTCCTATTTTCAGATCTAGTTTCTCTCCTCCCCATTTTTTCTTTTTTCTGTTGCTACTCATGAAAACTATGAAGAATGACGAAATTTTTAGGTTTTTCTGCTGCTGTGTATGACGAAGAAGAAGAAAAACATGAAGAAACACGTTACTGTTGTTGTTGAAAAAGAAGAAGAAAAAGACGAAAGAAGAAGAAAAGATTTTTCTTCGCTTTTGTTGTTCACGAAGAAGAAGAAAAAGATGAAGAAGAAAAAGACGAAGAAGAAGAAGAAAAATATATTTTTGCTGCTGTTGTTGACAAAGAAGAAGAAAAAGATGAAGAAGAAAAAGACGAAGAAGAAGAAGAAACACATTTTCTGCTGCTGTGTATGACGAACAAGAAGAAAAAGACGAAGAAGAAGAAGAAGAAAAAGAAAAAGATTTTTCTGTTGTTGTTTTTTAAGAGAACTTCATTTCTAGAATGAAATCTGTTTTTTTAGGTTTTATATGGACTTCATTTCTGGAATGAAGTCTGTTTTTGTAGGGTTTTATATGGACTTCATTTCTGGAATGAAGTCTGTTTTTTTAGGTTTTTATATGGATTTCGGAATGAAGTATGTTTTTTTAGGGTTTTATATGGACTTCATTTCTGGAATGAAGTCTGTTTTTTTAGGTTTTTATATGGACTTCATTTTGGAATGAAGTATGTTTTTTAGGTTTTTATATGGACTTCATTTCGGAATGAAGCTACAAGAAAATAAGTAAAAATTAACACGGAAGGATATTTTTTGTCTGTTTATATTTTTAAATAATTATGGACCAAACAGTAAAGGTGTTTGACCAAAGGACCAAACAGGCATGGGCCCACCTAAAAAAGGACCAAACGATATTTTCCCCCGTAATGTATTGTGAATCTTGGGGATTTTGAGTGAGCGTGAGAGAGTGTAGGAAGTTTGAGAGAGTTTGATGTTTTGAGTTTAGGGAGTTTTAGAGACTTCCAATTTCTATTCTTTAGAGAGATTTGTATTGAGGAAAAAATACACTATAAACTCCCCAAAACAACCAACTCCCTAGTTTTCTAGGATTTTGCTACTAACGAGGAGAGTTTCTTTCAAACTTCCCCACGACTAAAGGGGTTTTCTAGGGAGTTTGAGAGACTCTTCTAAATTCTCCCACGATTAACGGGTATTTTGAGAGACTCTTTCGAATTCCCCACGATTAGGGCTGCACACGAGACGGTACGATACGGGTTTTTGCCTAGTTCAGTACATGTACCTCCTTATGGCCGGTACATGTGTCTTGTAACTTTATATGTACTCGCAACGTACGGGATGTGACGGTTTGTACCATTTAACTCGGGGCCAGGACGAGATGACAGGGTTAAGTCGTCTCAGGTTCTTTACCCGTAACGTACGTAAAATTATAAAAAAGAAAATAAAGCAAAAAATCTTCAAGTTCTAAGTTCAGAACCACACCAAAAATTCTAAAACCTTAAAATCAAAAACTAAAAAATTACAATCTGTTTCAAATCTAAAGAAATCAACAAAAACTAAATAGAAATAAACAAAAACTAATTAATTTTCAAGAACCCTAACTATTATTAGACGTTATTACTTGTTGCTCGGTACTACATGGGACGAGACGAGAACAACCTATAACCGTTACTTGTACCTATTCTAGGCACGGTATCAGTTTTTGGTACTTATACCTGTCTCATCTAAAGCGGTTGGGACGATTCTGCGGTTAAGTGCCGATTCTACGGGACCAGGACCGGTTCTGTGCATCCCTACCCACGATTAACGGGTAAAACTGAACTACAACAACGAACTACACCAACTCCCCTGAGGACCAACCCCCGCTAGTTTTTGGAGTATTAGATGTTACTCCTTTTATAAAATCCTTCCATTTCATCAAGGTTTACTATTTCGCTACGAACTCATTTGCTACCACATCGCCATGTGGTATCGTCCTCGTTCCCAAGGTGGCCGTAAGGGTGGTGGACATGGTGGTGAGTTTTACATTGAATGCCTGATTATTAGTACTACATTTAATAAACACAAAATTGGTTAAAAAGACCAAAATCAATTCACAGGTGAAAAGGACATTTAGATTTTGATCTTGTTTAAATGGAAAAAAATGTAAAAATAACCAGGATGTAAAAAGTTTCATCCTGCCCATTTTCAAATACTATTTCTTATTTTTAATTTACATCAGGATGCATCCAGTTTCATCCTTGCTATTTTTTAAGTTTAAGTCGAGGATGAATCCGAGGTTCAATACGCATGTTCAAACTGCGTGTTTGTGTTTCTCTATGAGACCAGTTTCTAAGCTACGTTGCTAACAGTTCCAAATCGTTTTATCTGGGATCTTGGATTCTATTCGCCGGCGATGTGTTTTGGTGATGTGGATCCAAGGAAAACCTTGAATCTTGGATTATGGTTAGACCCAACCTTTCATTGAGATTAATAGGTAAAAGTGGGTCTCTTTGTTTTGTCATTCGGGATGAAGTTGGGATTTGTTTTAAAATTGAAACCCGACATTTTCGTTTACTAAATGGAATATGTAGGAAATACCATTAGGTCCTAGGAATAATATATTAGAGAGAGTCTAGTCCAGTTCACTGGGTCATGTGTCATTTTGGTCCATTTTTAGGAAAATATATTATAGTTTGGTCTAGAAATTATGGTTTGGTCCTAGGGTGATGTCATGGATGATGTAATTTTCATTGTGTGGTGTGGAAATACCCTTTTTGGGACCACATATAGACAAAAACCTAGAAAATATCTTTATTTTCGTATTTACTTTCTCTCCACATGTTTTCAGGATCTAGTTTTTTTCTCTTTTTTTTTCTTTCATTTTTTTTTGTTGTTATTTGTTGATGAAAAAAAAAGAAGAAGAAGAAGAAAGAAGAAGAAGAAGAAGAAGAAAACGATGACAGCGATTTTCATGGATATGTTTCAGTTTTTGATGTCGTTATTGATGAAGAAGAAGAAGAAGATGAAGAAAGACGATGAAGATGATGATTTGAATGTTGAAGATGAAGAAAAGACGATGAAGATGATGAAGATGAAGAAAGATGATGATTTGAGATGATGAAGATGAAGATGATGATTTGAGAGGAAAGAAAGAGCGATGACGATGAAGACGATGAAGAAAAAGAAAGACGATGAAGATGATGATGATTTCTTTTGGTGTTTGAATGTTTTTTTTTTTTTTTTGATTTTTTAGCTTTTGTATGGATAGTTCGTTGCGGGAATGAAGTCATTTTTTTTTTGTAATGAAGTCTGTTTTTTTACCTTTTTTGTATGGATCAACATTTTTTTAGTGGAAGAACTCCTACAAAAAAAATTTAACATGGAAGGGTATTTTTGTCTATTTAAATATTTTTAAATAATTACACCAAACAAGAAAAGGCGTTTGACCAGAAGTAATAAATGACATGACTCACCTAAAAAGCGACCAAACGATATTTTTCCGGAATATTTGGATTTTGTGTCGGATTAGTCATCCATTAAATAGACTCGGGTGGACTAAAATGTCCTTACCAGATACACATTAATTCTTAAGTAACCACGTGGACTTGGGTCAAATTTTCTTCTATTTTCTACCCCAGAAGAGGAGTTTCTTCTTTCAAGTTTCAACCGGGAAAGTTAAATTAAAAATAAAAATCAAAGAAGAAGAAGTTTTTTACTTTTCTTTCTGCCTCGAAGAAGAAAGCTCTTCCCCCTTTTCGACATGGATCTGTTAATCTCTACTTTTTTTCTTCATCTTCAGATTATATCGGTATGTTTTTCTTACATACTCTTTTTTTTTTCCTCGGCTTACATACTTTTTTAGTTTTAGCAATAATTTGTTTTTTTTTTTTGGGTAAATTTTTGTGTTTATTTAGGGTTTTGGTTATATCTAATGAGATTTTGCTTACTTATACAATGATTTCATCTCTACATGTCACCTGATCTGATAGGTTTTTTGGATGAATTTTTACTATTCTTTCTGCCTCGAACATGTGTATAGATAGATTATAGCTGAAATTCGTGGTGTTTTAATGGCGTCTTTGCTTAGTATTTATACCTGTGATGGAAGTTGAAACTTGAGTAGTTCCAATCATTGTTTACAGAGCGGATAAAATTTAGTAGATTGATGACACGTGTTATCAGCAATTAGGTTGTATAAGAACATAGGGTCAATACAATTACTCAATTACTGTTAGTAACCTTAATAAGAACGAAGTAGAAACTTAAATTGAAGTTACGAGCAGGTTTGTTTGGTAAATTTTGCTAGTTATTTTGTGTCAGTTAGTAGTAATTAGGTTGAACAAGAACCAGAAGGTGATTTAGATGGAAGTTATGATGTTAGTGAGAAATTTATGGTATAGTTGAGTTTTTAGGGAAAGATATCTACATGGCGTGGTGATATTAGTATTGATATTAACTACTAACAGCCCTGAATAAACTATGGATGGTGTCATTATTTGGAGTATTAGATAGTTATGGTGGAAAGTATATTTGTGGTTTTAACATAGGACTACAACATGTTTGGAGAAGTTACTAAAATAGAAACTCATGACACTAATGGAAATATATGGTATATTCGAGTTTGTCACTGTTAATTTTAGTGGGAACACCATTTTCCATGGCACCTTGATATCAATCTTAACAACTAACAACTCCCAACAAGCTGCATAATGATGCCACTGTCGCGGTATGGGATAGTTATGGTTGAAAGTGGTCGTGTGCTTTTAATGTTGTCAGCACTTAGCTTGTCATTAACTAGAACTGAAGTATTATTATGAGATTGGGCTTATGTGTCAAAATGCACCTTTGTCGCACTTCTCATCTCAGTTTAAAAGGGTGTTTCATGAGAATAAGTGAGTAAACTTCTAACTTGGATAGTTTGTTGTGTTTGATGCTTTTTATAGTTATATCCTTTTAAAATTGTTTAAATGTTGGAAGTTGAAACCTCAGAAGTTGAATCCTTGTTTATGAGCTGGTAAATATTTAGTATATAGATAATGTGTGTTAGTAATTAGTTGTAAGTAGTTCTTACGAGAACATAGAGGTAACTGAATTAGTAACCTGAAAAAGAACGAATAGATGACTTATTTGGAATTATGATCTTAGTGTGGTTAACAGGAAATATATGATATGAACATTTTATCACACTGTATTTCGAGGGAAAACCCATTTTTAGAGCATGGTGATATCAATCTGAACAATTAACAGCATTGAAGAACCCGTGTGATGATGTTATGTTTTTTGCTGTATGGGTCATAAGGTTGTGGAATGTTGCTTGTTGTTGTTGTTCTTGTTTGAAACATCCTTGTCGTCATCGGAGTCTCAGTCGTATGAGAAAGGGAATGGTATGGGATTGTGAGCTGTAGAATGTTGTTTGGAGAGGGTGTGAGCAGAGATTTGTGTAAAAAAATAGACGAGTAGTAGAAGCAGCAGCAGCAGGTAATTGTAGTAATGGAGCTTTCAGTGAGTGAAGGGAATGGGTGAGATCGGTTGAAGAGTAGGGAGAAAGGAATTTTGGTGCGTAGTAAAGAACGACAAAGAACACCAGCTGCTGCCATTGTTGATTGTTTTGTGTTTTAAAAGGAAACTAGGATGAAAATGAGTGCAGAACCCTCACAAAGGTTAAAGCAGAACCAGAAACAAAAACAAAAACAAGAAAGAGGTCCTACCGGGAGTCGAACCCAGGTCGCAGGATTCAAAGTCCTGAGTGCTAACCACTACACCATAGAACCATTGTGGTACCCCCAGTCCCTTCCCTTTCATTCGTTCTTCTTCATTTGTAGTTTTGCAATAATTTGGGCTTTCAGTTTTTTGTTTCCTGGGGTAAGTTGTGTTAATTTAGGGCTTATAGGTTATATATAATGAGATTGTGGTTACTTTTGAGGACTTTTATGATGATTTTTCATCTATGCAAGTCACCTGATCTGAGATATTATCTTAGTTTTTAAGCTGTGTTACAACGACACGGACGTGGTGTCGGTATCTTGTATCCGTTACGCTACTTCGACACGATAACTTAAAAAACTAAAATACGTGGACACGGCATACACAATATAAATATCAGCTTAACATAGATATATGCATATAATATTTGCTGGAGAGAAAAAGGAAGAAAGTCTAGAGCAAGATCAGTGGACAGATTTGGAACTAATATTTTGTCACTATAGTTAAAGCTTCTCATAGAATCTAGTAAAATATCTAAATTTTCTAAAATTAAGGTATTGAGATTTATCTTGACAGCTGTTGATATCTAATATTTTGTCAAAGTTTCTAACTGAGTTGAATCTTGAAGTAATGGAGTATTAATACGTGTATCCATGTAAAAACGTATTGATACAACTGATTATTTTTTAGGCGTCTCGTTGTAACACAGTTTTTGAGGCTTTTGGAGAAATTATTTATTTCTGGGAGTTTTTTTTGGTCTTGAAATACGAATTTCTACAATTTTATAGCTGAAATTTATGGTGTTTACTGGGGTTTTAGATTGATACCTTTACCTGTTTGAAGTCGAAACTTGAGAAATTCAATCACTGTTGACAGATGGGGTAAATTTTAGTAGGTTGGTGGCACATGTCAGTAGCAATTAGGTTGTATGCGAGCATAGGAGATATTACACTATTACTGACCTAGATAAGAACTGAGAAGAAACTCAAATTTAAATGTTGGAAGTTGAAACCTGCGAAATTCAATCCTTGTTTATGAGACAGTAACTTTTTTGTGCATTGTGATGTGTGCTAGTACTTAGTTACGTAGTTTTGATGAGAACATATACTTGACACAATTAGTAATCTCAAAACGAACATGTAGACCACTTACTTTGAAATTATGATTTTAGTGTGGTTAACAGAAAATATATGATACGTACGTGTTTGTCATAGTTATATTATCAATCTGAATAATTAACGGCGTCGTACAACATGTTTGATGATGTCATGTTTTTAGCTGATTGGGTCATAAATTGGCGGAACTTTGCTTGTCAATGTCTTGTTTTGTTCTTCTTGTTTGAAACTTCTTTGTTGTCATCAGATTCTGAGTTGTACGAGGAATGGAATGATATGGAATTGTTAGTTTTGGGTCTGGAGCTGTAGAATCGTATTTGGAGAGGGTCTTAGTGGAAGTTTGTGCAAGAACTTAGACGAGTAGTAGAAGTAGGATCAGAGCAGGTAATGGAGCTTTGAGCGTTACATTGTAGTGAATGGAATGGGTGAGATGGGTTGAGTGATGAGGGCGCGAGCAATTTTTATGCAGAGAAGAACTAGAATGAAGAACAGCAGCTGCCACGGTTGTTGATTGTTTTTGCCAAAATAACAACAAATGGGAAACCAGAATAGGAAGTAAAAAAGTGTAAATACCTCACTTTGGCTAGGCTATAGGTAGAAACAGGATTAAATTTTATTTTTTTGCAAAAATAACAACAACAACAAATGGGAAACCAGAATAGGAAGTAAAAAAGTGTAAATACCTCACTTTGGCTAGGTAGAAGGAAAAACAGGATTAAAAAGAAAAAAGAAAAAAGGTCCTACCGGGAGTCGAACCCAGGTCGCAGGATTCAAAGTCCTGAGTGCTAACCACTACACCATAGAACCAGTTGTGTTGTTAGGTGTTTTGGATCTAGCAACTTCAAGTGTCACCATCGTGGTCCCACAGTTGGGTTTATTGGGAACACCATTTTTACGACACCTTGATATCAATCTTAACAACTAACAGCTTCAAGCAAGCTATGTGATGATGTCACTGTCCCAGTATGATACAGTTATGGTTGAAAGTGTTTTAGCATGTTATTAACTAATAGAACTGAAGTATGTATTATATGATTGTGCTGATGTGCCGAAAAGCGCCTTTCTCGCACTTTTCGTCTAAACTTAGAAGGGTTCTTCATGAGATTAAGTTTGAGAACTTCCAACTTTATAGTTTTTTGTGTTTGATGTTTTTCTAATAGTTGTATCTTGCTGATGTGTTTAAATGTAGGAAGTTGAAACGTCATAAACTCAATCCTTGTTTATCAATAGGAAATTTAATAAACCGGCTGATAAGCTGGCTAAACATGCTCGTTCTTTTAAGATCAATAGCGACTAGATATCATGTCATCCTAATTTCATTATTTCAGCTTTACAAGCTGACAGAAATACTGTAATGGTTTCCAACATCTAATAAATTCCTCCTTTGCATAAAAAAAAGTTGAAAGTGAGAAACTCAATCCTTGTTTATGAACCAGTAAATTTTTTGTAAATGGTGATGTGTGCTAGTACTTAGCAGTAAGTAGTTCCAACGATAACATATACTTAACAGTAACACAATTAGTAACCTTAAAAAGAACGAATAAATGACTTAATGTGGTTAGCAGAAAATATATCACATGAACATGTTTGTCACAGTTGCATTTGAAGGGAAAACCAGTCCTGTAGCATGATGTTATCAATCTAAATATTTAAACAGCGTCAAATAACCTGTATGATGATGTCATGTTTTTAGCTGAATGGGTCGTAGGTTGGTGGAAGTTTGCTTGTCAATATCTGGTTTTGTTTTTCTTGTTTGAAACATCTTCGCTGTCATCAGATTCTGGGTGGTATGTGGAATGGAGAGATATGTGACTCTTAGTGTTGGATCTGGAGCTGTAGAATCGTATTTGGAGAGGGTCTTAGTGGAAGTTTGTGTAAGAACTTAGACTAGTAGTAGAGGCAGGGTCAGCATAGGTAATGGTAGTAATGGAGCTTTGAGCTGTACAGTTGTAGTGAATGGAATGAGAGATGGGTTGAATGATGAGATAGCGAGGAATTTTTACATGTAGAGAAGAACTAGAATGAACAAGAGCAGCTTCTGCAACTGTTGATTGTTTTTGTGTGTTTTTTTTTGCCAGAATAACAACAAATGGGTAACTAGAAGAGGAAGAAAAAGAGTGCAGATCCCTCGCTTTGGCTAGGCGGCTATACTAACTATAGATAGAAGGCAAAACAGGTTAAGACAAAACAAAAAGGTCCTACACCGGGAGTCGAACCCAGGTCGCAGGATTCAAAGTCCTGAGTGCTAACCACTACACCATAGAACCAGTTGTGATGTTTGGTGTTTTGGATCTGACAACTTCAAATGTCACCATCGTGGTACCACAGTTGGTTTACGGGAAACACCGTTTTTACGACACCTTGATATCGATCTTAACAACTAAGTGGTGATGTCAATGTTGCAGTATGAGATAGTTATGGTTGAATGTGTTTGTGGCTCTTTTATTGTTATCATCACTTAGAATGTTAGTAACAATAGAAATGGATCTGAAGTATGTATTATATGATTGTGCTTACGTGCCAAAAGGCACCTTTCTCACACTTTTCGTTTAAACTTAGAAGGGTCTTCATGAGATTAAGTTTGAGAACTTCCAACTTTGGAGTTTTTGTGTTTGATGTTTTTCTAATAGTTGTATCCTGCTGATGTGTTTAAATGTAGGAAGTTGAAACATAAATGGGCGGCAAAATTTAATCCTTGTTTATGAGCCAGTAATTTTTTTGTAAATTGGTGATGTGTGCTAGTACATAGTAGTAAGTAGTTCCAACAAGAACATATACTTAACAGTAACACAATTAGTAACCTTAAAAGAAGTAATAACGAATAACAGTAACACAATTAGTAACCTTTTGAATTATGATTTTAGTGTGGTTAGCAGAAAATGTATGACATATACATGTTTGTCACAGTTGCATTTGAATGGAAAACCGTTCTTACAGCATCATGTTATCAATCTAAACATTTTAATGGCATCCAGTTACCTGTGATGATGTCATATTTTTAGCTGAATGGGTCATAGGTTGTCGAAAATTTGCTTGTCAATGCCTTGTTTTGTTCTTCTTTTTGAAACTTTTTCATCGCCATCAGATTCTGAGTCGTATGAGGAATGGAAATGATATGGGACTGGAGATAGTAGGAGATATGAATGTGGCTAACAGGTCATCCTCTGTGGTTCCTCAGTTTGATTTACGGAATGATATGCCCGTTGCACTTTGGTTCTTCAGTTTGATTTACGTAACCTGTTACAGAGGATGATCTGGAACTGTAGAATCGTATTTGGAGAGGGTCTTAGTGGAAGTTTGTGTAAGAACTTGGACGAGTAGTAGAAGCAGGATCGGAACTGCAGGTAATGGCAGTAATGGAGATTTGAACGATGAAATTATAGTGAACGGAATGGGTGAGATGTGAGGGAGCAGCTGCTGCGATTATTGATTGTTTTTGTGTTTTCTTTTTGCCAGAATAACAACAATTGGGAAACTAGAAGGAAGAAAAAGAATGTAGATCCCTCATAATAACTATAGATAGTAGGCAAAACAGGATAAAGAAAAACAGTAACAAGAAAAAGGTCCTACCGGGAGTCGAACCCAGGTCGCAGGATTCAAAGTCCTGAGTGCTAACCACTACACCATAGAACCAGTTGTGATGTTAAGTGTTTTTAGAAGGAGATGTGGAACTGGAACTGCGGTCCAAATGTGATTACTTGTCCTCCTTTTTGATAGAGTGATTCTATACACACCGAAGGAATCCACCGAATTTTCCACCGAGGGGGATCCAACGGCAGTCTGCCCAGCTGCTGTAGCATAGGGATTGGTGCTGAGCAGTGTGGGTCCCGCACTCTATCTCTACTCGGGACAACTCGGGAGAACCCTTCGGTGTGTTAATCATTTCTGTTTTTGATATGTGGATTTTGCAACCAACATAAATCTCAAGTACAAACCTGCAGATTCATATTATTAAGCAGTGGCTTATTAGCTGTGGTTTCTATCCCGTGTAACTCTTTTTTTTTTCCAACAAATTTAAACTTAAATGAATAACAGCTCTCAGTTCAATATTACTTATGGAATGTTTCTTTTACTTGAGACATCTTTTCAGGTTTCAATTTCAATTGTTGAACTTTAGGATAATCCGATATGTGAAATGTTTGATTGTTGCGTACATTTCACTCTCATCCATCACCTACTGCACTTCATTCACATAATTTAAGAGGTATCTTTTTGGATGCATAAACTGGTCATAGAACAGGAAATGCTGCACTGGTTTTGGTTTATGTGTCTGTTGAGCACGAAAGAAACTCAGCTAGGAAAGAGTAGTTGAGTAGGTTACAACTTCTTTGCAACACGAACAAAAATTGCTGAAATATGTTGTTAACTAAGCTCATACTTACCAAACTAAGAAAAACTAGTTGATATGATTGAGAAATTACAAAAATGAGTTATCTTAGCTTGGTATATTGTATGAAGCTTTCACGTGGAGAAACTAAAATTTCCATTTCCTTTGTGCATTCGCAGGTGATAAATATTCAGTTCATGAGTGCAAAGGTTGGGGCAGTATATCCAGATCGCAGTGTTAATAAGAAAACCTAAAGGGAGAGCTACTTCTAGTGTACGAGTTCTTGGAACTCGTACATATAGGAGAATTTTAACTACTTGTCGGTTACACATGTGTTTCATGGTATGTTCCAAAAGGGAGCCGGGGGAATTATTCATTATTGGATGACTCTTAATTAGGTAACCCACCTCCAATGACCCGAACGATTTTGAATAGCACCCACCTGTTTTTGGTCAGTTGTTGTTTGCTTAGTTATAAGCTTCTTCTGTAAAAAGAAAAAAATTAATTACCGCAGAATTTCTTTTTGTTGGTAATATTCTTAAATTTCAAATTCTTGATGGTGAAAAGCTTTGTCATTGAAGGCTGACAGGTTGCGTTGGGTGAGATGGCTGAGCTACTACATGGAGATTATAACGCTGATCAATTTCCAAAGGGGAAGCTAAGGTTGGTTCTTTTTACTTTCATGTATACAATTCACACATCTTTTTATGGTTTCTGAGAGTTAACAAGTTTTACACTATCACTCGTTCACGGCGGCAGAAACTTAGATTATGCCCTTTCAATATGAATAAACAATTAATAACTGTAGAGTGAGTGATCCTGTTCAAGCTGTCATTGTGACTACTAATACTTTTATGTGAAATATATTTTGAAGCACAAAAGGGGTTGGTTCCACAGCGCAAGATCCATCAGAGTTTGAAGCAGTGCCACTTGGGAAGCCAAAAAGACAACGAGACCGAAAGGTATATGGTCTACAACGAGTATTTTTGCAATACAGGGTGAATTGTTGCACAACGAGTATATGGTCTACAATGTGGATCAGATTCGAATGCGGTATCTCATTCATGCTAATTTTAACCACAAGCGGCGATGTGCAGAACAATTAGCAGTCCATCCAAAACTCCTCTGTAGTTAAGAAACCTCTCATTTCTCTCAATGGTTCAGTTATAATTAGTCTTTTTTCCACGTGTGGTGGTTTCTTAATTCCTCCCAAATAATGATGCGAAGCATTGTTTAGAGGATGTCAAGTCTTTTGATTTTAGGCGAGAAATATATATATATCTCAATTTGATAGTTTCAATTTTTATTGCTGTTGGAGTATGGTAGGGGTGGAGTATGTTCTTGTAGTTGGGCATCTGTCCAGCAGTTGGAGCATTCAGGGATTCAGAGGCGCTATGTCCTTGTAGTTGGGCATCAAAGTCATTCCTTTGTCTATTGCTTTGGTGGGACAACATCAAACTCCATTGTAAATTCCAGTTACATTATGTAGAATTCGTCCCAACCTATCACTGGCATATTGATATATTATCTGGATTAGACACTTGTCATGATGTCTGAGTTAGAGATTTAATCCAATCTGCATAGTATCAGTACCATTGGTGCAGAACAGGCAGAAATAACTAGTGTTGTGGCAGTATATGCCAATTTTGTCACACAAGTTGGAAGGCAGTCCCCTGCAGGCATTTCAGTTCAAATAAAGAACTCCGGGAGGACGGGTAGTTTTCCAGAGACCTCTCCAAGAGATAGAATTCTGAGCTACAACATATGTATTGGATTGGCTACTTGCTTGAATGGCTTTATAAGCAAATTTCACAGTAAAAATGCCATTTGAGTTCGGTTTCCACAAAAGTTTATCTTGTGCCAGAGAACGGAATTCTAGTTGAACAAATGTCTTCTCGCATTTCTCTAATTATGCTGACGTCACTGTAACACGATGGTAAAGTTTTTGGTGGAAACTTGAATGGACAGTTACCCCAGAGTCCTGCTGATTTTGAAAAATATCTCGGCCGAAAATATAGGTGAGACATGCGGGATTTGGACGAGACGGGCGAAATTATCAATCTCTGCTGTGAGACGAAACCGGAAAAGTCGCCGGAATCTCGTCCGAAATTGACTACTTTGCCCTTGACCTGCGGGATGAGCTCCTAGTCAACTGCGCTATAGCCCCTCACTTGGTACAAATATGGACGGACCAGCCCAAGTTGAGGGGGTTTCTGCTGCTCTCTTCAAGCCAATTTCGCCCTAGCTTTTCCCGCTTCTCAACTCTTTCTCTCTCTGCAGAAACCCTCAAAATTAATGGAGCCAACTGAGATGAAATTGCTATAGCAATTTCCGAAATCTAGTCTTCCGGAAATCCATTAAAGCAGTCCAACATCACTCACTGGTATGGTAACATTCAATTTTTAGCATCAAAACTTGTTTTGTGTCTTCTGCTCGTTTTGAAACCCTAATTATTGGATAATTACATTTGCGTTTAGGGTTCATTGGAAAAAAAAAAATTAATCAATTTTCGCTTTTGTGTAGAATATAAGAAGAGCTGTCTGTGTGGAAGAGCAATCTGATAGGAAATGATAAACAATTTCTAGGTATTGCTATAAATAGTTTTACTTAATCTAAAGGCTAGGAGTCCAAACGTTTAATTCATTTTCATTTCACTAGTTAGGTGAAGGAGAAAGCGGCCATTAATACTAATTCATATATCCCTAACTAGATACCAGGACAAGAACATCTACCCTGTTCAAACCCGACTAAAACCAACTAGTCACATTCATTAAGAAATGAGGATGATTTAAACGTATCAGCGATGTAGCGTCAACCCAAGAGTCTATATCGCAACAGATAACACATGCATTGATCATAAAACATTATCGGAGGGTATTGTTTATCTGGCAATTTCTGTTGCTCAGAAAAGAAGTCGAACACTCGAACTGGTGGGTGAAGTCTTAGTGTTAGCCTGTTAGCAGTACCCTTGTTTTTTCTGAATGTAAAAATCTCAATACATAATGATGTATCCTTTTTGATAGTTTCGTAATTGTTTTGCAAAGCTATTTTTGTCTCTTTAAGATTCTCTAACTTCAGCCTTTTATCTGTTTCGCTTTTAAGATTATGGATTTGATAAATGGGAAGCTATTGAAGGGACAGAACAGCATAAGTGGGGCAGAAGAAGATAGGATCAGTTTATTACCTGACTCGCTTCTTCATTACATTCTTTCCTTTCTTGATAGCAAGTGTGTTGCTCGTACTAGCTTATTATCTAAGCGATGGATTCACATTTGGACCTCGATTCCCACCCTCGATTTTCAATTCCCTGACTGGGACAATCCTTCAGAGACCACTAAATTTACGGATTTTGTAGATAGAACGTTGCTTCTTCACGATTTCTCAAGTATAAAGAAGTTCTCTCTCCACTGGTATTGGAGCGAGAATCATTTGAATGCTTGTAAGATTAATTCATGGATCTCTGCTGTCATAAAGCATAAAGTTGAAGGCATCAGTCTGTGTCTACACCAACTGCTCCCCGGTTCTATTCCTCTGGCTTTTTTTACTTGTAAATCACTAGTTACTTTGGAGCTAAATGTACAGCCGAATATCTGTCTTCCCGAGTACATCTCTTTCCCGAGGCTCAAACGTCTTAAACTTTGTGATGTCAAATTCAGCGACGAATGGTCGAATGAGCAGCTCTTTTCCAGTTGCCCGGTGCTTGAAGATTTGGTTCTGGAATGCTGCACTTTTCATCTGAAGAATTTCTGTATTTCAATTCCTGCATTGAAACTCTTGACATTTGAAAATCATTATGAACAGCAAGATTGTTTAAAAGATTGCTCTCTCAGGATTCATGCACCTAGTCTTGTTTTTCTAACTTACCTGAGTGGTGTTCCGAAGGAATTTATCTTGTCTGCCTTTCCAACACTAGTTGAAGCAGAGGTTTCATTTTTGGTTGACGTAGATTGTTATGGTCAAACATGGGAGCAAAGGGTAAGTCATCCTGCAGCTATAAGTAGATTTCTTCGAGCGCTTGAACATGTAAAACATCTATCTATCTCTGATGAAACCCTGCAGGTTGGTTGTTGTTGTCTCTAAAGTGTTTTTTTTAATTTGTTTAATTTAACCCATTGAAACTGATTTGTTGCTAATGCCTCGGGAAAAATAGGCCCTCTTCTTTGCGGATGATCGGTTAAACAACTTGCCAACATTTCATAATGTTAAACAGTTGACGATAACTGAGGAAGTGGACACCGATGAAATATTATATGCTGTACTTAAAGCAACACCAAATGTGGAGTCACTCATATTTGAGAGGGTTAGTTCACAACTTTTTGAATTCGCATTTTCCCGTCAGTTGATAAACAAACAATGTGTTGGTTGCATCACTTTTAACCAATAATGTATTTGCAGTAGTTAAATTTCTGATATCTGTCCTTCCTTTTCTATTTCAAGTTTAGTTGATTACTCCGTGTTACAAAGAAGAAAGAAAAGAAGAAAAAGAAGAAGAATGTAACAATGGAAACAGCAAATCTGTAGGTGATGATGACGGTGTGCATAATGATGATGGTGAAGAAAACCATGACAATGAAGCCAACAACTCTGTTGCGGTAGAAGGGTAAACAACCACACCAAAAAAAAGACGATGGTTGGAAGCTCGAAATGGTTCATACTGGACATTTATTTCGTCATCTCAAATCCGTCTGCTTTCAACAATTTATTGGGAAGGCGAGGAGATGAGGTGGGTCAAACTGATTTTGAAGAATGCAAAATCTTTGCAAACAATGATCATCTCATGCGGAACTGATACTGCAGTTGGCTTTTCTAATCCAAGAAGCAAAGAAGAGCTTATGGTAGAGATACCAAGTTTTGCAAGAGCCTCTTCAAGTTGTATGTTCAAATTCTCCACTTTTATTGATGACTGATATATTGATCCCACACGTTTTGGATGTTTGTCGTTTTATCTCAGTTGTTGTAAGTTGAAAAATCTGATAAACTATAATCATCTTTTGTTATATTGATTCCTCCTACCTCTGCAGTTAAGCGGAGGATAAACTTCATCGCATTTATTCTCTTATAAAAGTAATTCAGTAATGTAGATTAGCAGCATTCATTAAATAAAAACCATGGCACAGTTGAAGCAGGATGCATTACACAAATGTTTTATTGGCCCAAAACAGGTCTGAAACTGGAAAACAAATATATAACCTGTATTTCTTATTTAACTTTGTTATTGGATGTTATACAAGAAAATAAGTGCAGATGTCAATGCAGTGCAGTGGTAAAGTTCACATCAGTGACCTCAGTTCGAAACTCATCAGCACAAAGTTTTTTAATTGCATCACAAAAACAAAAAAATCACTTTTTGCTCATAAAGGAGAAAAAAAAACAACTAATGCTGAAATATTAACAGACCCAGCACAATAGGTAATGAGAAACCTAACGATTGCTATATCCCCATAAGCACAATTGTGTGACTGCTCCCAACTAGGTTGGCACCAACAATCAATCTTTTGCAGGTGCATGCAAAACAAAAAACTGGAACATCAACTCTCAGCTGTAATAGAAATGGAGGTTGAGCAGAGAAGAACCAAACACTGCTGCTTTGAGAATTCTGATATTTTCTGGGTTGGTCTTTTATGTATACCCTTTCATCCTTGATAAGCTGTACAAATCTACATATTGTTTAGTTTAGTTAGACTGTGCTACGTATCATCGCCACTTTGCCAGCAGATTTAAAATCATCAGCCAAATCGTTTTAGAACAAGAAGAGGCTGCAATGAACCTGGACCAATCAAATACAAACGGTCATGTTAGATTTCTTTAACCAATCACAAAACAAACACAACTAAAATTTTCTAGCTATCTTCAAATTGGTTTTGTTAAGTTGTTTCAGACCTGCATTAAGGATTTCTAGCTATCTTCATAACCGCTTTGGAGGAAACAATTTTTGCAGTACCCAAGTTGGTGCATTACTAAGCCACAATGCATAGCCAGTGTCCTTGTGCAAAAAGTCGGGCTCCTTTATGTTGACCTAAGATATTGAACATCAAGCAATGGAAAAGATAAAAATTAACACAAGTACATAAATACATATAGATAGACTAATCACAAACAACATAAATTACTACCCACAATACTTTTTTCAGATCTAATGTCCACCCATTTATCTGGACGTTCAATTAAATTCTTCCAGGACTCCTCTGACTCATCTTTTGGTTTGCTGGCAGGAGGCAACTTCCCCAATACCCTAGTCTGTGAGCTATCAAGCCGCAATGCCTCAAGTGTGTCCTTGTGAATGAAGTCTGGGGCCTTCACAGTAAGCTAAGAAATCCGGACAAAGAAAGGGAAAGACAAGAATTAAAAGAAGTTCATAAAGTAAAACATGCGATAATTAATAACCGAAACCAAAAATAAATACGATGATTACCTTACCAGATCTACTATCTGTCGACTCGAATTTCTTTTTTGAATTGATCCAGCTGGAACCAACTGGTTGTTGAGCACTGCTCAACGAAGACTCCTCTCCTTCAAAGAACACCATTAGAAAATGTTAACGGAGGTAAGAGATCAAAAACAAAATTGGACAATTCCACATATTCGAAAAAAAATTAAGTAAGCAAAGAAGTACACATTTCAAGCCCAATATTTTCGCACGAACTGTAAGATTCATAGTAGAGGTTACACTTCGATCAGAGCTCACCTTTTCCAGAAGTGATCTGAAGTTCTGAAATGGCCCATTTTGGTGCACTGTTAATCCATAATGACTGGCCACTATCCTTGTGCTTGAAATCGGGATGTTTTGGTTTTACCTGGACTAACATTAATTTAATAATTATAATCTTTGCATAAAAGCCACAATACCAGTCATCTGTTTGGAGAAGATATGTAGGTGCTTACCAATCCATTGAGCTTATCCTTCCTGTAATCAGCCCACTGACTTGGGTTGTCAAACAAGTCTCTCCAAAGGGTATCTTTTAACATATTAACTGAAATAGAAAAAAAGAGCGTTCAAACTTCTGCGAAAGATGCCAACAATTTGTGGTAAAACTGAAACATTATGAAACAAATCTAAATTTACCTGACTGGCCAGAAGTTTGTCCACCTTGCGTATAAATGGTGTAGGTTTGGTTGACTTGGAAGGGCTCTTTGATAAAACTTATGCTATGCGCCGTAACCTAACATGGTTATGACAGAATGTTAATGTTGTTTCAATCACAGATTTAAGGCAATAACTTACACTGGTTAAGAAACTGAGAATCTGCCTAACAAATATTATTTGAGTAATCACTAAAGTGATTCCTTAGTCTTGAATTTGACAACCTAGATTAACCGCAATATAAACAAAAAGCTGTGGTAAGTATTAGAAGCTTGGGAAAGATTAGCCAAACTATGGAAGAAGATTATGTTAGTTTGGATGAGGTATGTCAAATACAGCAGATCCAAATCGAACAAGGCTTCACCCACAAAGTTTACATTTTCCAATATATACAATTTCGGAATCCTACACAGCCTTTCTTAAAATACTTCAAGAGAATCAGGTTCCAAACAGTAAAGGAGCATATGTCAGATTCTCAACAAATAAACTACATTAGCTGCTCCCAGTCCCGGTTCGATTGGATTTAGATTAATCTCTACTCCTATGAACAAAGGAGGACACGGGGCCGTTTCCTGTAATACACCATCTAATGTGTGGGGTATCACTTCTATAAACACTTGGATTCTAGATTTAAGAAAAATGTAACTAATGCTACAAGAAGACTACATATAATCAAAATCCTCGTTCAAAAAAACAAAGACTAGTTCACTTAACATGTCGTGGAAGCGTACAATGCATAGATAGGCATCATTATATGCATTTTGGTAATGGGGTTCAGCCAAACCATACCTGGATACCGAAATGACCGTATTCTTTAACTAGTTTTGATGGAAGTGAATCTCCACTTAAATGCCCAGCTACATGAATTACGTCTTTTTCTTTCAAATGCTCAGCAGCAATATCTGCTAGACAACCTTTGAAGACTATGGGGATCCTAAGATGGACAAAATTGAATCATGCTCAATCCAAAGAATGAAAGAAAAGTAACATATACATTTGACAATCATGTTAAAGCTTACTGAAGAAACGGAGTCGTATCATGCGAAAGAATAGTGATGACTGTGGATTTTCCATCAGGATATTCATCTTGGAATTGAACAGGCATAGAAATTGAACCAATCAAGTTAATAGAATTAGCTTTGTTTGATTGCCATGGTATTTCACTAGGTTTTGGCCAATCAAGATTACCCATATATTTCTGAGGTTGGATTTTAGGATGAATTGCAAACCTAAAAAATTCCTGATAATTATTGTTATCATCCTTCGATTCAGAATCAAACAATTCTGGTTCTGGTGATGATGGGGAGGAGGAGGATGTGGAGAAAAGGTGAGATGATTGAAGAGCTATACATAATCGTCTTATTGTTGATCGAGATGATGATAAATTTATTGCAAATGATTTGCAGATATTCATGGCGATTCAAGAGTTTGGGGTTTATTAGGGTTTAAGAATTTCTCTTTTTTTTGATGATCAAGAAAAATGAAATCTCTCAAAAAATATTGGGCCCGGTTTTGTGCAATGAGGGTGTAATTAACCTGCTAGTACTTTTGAACGTTTTTTTTTTTTTTGGGCTGCTCAAATAAAAATTGGGGAGTCATTGAGTTATACTCATCCAGGTAGTGGGAGTGGGATAAGGGGTATCCTAAAGCCTATGATGTAAAACTAAACTGTCACATAGCTTTTATCCTTGTCCAGTTTCTCAACTAAGAAATCAAGAGGATAATCATAACAAACATCAACGTTCATAGTTGTTGATTTTTTCGCTAGAGTATCTGCCACATTGTTAGCATCTCTCTTAGAATAATTACAAGATAAATTGGGAATGTTTTTTAAAATAGCAATGCATTCTTGAACAACACTATTTATTGTCCATTTTATTGATCCTAATCTACCATTGATAACATTAATCGCATTCAGACAATCTCCTTCAACTTCCATAAATTGAATATCTTTTCCTTTAGCCTGCTTTAAAGCCTCCAAAGCAATAGCTTCTGTCTTTTCCTCATTTACTGCCTTTGTAATCCCTCATTTTCTTTGCACATAAGGTACCTTCATGATTGCGCAAAATCATACCAAATCCTATAGGGTGTTCATTTGAGGTAAAAGAAGCATCAAAAATTGATCTAGTAAATTGTGTATTAGGAGGTTTCAGGATAACAATCTCGAGATCCAACTATGGGATCTGTTCTTGGCGATATTACATTTTCACAATCCAAAATAAAAATTTAATCGAATTAATAAAGCTGACATATTGAGTTGAATATTATCAAACACAATGACACATCGCTTCTTCCATATCCACCACAGAACACAACAGACATATCTTATTTTTACATGCATTTCCTGATCCCAAAAGTTAGTAGCAGTAAACATATCATATAACCAGTGATGAAGGTTTATATTTGAATGTATACAGACCAGAGTATGATCAAGAGCAAACCAGAGTCTCAGAGAGATGTGGCAATCAATAAATAAGTGTTGTTCAGATTCAACATTACAAATGACATCAATATTATTAACCACTCTATGCAGTTTATCTCTTGTAGCTAAGCAATCATGCATGATTCTCCATATGAAATGTAGGATTTTAGGCGATAATTGAACTTTCCATAACCTTTTCCAGGGGAAATTAGGTATATTTAAGTTCTGTGCTCGTTGAGATTCTACTGACAAAATGTTATAAGCATATTTAATAGTAAATGAACCATTTCTAGTTCCCATCCATCTAACCAGTGTCACGGTTCGCAACACCCAAATGCTACAACCAACTTGACAATGACAACTATGCTCCACAACACAATTTACCAACTCGCACTTAGACAATACTTCAACTTCTTGACTAATTCTCTATTCACATACTAAATAGAGGTTCTTCTCACAATTCTTCCAAGCTTTCAACCAAATACACACACTCCTTGATGCATAAACGTAACCCAAAACAAAGGGATAAATGCACCAATGAGAACTTAGCTTTAAACTAGAGGTAGCCTTTCATTTATTGCACACTTATGGTTACAAACTCTTCTTGTTATGGATTTCCCAATCCCTTCACTAGATCGGAGCTTATATAGCCTTACAAAAGCTATGTACAAGTAAGCTGTCGGAAGTTATAGATTTACTTTATGTCGGGCGGTTAGTCAACACGTGCCAAGCTCGACGCCAACTCACTCTAAAGCTAAACAAACAAGTCCTAGCCTCAAGTTATGCATAAAGCAACTCAACTTCCAGTGTAACCAAGTCGAAACCGTCAAGGCCATGTGCCCGGCACATTTCATCCATCCTTGTTGCATAATGATTGCGTCGCGGCCAAAGTAACACAATCATTGCGAGCACCATTATCCAACGATGCAAGTGTGCTAATGCAAGTCTTGCTTGCATGCCCGCACGCCTCATGCATACGATTTACTTTCCAAACTCATTTGGCATCTCTTGACACCAATATCGCGTCATTGGCCATGTATAGAACCTTGTTTGGCACATGCCATTGTCTAGCTACCAACTCGAGACATGCAAAACAGGTTGCGCATTTTCACTTGGCCACTTGACAACCATGTCATAGACCTCCCCCACCAGCTGAACTCGACGCCCTTGTCGATTCTTTTTGTTATAGATAAGCCTGAATTTGTTTTTCAAATTTCCACAATATAGTATCCTTCTCCCAAGAAGCTTCGGAGTCTGGCAACCCTTGCCACTTAATCAGAAAATAAGTTCTCCCATTCTTCTTGCTTTGCCTCATCAACTCGATCATCAAGTATAGCCTCAACTTGCTTGTCGGTGCGATTTAATTTCTTACAGTGGTGCACGCTTCGCTTGTCGCCTCGAAGTGTCCGGCAAATCGGGATGGTATTTCTTTAGAAAAGGCGACATGAAAAGTGGGGTGCACTTTCAACCTTTCCGCAACTCAAGTCTATAAGCAAACTTACCAAATCTTTTCTTTACTTCAAAGGGACCATCATATCTTGGAATTAAGACTCTATGCATTGTCTTGCTAGAAATCTTCTTCCAAATTCGGGCGTTAGCTTTTAGCGGCACCATGTCTCACATCAAATTCCACATCTCTGCGATGCAAATCAACATACTTCTTCATTTGCCTCTGCTGCTTGGATAAACTATCACGCGCCTACTCGAAGTCATCTCTGTTTTTGACCTTGCATAATGATAAGCTGCTGGACATGAACCTTGCTTCTTAGCCTTTGGCACCTCATGAGGGCTAATGGTTGTTGGCCCGTCATTAACTCGAAAGGACTCAACTTTGTTGATGAACTTTTGTGCAAATTATAACAAAATTGGCCGTATCCATCAACGCCACCCGATTTCCACGCTCATGGTCACATAGTAGACCAAATACTCTTATAGCAATAATCGTTTATCCTCTCTGCACGACCATTGGTTTAGGGGTGATTGCTAGTTGTTGATGGTGGATTTTCAACAAAGGTCAAAACCGTAAAATCATGATCTTTGCATGTTTCGATACGGCTTGGGCATGTGACGATTCATATTTTACGAAGCCATGATGAACATGTCTTTGAAAAGCTTCCACTAGGCTGGCGTTGATCCTAGCATTTTATTGTGCCTTAGAATAGGTGGTCCTCCTACATAATTGTTTGTTGAGAGGGCTTAATGATGTAGTTTTTACAAGTGGTAAGAAAGAAGGTTCGATTCTCGGACTTTTATGAAGATTGGTTTTAAGATTAATAAGGAAAATATTTTTAAGGAAAAACTAATTTTGTTGACCAAAGAGAAAGAGACTAGGGTTTCGGATTCCACTACTTCTAACGGTTGTAACAATTAATTTCTTTAATTTACTCTCAAAACTGCACAAGGAAATTTTGAACCTAATCTCATGCCTTGGAAAATTTATCATTAATAAAATATCAATTCGACTCAAGTCGATAATCTAAGGCCTAATTTTCCTTCGCTTATAAAAAGATCGGTAGCTAAACTACCCAAAGCAGTTATTATGAAGCATATAAAAGAGAAAATTTCTAGACAATTAAAAACTAATTGGAAGTAATAATTAAAAGAAAATTAAATATTAAAACTTACATGCTAGAAGTAGTTTCTTCTTCCACCCCTAGCGGAGAAATTACTCCATTATTACAAAAGAAAAATTAAAACAATGAAATAAAAATTCTACTCTCTAGGACCTCCCCTTTTTCTTGTATCCACAGCGTATTTATAGCTTTCAAAGGAATCCAATTTCCTTTTCTATTCACCACTACCACATCATCGCCGAATGAGAATATGCCACATGTCAAGACAATGAAAAATCCTCCAATAAGAATGTGTCACGCGTCAAATAATATAATTCTCATGCATTTACAATTTTCCTTATTTGTGAATTATTTATTCTTTATTAACTCCAACCATAAAGAATAATATTCTTTCCATACTCTTTATATATTTAATTCCCATAAATTACTTCATGTAGATTTCTTACTTAACACTTTTATTTTCTTCATTAAAATAAATATCTCCATATATCTTTTTAATATCTTATAAATGATGTCGACATAATGGGCTCCACACTTTCCACGCTCTCATATCCAAATAATTGGAGAAATGAAATCTACATCTTCTTCCTTTGGGCCTAGCCCATTAAATTATAAATCACTTCATTTCCTCCATTTCTGAGCGAAATTCACGTTTTAGTCCATTGAGTTTTATTTCACAAAAACACCTACAAATACAAAAAATAGTAAAATAAGTACAAAAATGAGTACTAACAATATAGAAAATTGAGACAAAGTAGACACATAAATGCGTCTATCAAATACCCCCAAACTTATTGTTTGCTAGTCCGAGCAAATCTAATAAAATAAAATCCTAACTCTGTTGTCATGAGGCATCGTCGATTGCATTTAGCGCATGCAATAAGCCTTTAAACCCCTAGGTGTCCCTAGTGGATGAGTTATAGTCTCGGGAGGGTTTACAAGAGATATACCCACAAAACCTTTACTCCAGACCCTAGCTATCTACGCTTGAGAACCTTGGAAGGCACTAAAGAATCTCCTTGGTTGGCATACTTATTGACTACGGAGGAAGTACCATGATACGAAATTCCAATTGATGTACACGAGTTTGCGAGTCAAGCATACTAAAATTCATATATAAGTCACGAGCTCTACTCGGATAGTTTTGGACATCATAATTGAGTCAACCAATCACATGGATAGATTATGAAATGGATATAGAAAAACATAGATGGTTTTGATGTTGACTAAGGTGAATGGTGTTTCTCATATCTGTCTGAAGGCCACTGCCAAAATGAACTAATATCAACACACTGGCATATACAAGGGAACCAGTGGTCGATAATCCTAACTCTAGGTCAACACAACTGGCATATACAAGGGTTCCAGTGGTCGACTTTATTGAATTTATTCGGTTGGTCTGATGGTCTGGTCTCGATTTCTTTTTTTTAATATACATATATATTTTTTTCTTTTTCTTTTTCACTTTTTTCACCTTTTTTCACCTTTTTTTTTTTTTTTTTTTTTGTATCTCAATCACTCTATTTCACCCTAACAGTGGTAACAACTTGAATCGTGAGCCCCACCTAATCACTTAGGGAAACATATTTTAAAGAAAACAAAATAAAAATAGAAGTGAAAAGGATTCAACGAGATATGGCGAAACTACCATGTTTTTCTTTAATTCTAACACACAGAGCTGCTCTGTGCTTTTATGAATAGACTCTTTAGATGTTTCCATATAATCGAGTTGGTTCCTCGATTCCTACAACCAAGATGCTTCCATCCACTTAGATTGGTTAGTGCCATCCTTAATAAGCATAAAATTCTAGGCTACAGGTTTAACAATGCAACTAAAAAGTTTCTCCCATACCCCCAAACTTAAATCTAACATTGTCCTCAATGTTCTAAAGATAAAATTAAAAACATGAACAAGGAGAAAACGTTACCATTTGAAGCAAAAGAGTTAAGGAAAGATATTCTGCAGTGTTGCATGAGTATTCGTAAGTAAGAATTAATCACCTCGAATCATATAACAATAACTTAGGAAAAATTGTGGATCATCTTGCATGAAAAAGTGTTATCACGAGATAAAAGGAAGCGCAACAAACCAAGAATAAACATAGCACACCCTTGTCTAGTTTCTGTTTAAGACAACTACATCTAGTTGTGGTTCTGTCGGGTTCAATAAAGGGGTCTAAATAAAATATTTTCATGGGTTGCCCCTCCTCATAAGTAAGATCCGAAACATCAGTGCTAAGGTCTGGAAAATTTTAGAAGCACATAATAATAACTTTGAATAATTGAGGATCCTCTAAGTCAATCGGATTTGACTTACAGTTGACCATAATGAGAGTGGTGGTCATTCTTAAGCAAATGTGTCAATTCTATATTCCTAAAATAATTAGGTTTAGTTAAGAAAACTATATAATGACACATTTCAAATTGAGATACTCCCACATTTGGTAAATAAAATTTTGGTGGGACAACAAAGTCAATTATGGTATCATGGACCGGATTAACCACATCAACTTGAGAGGATGGGTTTCTATCAAGCTGAGTTTACTGTTTGGACATAACTACGTTCGGAAAACGTGCATGAAGATAGTCTCTTAAGATGGTAGAGGCACATACGTCAAGTCCCAAGTTGGGGACCTTTATAAGAGTCAAAGGTAAACCACATGGAGAATGATATTCACCCCCAAACCTAGAGTTGTCAATATCCTTGGATAAACTAGTCACAATTTCCTTAGTTACTGAATTATCGATTTAGGGAAATGGTCTTTTATGTCTTCTAGGTTGTAATCATGTGGTTCCACATTTCTATAATCCTCGAGAAGAAGACTATTGTTTCGAATCGCTAGACTCTAAAACACTACTCTCAGGATAAACTATTTCATCTAAACCATCATCGGCTTCATAATCACAATGATATACTACACCATTTAAAACTATGGTGTCTCTAGTCAAATCTACTTCCTTTTGAATAGGTGAATAATCATCAATATTATTAGGATTTGAACCGAAACACCATGATCATCGTAAGGCTCAATTGGTGTAATAATTTCCTCGTTATCATGACTACATTTTTCATAATATTTATTAAGACTATCCTCATCATCATCACAATATGAACATGGTTGAACCTTATCTAATTTGCAATTAAGTTCATCTAGAGCAATACTTAAAGATGCAATTCTTTCCTTTGTATCTAAGTCATGCAAGAGTGACTCTTCATAAAATTGTTCCCTTAGTATGTCATTCCTATTTAAATTTTCAGGTCAATCTGCTTGAGTGAATTTTCTAAAGAAAGACTAGGATCATAAGAATTATTTTGTTGCAATTGTTTCATTAAATCCTCCAAAGACGGAGAACTTACATTTTGGTCATTATAATATTGCTCACTTACCCGTTCATATGGTGGTGGGAGTGCGGATAGTACTTGGGATCACCATGGTAAGAACCATAACCTTCAGAAGATCGGTAGTGGTCCCAAGTACTATCCACACTATGGTCAAAGCACGGATATTGTCCATTAAGATACTCAGTCGGATAATCATTATATTGGTCTTTATAATACCAGCTCGACATTTTTTTTTTTTTTTTGTGCACGTGCGAATGCAGGGTCAACTAAAGTTGGTAGGCTCAGGTTACCTTAAGCTGAATATACCTACAGTCAAAGACTAGTCATGATAGGGCTAAGGTTTGTGGACTTTCATTTGGTAACTCCCATAAGGCCCAAGGCACGGGTTCGGCTTACTAATCACGAGTTTTCCTAAAATCGGTAGTACGACGATGCAATTGGTGTGTGCACGTGTTTTTTTATATATAAAAAGAATAAAAAAATTACAAAAATAAAAGAATCCAAAAATAATATGTACAAATAATAAAAATATTTTAAAAATAAATCAAAATATTTTAAAAATAAATATTTACTAAAGGAACAAAAAAATCTTAGATACTTACTGTTTGTTTGCTTATTCCACTTTCCACTTTTAATTTCAATAAAAATCTACACCAAAAATACAAGAAAGATACCCAAAGACGTAAAATAGAAAAAAAAATAAATAATATATATCTAAAACCTAATCTATATACGGTCCCGAATGGCTCAAAAGCGTGATGTAGTTTTTTTACAAGTGGTAAGAAATAAGGTTCGATTCTCGGACTTTTATGAAGATTGGTTTTAAGATTAATAAGGAAAATATTTTTAAGGAAAAACTAATTTTGTTGACCAAAGAGAAAGAGACTAGGGTTTCAGATTCCACTACTTCTAACGGTTGTAACAATTAATTTCTTTAATTTACTCTCAAAAGCGCACAAGGCAATTTTGAACCCAATCTCATGCCTTGGAAAATTTATCATTAATAAAATATCAATTCGACTCAAGTCAATAATCTAAGGCCTAATTTTCCTTCGCTTATAAAAGATCGGTAGCTAAACTACCCAAAACGATTATTATGAAGCATATAAAGAAGAGAAAATTTCTAGACAATTAAAACTAATTGGAGAGTAATAATTAAAAAGAAAATTAAATATTAAAACTTACATGCTAGAAGTAGTTTCTTCCTCCACCCTAGCGGAGAAATAACTCCATTATTACAAAGAGAAATTAAAACAATGAAATAAAAATTCTACTCCTAGGACCTCCCCTTTTCTTGTATCCACAGGCGTATTTATAGCTTTCAAAGGAATCCAATTTCCTTTTCTATTAACCACTACACACACATCATCGCGAATGAGAATATGCCACATGTCAAGACAATGAAAAATCCTCCAATAAGAATGTGCCCACAGCGTCAAATAATATAATTCTCATGTATTTACAATTTTCCTTATTTGGGAATTATTTATTCTTTATTAACTCCAACCATAAAGAATAATATTCTTTCCATACTCTTTATATAGAACGCGCAATTGGGGGATATAAAAAGTAATTGGGGGATACAAGAAAAGGACAAAAACTGGATCCAGATATCAATTCTGGGTCACCCCTTATCTAAGTATTTTTTAAATCCTAATCTACCCCTCACTAATCGGGTTTAGTGGTTAATAATAATTAGTAAAATCTTAAGATTTTGTTAAATGATTAGTGTGTGTTTTATTTGTTTTTGGGTGAGTGAGGTGAGAGTAGAAGGAGGAAAAATATTTTGAGAGAAAATTTTTGTGGAAAATGGAGGATGATTGTGAAGAGAGGATTCTTTGGTCTTGAATCTTTAGCTCAACTACAACAAGGAGCATATCTTGAATCTTGACTAACGACAACAACTCTCAATTGCAACTCATTGTTGAGCCAACACCCTTGAATGATGATTTTGACGAGTATGGAGAGTTTCATGAAGAACCAACACAAGAAAGTAAACTTGCACAACATACTAGCATCCCCAACACACGTAAAGCTGCTAAGATGTCGAAAAATCGATTTTTTCTTGAAACCCGCCATTTTTTCAAATGAAAAACCTCGGTGCAGGCATAATGGTTGTATGAATTCCATGCCGGTGAGTCAAGTTCACAGGCATGGTATTCATACTACGACCATAAGTGCCCTTATATCCCCCAATTTGAATTATCAATAGGCATAGAATTCTACCAAAAACTATGCAAGACGGAGTTAACCTTTTTACCTAACAAGGAATATTCTACGGAATATTCAACCTGGCATGGTTTCATTTATCGCTCTACTATCCGGTATTGAATGAAAAACATACGAGGAAAAAATTCCATCCCAAACCAAAAACCGGCATTGAAACTTAATAAACATTAACGTCGAATTTAGTACCGGCGTAGTACCATCACTATCGATAATGCAAGCATGAAACCGGCGTTGTTAAGTTACAACTTTTCAATGCCGGTACCTACAAAAAACATGCATGAGTAAATGTTTTCCAAAGCTAAATTCGGCATTCAATATCGATTATTTTTAATGTTAGGAATTGTATCTGACTTGGAACAATATGTTACGACAAAAGCATCCTTGCTTCCGGCGTTGTAGTCTTACAAAACACATATGCAGGAATAGGTTTCAAATTTGGTCTTAGTTTTGGTAAACTTAGACTATCTGGAACAATTGTCGAGCATCTTTACAAGGATTAGGCATATTGTTTTAATGTTGTTTGGAACTAATTTTCATTCGATCCTTAGGTGGTGCCATATATTGATCCAACAAATGCAAAGCCGCTTTATCGGGATACGTCGGAATGCTATAAAATCCCTCCGGTATGTGACCAAATAATACTTTTCACCTAGTATCTTGAACATTACTAATGGATTGGTAGTAGTGAACCTTCTAATGAATGCGAAATTGTTCTTATGTAGGAATAATTTGATCGAAAGGAAGCAATCGCTTGGGCTAAAGAGACGGCTCTTAAGAACATGTGTGTGTTGGTGAGGAACAACGAAGGTTCGAATAGGCGTTTTGAGATGGCTTGCGAGAGAAGTGGGAAATACAAGGAGAAGAATAGCCACAAGAGAAAGGATTATGTATATCCAAAGAAGACTAATAGGGTATACAAGACTAAACAGGAAGAATGATTGCCCTTTTAAGCTTGTATTCCGTTTAAATGACATGAACAATTGGATTTGTGAGGTTTTGTGTGGTTGTCATAACCATCGGGATCCGAAAGATTTTGTTGGTCACTCCTTAGTTGCGAAGCTAAAACCCCACGAGTTCGAGGATGTAAAGATATTGACCAAAGCACTTATCAAACCGAGACAAATTCTCGGAGGCTTCAAGGAAAAGGACGAGACTAACGTGTCTTCTCTACGTACAATTTATAGTGCACAAGCAACTATTAGGAGGGTGGAATGGGAAGGGAGGTCCGTTATGCAAGAATTTGAGAAGATAGCTTGGGATCACAACTACACGCGTATCATTAAAGAGGGCAGACAACAAGCCCCTTCAAATATTCATTTCGCATCCGTTGCTTTCACGGTTGGAAAATACATGTTGTGGTGTTCTTTTGATGGATTGCACCTACAAGACAAACAAATACAATATGCCGTTGTTCAACATCGTGGGGCAAACCTCGGACAAGGTAACATTCACATTGGCTTGGTGTTTAATGGAAAACGAGAGGGACCATAATTATCATTGGGCATTACGACAATTGAAGTTGTTCTTAGGAAAATCAACTTCGAGGGTCATCGTGAATCGATAACGATGCCGCATTAATGAGAGCAATATCCAAGCGTCTTCCCGGACGCACAAAATTTCCTATGTACATATCATATCGTAATAATGTGATAAAAACTTGCCATGCCTTGTTTGAACCGCAAAGGCGGATATTAAGAAGAGAATGATGGTACAACTAGAGGAAGATGTTCGAAAGAACAAACTATCCTAGAAGAAGAAGAAGATGAGAGGGGCAAGATAAAGGAGCGAGTGGACAAAGAACATGCGGAAAATCATAAAAGTGGTTGGAATTTCTAAGAGATTGGGAGAAAGTTTATTGGTCTCTTTACTGTGGTTATGTACGAAAAGAGATTGGAGAAGTTTATTGCTGATTGGAACGAAGTTTATCCGACCGCCGTCACGGTATTGCCTCGGACTCAATGGTTGGATAAGTTCAAGGAAAAATTTGTACGTGCATGTACAAACCGGTATAGACACTTCAAGACGGAAGCAACTAGTTCAGCTGAGGCCGCTCATGGGAGATTTAAAGATCTCATCCGGTCCGGTCAAGGCAATGTGGTTCTGGTCACCGAGGCAATGGAGCAATACTTTAAGCAAGATATTAATAGGATCAATGAGGCTTTTGAGAAAGCTCAATGGAAAGGATGACTCAATTTCTTCGTTATGGTAATTTTCTCCAAGGAATAGAATTCAACGTCTCTCATTGGGCAATAAAACATATGATGAGACAAATGAAATATGAGAAAAATTACGGAAAACCCGGGTGATGTGTGTATTTGTCTGAGACATGTCTTCATTGGGGCTTCCATGTGCGTCATATATGCTTGTGAAGTATGAAAAAGCGATACCTTTGGAGGTTATTGATCCGTTTTGGAAGCAACTATCTTTCGACCCTCCCCCGGGAGATCAAAAGGGCAATCTCCGGGGATACGACGAAGCAAAAGGAATTCTTGAAGCTTACTCTCGTGGCACCTCGGTAAGCCGAAAAGTCTTGTTGAGCCAACTAAGGCTGATTGCTCGTCCATGGATCGCACAAATCGAAGAGCCAAGAAAGGGAGATCCAACAGAAAGACCACAAACTAAAACAACAAGGAAAAAACAAAGGGTAGAAATTGAAAGAAATGACTCAACGTGAAGAAGAACTCGCGGCAAGTAAGAAACGAGATCTAACCGCATGTGAGATTTGGAACAAGGTTCGTGGAAGCGCGGGTTCCAAAGCGAAAGAAGGTAGGCAGCGGAAGGAACCGCTAAGTCAACAACTAACCCGAGGAATCGTATCCACACCAAAAGCCAACTCATCGGAGGTTCCAAGGAAAAGGGGGTAGGCCGCAAAGGTAACATCATCCGGTGACAAAGAACAACAAGGTGAGCATTAGAAGCCATACCCATAGTCGATCTAGCGGAGATTCCAAGGAAAAGGGGTAGGGCAGAAGGTAACATCATCTAGTGACAAAGAACAACAAGGTGAGCATTCCTAAGCCATACCCATAGCCGATCTAGCGGAGGTTCCAAGGAAAAGGGGTAGGCGTCGAAGGTAACATCATCTAGTGACAAAGAACAACAAGGTGAGCATTCCGAAGCCATACCCATAGTCGATCTAGCGGAGGTTCCAAGGAAAAGGGGTAGGCCGCCAAAGGTAACATCATCTAGTGACAAAGAACAACGAGGTGAGCATTAGAAGCCATACCCATAGTCGATCTAGCGGAGGTTCCAAGGAAAAGGGTAGGCCGCCAAGGTAACATCATCTAGTGACAAAGAACAACGAGGTGACGAGGCTAAGGTGGTGACAAACCAAAGTGATAGCAAAGTTGACGTAATTTTAGTTCGAAGGAGAAGGGTAGGCCAAGGAAGTACGGACTCCCATCACATATCGAAGACATTGCAAGTGTAGAGATTGCAGAGGATGGTTTGGATATATTATTGTTACAAAAGGGTAATATGAAGATGTATAAGGATCCCAGACCGGGTAGGACAATTAGAAGTTATCATACCAAGATACGAGTCTTACATAGACCAACTTCCACGAGGTTATTCGCGAGTATATTTTATATACGGATGATGTCGACGGATATGGAAATTGTGGCTATCTTCTTTGTGGATGAACAATTAGGAATCTTTGACACGGCGGTTAGTAGAGGTATGACACCATGCAAATATGCTAGAACGAGGATGGCCAGAACAACTTGTGAACAAGAGGAGCTTTTATGAGCAATTGCTTGGTGAAGGCGAGGGGTTTGATGATATGCATGCTCAAGTATTGGGGCCCAGAACAACGGATGAACTTTCTTCCTTCCGAATATTGGATGAGAATCTTGCTTTGTGGGCATCGGTGGCGGATACATTTAGATGTGTTGTTCATTATTTTACCCCACCGTAGAATGTACATTTACCCCAAAGTGGCAAAAATGCGAAGGATCCCTTAAGAAGAGAAGAGTTGTTTTGGCGTTCAGTGAACGGTAATCATTTCGTTATTCTAAAACTCAAAAAAATTGTCCATTGCCACTGTTTGTGGGATGATTAAAAACAAGGCTCTAGATCCCAATATCTGGAAGGGATGGATGGCATTGTATGAGGAGAATCACCAATTTTGGGATGCGTTGGCCTTATCAAAAAAACCTCTCTAAGAGGAGAAGATGCAACTTCATACGTGTGGAAGCGGCGATGAATAATTTTGATGTATGTTGTTCACTAGTACGCAAAATTTTCTTTTTTTGGAAGTGTGAATTGTAAACATTAAATCATATTTTGATGCGGTCTGGCATAGTTGTGTTTTATATTGGCTACTTTCCGGAACATGTGTACAGGCGTAGAATTTTGTTTGAAACAATGCGGGATATGATGAAAAAACTTCCAGAGAAATCGGTGACATTTCGGCATTGACATTAACCTCATTCTTGTCGGTTTTCTGTCAAAATCGTATTTATCATGGAGATTCGAGACACCGGCATAGTATCCAAACACAATTTAATGCCTAACTCTGTCATTTTAGAGAACCGGCATTGTGTTTCTTGTTCTCGAGCATGCGGTTATGATAAAAAACTCGAGAAATTTAGGTGATTTGACACAAATTTAACAACATAAAAATATAATAAAAATACTAGAATGTATAAAAGAACAAACTCCTAAGTTTTGTGGTTCCAAACCGAAAACAAATCAAGCAAACACATTGTTCAAGACTCACAAACAAACATAAACCAACACTAGATTGTTCAAACCAAACTAATACTATAGAATAAACACACAATCACTCGGTTCTTGGCTTCTTTTTACCCTCTTCTTCCTTTCGCCCCACAAGTCTTTTGCCTTCGGATCTTCAATTTTGTCCATCTTTTGCTCGGCGTTCTCCATTTCTTTCGGGTCAAGCCACCTCTCCTTTCTTGTTCTTTTTCTTAAAGAACTTTGTCAAATTTCAATCATTGATTTGGTAGGCCCAGAGAAGTGTATGTATTTTTACGGCCTACGGGTTATACCCGCAAGTGCACGGTGTCTTGGTTGTAGAGCGGGCACGCATTTGGTCGAACCACAGAGACTTGTGGTGCTCTTGTATTGATCAAAGGCTTACTAACTGAATTTCTAGTGTGACGAGTAACAAAAAGGGTGTTTATAAGATGTTTTTTTGATACGGGGCTGAGATGTAATGAAATAAACCTAAACTAAGGTAAGCAGAGATAGTGACAATGGGGTTGCTAAGGTCTCCAAATCCACCACTAACTCCTATTGTGTGTCAACTCGGTTGAGCTTTCTTGTCCTGTGTTGATAATGGCGAGTGTCAAATCCACCATCTATCTAAGGAGTTTCTCCATGTAAAACTTCAAATACCAGCTAAGGGTACTAACCCAGAGCATTAGTTATCTAATCAAGTATAACTAATCAAAGGAATTAGCATTTGTGTCTAATGCTTGAGCTGAAGCCTAGCCAATGCAGTTTAAGCCTAACTACAATGCATACATGATATGCCTTTGTGAGAGTAAAGCAATGGAAAGCTAAAATTGAAGTTGTCCGATATAATTTAGCACTCAAGAATAGTTCAACAATTTAACACAACATGGAAATTAGGGTTTCAATGAAACCTAGCAAATTAAACTAAAACAACAAATAACAACAATTAAATCTAATTGACAAGATTTGGCTAATCCAGGCGTAAACCCTAACACACACAGCTTCACTCAATTTATACATGCAGAACTCTCCAAACCCTAATTCCTCAAAATCGAAATTAAATATAAAATAACTCACAAAAACTCTCACCCATACTCAATCGATGTTCCCTCCGATTAATTCGGCTCGAGGTGATGTGTGCTTCCTCTCATAGTGAAAACCTAGTTTTATTTATCTCTTACACAGCCTCTAGGGTTACGAGAGAGGCTAGGTTAGAGATATCTAAAACTAGAGGTGGCTGCAGGTGGTATAACCTGCCGGTGGCTTTCGGTGTCGGGGAAGGAGATGGTGGCGCTCTGCCATGGTGGGAGTAGAGAGAAAGAAGAGCAGAGCTCGGTTTCGTCGGGTAGGAAGATAAGGAATTGAGTTAGGTTTTGGGTAAAGAGAGCTTATATAGGAGCTATGGTGTTGGCGGGTGCATCGAGAGATTTGATGGGAAGGCGGAGCGATCGTTGGATGCGGTAGGAGAGATACGGGACAGCGAGGATGGATCGGAGGCGATTTGGTGTGGAGCGAGAGCGGCGACGAGCGATGTGCAAGGATGCGGCGACTAGTTGGATGTGTTTGAGGGAGATCTCAACGGCTCGAAATGATGGGCTTGGATCAGGGTCGTGGGTCGGAGATGGATAGCTCGAGCCCATGTATGTAAATGAGTTGCTACTTGTTGGGTTGCAACTGCCCCATTGCTTGCGTATGTGAGCTTCCTGCTCCTTGGGCACTTGACTCCAATTCTTCGCTCTTTTGGCTCTCAGATTCTCCGAGCTTTATTTATTACCTAAAAACACAAAATTAATTAATACAAATATTATTCTTGAAAACAAGGAAAACACGAATGCGGGATAATATCTGTTTTTAGCTAAAAAAGATGAGTAAAATGCCAATAAAAAGGTGTATAAATATGCACTATTTGGCACTCATCAAATACCCCCAAACTCGAATTTTACTTGTCCTCAAGTGAAACGAGAAATGAAGAAATCCTAACTATACCTGTCGCAGGTCTCTCGAATGCATTTAGCGTATGCACTAAGCCTTTAAACCCTAGGTGTCCCTAGTGGACGAGTTGTAGTCTCGTGAGGGTTTACCAGAGGTGTACCCACAAAACCTTCTCCAACTTGAGTGTAAAAGAGTCTCAAGCATCCTAAGAGCTATGAGGACATAGAGTTTCTGCATGCTAAATGAAGTTAGAACTACCAAAGAACGCCTTCTCATCCTTAAGTCTTTGAGAAGTAACCATACCATATGAAAGAATTCGGATTCGATTGTGATCATAAGCCTCGACTTCTGCCTCACCATTAGGGTTTTATGATAATTGCACTCAAAAAGATCGCTTTTTAGTCTCTCATGTGTGCGGGCGGGAATAAAGAGAGAATCTGCACACGTTGTAGGTAAGAAGGATAACCTTAGAAATAAAATCTGGAGACTCCACGAAGTGTGGACAAAAAGAATCTTTTTCGATGATCTCTAAGAAAGGAAATCAACCATTAGCAAGGGTGGGAGTACTCACTCACTTCTCATCCGATCGGCAATTAATATCACTCTCTCATAAGAAACCATAGAAAGCGTCTTCAATCTTCGGTCTTGGTCTTCAAATGTTGATGATTTAACTTCTAAACTTCACAAAACTTGACAATTTTTAACTTTTCTACTCAAATTCCTTGTTGTTTGGATTTTTCTTTTTGAATTTTTCTTTACCATGGTGGTAGCAAAAATAAACTACAATTTTTTTTTTTTTTTTTTTTTTTTTTTTTGAATTACAAAAAGTGAAAATAAAAATACAAATAATGAAACAACTAACTCCATGGACAAAGGACTTTATCACTCAATTTTTCCACAACTTGTATTGTCTTGATTTTATAAATTTTATTAATTCTCATCCTATTTTCTTTTCTTTGTTGCACATAAACCTTGGACTATATCAATTTTTCTTTCAATATTGATTCTCGCTCTCAGGTTCTTGTGATGATGTGTTTATGGGTCTTCTTGATTGAGAGAGAGAATGATGCTAACCGCAAATCGGTATTTAGAAGGAGTTTTCATCTTTAGACGTCACCCTCATGATTGACAAAAACTAGCACTCAAGAGATCAAAAGTAGTCTTTGAAAATGGTGCGAAGTTGGGTAGCTCACCATTCCTACCCGAATTTACGTATGGTGACACACACTCTAACGACTTTTCTAGAAAGTTGCAAAAAATTGAAGGTTGGTGCCTCACTTGATGTAAATTGGGTAGTCTCCACTATGGGTGATCACAATTCTACTACCGAATATCTAAACAGCACCTAATTCGCCCTCCGGTATGGTTAAATCCAACTTTAACGCTCTAATCAACTAAGGAACCCGATTGCGTTTTGGTACTTCCAAATTTCGTTATTTCCCTGGTCGATTCTCTATGTAAACATAGCTAAAAGCATGCTAGTGACTCTAAAATCTCTAAAAGTTGGAGGTTTTTACAAAAAGTGTTTTTGAATTTTTTTTTTTTTTTTTTTTTTTTTTTTTTTTTTTTTTTGAAAATAAAAGGTAAAATAAAAGACTAAAAACTCTAAATGCAAAATAAAACTAAAAACTCTAAATGCAAATGCACCCCCAACCTAAATCAAACATTGTCCTCAATGTGTCACAGATAGAAAAATTTGAGCAGTCACGTACACGCAGAACTATCTTGATAAGATAAAAAGGGAAGAGATTAGGATGTCACTGGAGCAAGGTTGAGCTTCATTCGTCAAGGCAAAATCCAACATTCTCAGTGGTGATTATATCGGATTAGCACACAAAAAAAAAAATGCACAAGAAGACTCAACCGATTCAAGAAAGAAAAAATTAACAAGTCCTACAAAAAAATTTACTAACAATCTAAAGAGTTGAGGGTCAACCCAATAGAAAATATGTACAAACATTAACAAATGTAACATGAAAATGGGCTTTGGTTTATGTGGGAATTTGGTTTATTGGGCTTTGGTTTCAATGAGATTCATTTGGTTTTGTTGGGAGCTTTGGTTTTATGTGGGAAGCCCCGAGTTCTTTGTGGGCTCAATTTGTTTGTTTGGGAGTTGTTGTTTGAAGCCCGGATTTGTGAATGCCTGACCAGGATGTCTAGATTATGTGGGGCTGAAGGTTGTGTGGTTGCAGCCCAAGTGGTTGTGCAAAGCCTAGTGGAGGTGGGCTCGATTGTTTTGCAGCTTAGGTTGATGGCCCGTGTGTGGGCTGGTTTGGTTTTGTTGTAGGAAGCCTGGTTGTGTAGAATTGTACAGCCCAGAAGTGTAGCTTAGTTGGTCTGGCCCAGCTTGGTTTCACAGCCCAGAAGTCTATGGGATCAGTTTGGTGCAGCCCAGGTTGGGTTCAGTGAAACTTAATGGGTGTGGGCTGAAATTTTGTGTATGTGACAGATGAGGCTCGATCTTTGCGCGACCCGGTGGTAAGGTAGGTTCGATTATAAGCTCAAGTGCCTGACCAATATTTGGGCTTCCACCTATCGGCCAGATTTGCGCGATTACCTGACCTAGATTGATTGAAGTCCACTTGATGGGAAAAGTAGGCATGCGGATTGCAAATTAGCAACTTGATTGGTTGCAAGTGCAAAGAGTTGCCTGAGTAGTTTAAACACAGATTTGTGTGCACAGTGACTTCTCAAATATGTCATGACTTGACTGGTTGGTTTGTGTTAATTTGAGCATTTCGGTTGCAGGGTTTATGTGCTCAAAACACCGCAGGCATACAAAGACCATGATTTGGTTTCTCGGGATACACAAATTGAAAGCAACACGACAGGTCTCGGGATTGCTATTCACACTCACGGCAGGGGGTGGAGAATGCTCACAGACAAAGACAAGATGTGTAGGGCAGGTTTAAAATGTGCACGTGAGCTACGACCCAGGCAATACGAGACTTGCGGCTTCGGGGGCTAGCAAGATTGTAAGTGGCTCGGGCACGAGTGCACGGTTTGTGCATAGATCAAGAAAGTAACGAGGTTGAGCTATGCTACCCTTTATGCTCGATTTATGCTACCGATTTATGCTGAGTTTATGCTACGAGTTGGAAAAGTTACACAAATTCTGAGGGCTTATATTGATTCATCACAATGCGCAAGTTCAGTGGGGGTCATGCGGTGGTTGCGACTTAATTGGTTCTCAAGGTGCAAGACAACTCATGCCCAGGGAGTGGGGGTTGGAGCACGAGGCAATGAAATTTAGCTAAGGTTCTCGGCCAGAACACCCAATCGTGGAATTCGGGTAAAGAGAATTGCTCAAGCATCACGAAATGTTCGAGGCGATTAGGTTGATAGACAATTAGTGATTATTGCTCGTGAGGTTAGCTAATTTTGTCTTGTGAACAGGTCTTAACTCAACATAACACAAAGTTAACACCGATATGCGGCTATCCTCGGTTTGGAGCATGCAAAGGTGAGCTGCTCACAGCTCACTACGGCTCAAATCACGGCAATTTGGATTGAGCACGGGGTCTCTCACAAGGCAGGGTAGATGGAGTTTAAGCATGCATTCGGGGTCTACAAAGCACGGGCACTAACACGAAGTCCGCGCCTTTCCTTGTCTCTCTGCCTTTTGGTTTGTCTCACTGCTCCTCAAGAACAATGGGGGTACCCGCTCTAACTCAATGAAGATTTTCGTTCTCAAAAGTGTGCGAGGATACTGACAAAAGGAATGAGTACTTGCAAATGCTGGCTGAAATTTACTTGGACTGAAAGGGATCAAGAGCTACCAATATGCTAAGTTACAATATGCAGTACAGGCTACACTAAGTTATGCTTTAAACTAAAAAAAAAAAAAAAAAAAAAAAAAAAAAAAAAAAACAAGATGATTATAAAAAAAAAAAAAAATTCTGAGTTACAAGATGATGCAAGGGTTAAAAACAAAATGATGCTACAATGAAAACAAGGCCAATGAAAACAGGCTAAAACTACAATGAAAACAAAAGGTGGGTATGTACGGGGAGAGAATGAAATTTCAGTGAAGCAAGCACAAAAATTACAGGGCACACGCCAAGTCCCCGGCAGCGGCGCCAAAAACTTGGTAGGCCCGAGAAGTGTATGTATTTTACGGCCTACGGGTTATACCGCAAGTGCAGTGTCTTGGTTGTAGAACTGGCACGTCTGAGTCGAACCACGAGAGACTTGTGGTGCTCTTGTATTGATCAAAGGCTTACTAACTGAATTTCTAGTGTGTGAGTAACAAAAGGGTGTTTATAAGATGTTTTGCCCGATCTTTTGAGATGTAATGAAATAAACCTAAACTAAGGTAAACAGAGATAGTGACAATGGGGTTGCTAAGGTCTCCAAATCCACCACTAACTCCTATTGTGTGTCAACTCGGTTGAGCTTTCTTGTCCTGTGGTGATAATGGCGAGGGTGTCAAATCCACCATCTATCTAAGGGGTTTCTCCATGTAAAGCTTCAACTAACAGCTGAGGGTACTAACCCAGAGCATTAGTTATCTAATCAAGTATAACTAATCAAAGGAATTAGCATTTGTGTCTAATGCTTGAGCTGAAGCCTAGCCAATGCAGTTTAAGCCTAACTACAATGCATACATGATATGCACTGTGAGAGTAAAGCAATGGAAAGCTAAAATTGAAGTTGTCTGATATAATTTAGCACTCAAGAATAGTTCAAATTTAACACAACATGGAAATTAGGGTTTCAATGAAACCCTAGCAAATTAAACTAAAACAACAAATAACAACAATTAAATCTAATTGGCAAAGACCTTTGGCTAATCCAGGCGTAAACCCTAACACACACGGCTTCACTCAATTTATACATGCAGAACTCTCAAACCCTAATTCCTCAAAATCGAAATTAAATATAAAATAACTCACAAAAACTCTCACCCATACTGAATCGATGTTCCTCTCGATTAATTCGGCTCTGAAATGATGTGTGCTTCCTCTGTAGCGAAACCCTAGTTTTATTTATCTCTTACACAGCCTCTAGGGTTACGAGAGAGGCTAGGTTAGAGATATCAAAAACTAGAGGTGGCGGTGTAGGCCGGTATAGCTTCACTGGTGGCTTGCGGTGTCGGGAAGGAGATGGTGGCGCTCTGCCATGGTCGGGGTAGAGAGAAAGAAGAGCGAGCTCGGTTTGTCGGGTAAGGAAGATAAGGAATTGAGTTAGGTTTTGGGTAAAGAGAGCTTATATAGGAGCTATGGTGTTGGCGGGTGCATCGGAGATTTGATGGGAAGGCCGAAGCGATCGTTGGATGCGGGTGGGAGAGATACGGGACGGTACGAGGATGGATCGGCCCGATTTGGTGTGGAGCGGAGAGCGTGACGAACGATGTGCAAGGATGCGGCGACCGTTGGATGTAGGCCGAGGAGATCTCAACGGCTCGAAATGATGGGCTTGGATCGGGTCGTGGGTCGGAGATGGATAGCTCGAGCCCATGTATGTAAATGAGTTGCTACTTGTTGGGTTGCAACTGCCATGGCGTGAACTTGACTTTCTGCTCCTTGGGCACTTGACTCCAATTCTTCGCTCTTTTGGCTCCTCGATTCTCCGAGCTTTATTTATTACCTAAAAACACAAAATTAATTAATACAAATATTTATTCTTGAAAACAAGGAAAACACGAAACGGGATAATATCCGTTTTCTAAGCGCAAAAGATGAGTAAAATGCCAATAAAAAGGTGTATAAATATGCACTATTTGGCACTCATCACTCGACGCTTATTAAGGAAATTTTAAACATGTACTTAGTATGTTCGATTGTATAAGTTCATAGACATAGATTAAAAGAATGGCAATGAACAAGACGTGCGTACCAACAACGTAACGCCGTACAAGTGCGGGTACGGTTTAGGAGTTGTGGAGGCATGTCTTTGGTGGTGGAGGAACAACTACTATATCCGGGCGTGCAACATAAGGATGCGTGAACTTCCGATGGCCTCTTAGGAAGGTTGGTTCGATCTCATTACCGTTCTCACCAATTCCCAATCGACCCTATCCAACACAAGTCCTTTTCTTCCTTTCACTCCAATGTGCAAGAATAGGTTTTGGGTCGTAAACCACGAGAGTATGGTTCTCACTTGATTGGCATTGAGGAAAGTCATGAGAGAATTTCGATAAGATGTATCCGTGAGATGTTTTCGCTTGTACCCAAGTTGGCGCATTACACGGCGAGGGTTGTGCATAACAAATCCTTTTGGATGAAATAACGGTCCGTTGTAAAATGAAACATTGTCACGCCGTTGAAAGTGAACTCCTCGGCATTCCTATATGGATCAAACACTACATCTTGGACCTCCACCGAGTCCAAAGCCAATCTCATTGCTAATAACCGTCTTTTGTTATTGGGACTTGGGGTATTGTCGAAGAAGTATTTCTGACCACTGAGGCCTATTCTCTTGATATTGGTGAAAATCTTCAATCCTTTGTCTTGTTTGAACAATTTTTGAAGTGTTCATAAGCCCACACCTACGCCAATGAAAGATCGTTCCAATGATATGTATAAGAAAATTAATAATTGAAACTAACAAATTTAATCACAACAAAAAAAAAAAAAGTAGTTGACTATAATAGAGTACAGCGAAATTCCCATTAAATTGACAGGCGTTCGCCTTAGATGCTCGACGCATTTACGCCAAAAATGTGCCAAGAAAGCAAAGTGCCCCATGAATACTCATGAACCTTTTCCAAAGGATCCAAGTATTGTAGGTTGTTCATATGCACCCTATTACCATTGGCGTCGGGAATATAGCTGTGCCCAAGATGAACAACATATAAGCGCAGCGATTTCTTGGACTTGTTAGGATTCAATTCCTTGTTCTTCGTGTTCCCAAACAATTCAACGAGTTTGTGAATGTGATAGTCTTTGTGCGGGAACGACTAGTCTTGTACATATTTGCCAAAGTGGTTTCCTTGTCCCATCCAAACAACTTTTTAGTCGATTCATAGATCTTGTCCCATTCCAAGTCCTTAGAGTCATCTCCTACCTTAACAGGTTTCGAGAACCTCAAGACCTATTATCCTTTGGACATCTTCAGGATGATGGTCATCTCGCCAAAAGGAAAATGCATGGTATCAGTTTCACCATAAAACCTCTCCAAAAAGCGAGTTTGCCGTGCCCGGTATCAGTGGCCACATAATTTTTTATCGCAGGATACAACCCCGAGATGCTTTGACTACTGACTTTAACACGCGTCACTCATGCTTCAAAGGCCATACATCCGATTGTTGATGGCTAACACGGAAGGCATTCTTGTGGTCCTATAAAAACACAATAAGTAAATTACATTCACTTGATCACAAATAAATAATATAATAACAAGATGCAAACGTCTTACATAAGTTTGATATATCCGTGAGCCCAAGAGTATTTGTAGGCAAATAAGAGTTGCGGGTTTATCGGTTCACCCCGATGTTTGCCATCATCGTGGTGGAATCATGTCATACTTATCGGGAAAGTGGGGTGGGGTGCCTTTACACCGATCTTAGGGGCTTCTACTCCGACACGGTCTGTCCTAAGCCACCCGCTTGTGAGGATGAGCCCACCTTTCGTTTGTACGGGATATGTTTCCCACTCATCATCATCATCACTTCTGCTGGTTGGGTAGCTTATAGGTGGATCCGAATTGTGACCTTAGCGATGCGGATCGGACGGCTATGTCGAGAAGACTTACGTTTTGCTTCTAAAACAACTTTGCCTTTTCCTTTGCTCTTTTGTGGTGCTCTAGACCTATGTGACAATATGTAAACTGAGTTTTATAATGACAACCGGCATAAATCGAACTTAACATGAATTAGGCCTAGGTGCGGCATTCTAATCAATTAATATATGATGCTTAGGTTGTCTTTGAATTTTAGACGGAGAATGAATATTTTTTTCAATGAGAACACCGGCATAGTAAGTTAACATATCTACAACGCAGGCACTTAGAACCGGCATTGTTAAGTAAGCTTAAATGCGATGATTGTGGGATTTTAGTACGGAGATTTTAATAGGCTAATAAAACGGCATAGTATTGATGAAATAAACAAAGCCTGTGACGTCAAAACCGGCATGATCTTCAATTAAATGTGTATCTGCAGTAAAGGCATGCAATGAAATATGGATTAGGACATATATTCGGGCATGATTTTCAAATTGTATTCTACCGCCAATCAAACATGCAATTTTTGAATTTCAATTTGATTTTCAAAGACTAAACAACCAAGTTTCACTTTGTGTTTTCTACTATGGGCTAAACCCTAAAAGTAAAAAACTTCAATTCAACATATACATCACTTACCGCATCAAATTTGTTATTTCCACCTCACCAGCGGACTCTTGATGCACTTGTTGCGCTTTTGATTTCGATTTACCACCATCATGTCGGTTTTTGAGGATTGGGTATTGGTTTTTCACGGGTTTCGACGACCCATTGGGTTTGAGAATGAATGATTTCCTTTCTATAAAAATGGAGAATGAATGATTTCCTTTCTAAAACCGTCACTTAAATAGAATGAAGGAGTGTGTAATCGCATATAAGTGGGTATTAAGGATTTTGTAACCGCCAAATAAGTGGGATAAATTAGTTTGTAACCGTCAAATAAGTGGAATGAATGAGTTTTGTAACTGCCACATAACTTGTGTTTATAACTGTCAGCATGCAGAGGCATTGAAAAATGGAACACTTCAATGCGGTATTATGACAATAAGTATTTGGTGAGCAGAATTCAACGGAGGCACGGGTAACGGTATAGTATTTGGTTTATTTTTCGATGCAGCAAAGGAAAGAAAATTGATGAAATAAATAACATAGACCACATAATCTTATGTAAATAAACTTAAAAACATTAACTCAAACCAATTGCACCTAACATCATTTCTTGGAACGAGATTCAATAAGCATTAGCGCTTTGAAATGCCTAAAAGGCTCTTTTCTCCATTTGGTATATGCGTCCCGAGCTTGAAACCTATTCCTCGTATCTTGCAAGAAACTCGTTGTATTTACGACATAACTTTATGAGTGCAATTGTTCGATTTTGTACATAGAGATCACCGTAGTCCATTCGGCCTTTCTTACCTTCAAAGTAGTTATTCTTGTAAGGACCAGTCTAACAAGACCCCAAAAAAGTTTCGAAGGGCGGTGATCTTCTGGAAATCGGATACTTTGTAGTAATTTTTAATCCACTCGGTTTCTTCCTCGACATCCGCTTCTATCTTAGATTGTTTTTGGCATTTAAGGATTTCTTTAGCTTCTTTGCGATAATGTTCAAGCTTTGCTTCCTCTTCTTCTTCTCTTTTCTCTTAAGTATCTCTTCTTCCATTGCGGCAATTGACTTGGTGGTTTCTCCCTTCCTTTTAAGTTTTCTAGTATAAGGAAGGCGAGGTTGGTGGTTGATAATTGATTTCCCAACGGAGTGGATAGTTTGTTCTTCTTGAGTTTTTCTTTTTCCATGGCAATGATGGAATCGGTAGTTGATGAAGGATTTTCCATTGGAGGTATCAAGTGCAATGGGTGAATCCATTGCATTATATAGATGATTGCACAACGGCTATTTAGTGCCGGCATTGTCGATGACCTACAATCAATGCCCGGCACTCTAAAAAGCCGGTTTATGGTTCAAAAAAATAGCCGTTGTGCACTTGATTTTTGAACATTCCGGCATTGGTATAAACTTATCGTAAATGCGGCACTAGGCGGCATAGATTAATATACTATATACTAGCCGGAATAATTAGGCAATTGAAATATGTTTACATACTAAGCGGAACTATAATTTATTTCGAACGTAATCCTTGTCGACGGAACAACGAATGCACTTAGCACGTGCATCAAGCCTTTAAACCACTTGGTGGCCCAAGTGAACGAGTTATAGTCTCGTGAGGGCTTACATAGAGGTATACCCACAAAACCTTACGAAATACCTAACTGGATACCCTAAAAACCTAAGCAAATTACACTAAACTATCAATCTTCTTAAGAAGAATCCGTTTCCGATTCACCCTTGTTGGTGGTACTCGGTGACTTTGGTTACAATATGGTTCACGTTGGCTTCAAACATGAATGGTTCTCCCTTTTCTTGTAAGTATCACGTTTTCGGCTTCATTCTACCAAAACAACACACAAACTTTGTTTGTTACATAAAATTTGAGAAAGAGTAGATTGTGTCCAACTAATCATAAAGATACTTACGAGTTGTTGAGGGGACAATCTATTGCTGGGTGGCGTGCTTGATCCAGGTGTTTCATTTTTAGATACTCAACCATAGCATCTAGGATGATGTCGTGTCGTTGCTCGATTTGTTGAGCAGTTCTTCCTTTAGGTTCTGTAATCGTGAATAAATTTGTTAAAAATCTTCAACCACATGGAATCCGCGTCTGCTTATCTATAGTTGATGGACGAGTTTCAGCGTACCATGCTTGGGTGATTGCTAAATCTTCCTCCGAGTCAAGCGATGCCATTGGTTGTATGGTGGATTAGGTACTATACTAAGCTATTTATTGATAATTATTTTGGGGTTTAGGGTTTCAAAGTTAATAGGCTCAAGGAGGTATATAAGAGCGAGTGTTTTGCTATTTGGGTCCAAGAATTAGCTCTCTTTATATAGAGAAAAACTTCAACGACTAGTTTTTGGAAAATGCTGAACTGCATTGTAAATGTGCCTTAAACTAGTATGCTAGGCAAACACCTAGGCAAGGTTTATGATAAGCTTACAATGCGGTACTAGGGAAATTTTTAACAGAAATTGAGACAAATATGCAACCAACAATCAATGTCGGCACTCTACAATCAATGCCAAAGACTCTAAAGCCGGTTTATGGTTCAAAAAAAACTGATTTGTGCCTTGATTTTTGAACATTCCGGCATTGGTATAAACTTATCGTAAATGTCGGCACTAGGTCTGGCATAGATTAATATACTACATACTAAGCCGGAATCATTAGGCAATTGAAATATGTTTACATACTAAATGGGAACTATAATTTATTTGAACGGTATCCTTGTCGGCGGAACAACGAATGCACTTAGCACGTGCATCAAGCCTTTAAACCACTTGGTGGCCCAAGTGGACGAATTATAGTCTCGTGAGGGCTTACAGAGAGGTATACCCACAAAACCTTACGAGTTATAGTCTACGAGTTTAATTATATTGGGCGAATTGCCATTCAACTTCCTCCAAGAGAGTGTAGCGGTCTCGTGCGAAACTCATGATAGTACCTAAATTCGTATTGAGTCCGGCCCAAAGAACACTTTGGAAAAACAATTATTTTAATAAGTCGGCGTTTGGCATAACCAAATAAATAATTTTTGATGAACGGCCTATTGATTCACAAACTTACTCTACTCATGCGGTCTTCGTTTGGCATAGCGTCCTTACGAGCTTTGATTCGTTTCTCGTGATGATACGCATTCATTGTATAAATAAGCGTACCTTTCCCTTATCTGCGTGAGTGTCCTCCTTGAGCGATTTCCGTTTAGTGCTTTGAAAACCCTAAACACACGTTTCCACCAAGCATTGGTGTTTTGATCATCCCCAGTAAGGACCTCGGTTGGGTCTTCGTTCTTGGCCACCCATTGCGCTTCCTCAACGGAATGCTTTGTGAGAGTGGTGTGTGCTCACGACAATAGCAACATCTTCCAGATTATTGAATGGAGTTGGAGCCATTTTTAGTGTTCCAAAGTGATGGAGTTCTTGATTTAGGAAGTTTGAAAGTGATGGGTGAATAAGTTTGGTAGAGATAGGTCTTTATTTATAGCAAAAAAGTACCCAACGACTAGTTTTTTTGGAAAATCCCCACAACCGGCATGGTCGTAACTGTGAAATAGAATGCCGGCAAATACTTCCGGCATGGTGTATGATAATCTTACAATGCCCCAGTAGTAGGAAATTTTTAACAGAGATTTAGACAAATATGCAACTAAAAACCGGCATGGTTTCAAAACACTTTGAAACGTAGGTAAATTAAACAATTCATTCAATCTATAATAACGTCTATGCCGGTAGTTGATGAATTCAAAAAAAAAAAAAACAGCTAGTTTTTTGAAAAATAAGACCGTTGGAGATTCATATCTATATAATACCCCCATTCCTTTGGAAAATTATACACAAACTAGCAACCAAATAACAAAAATCATTCTCTCAAGAAAGCAAGCACGGTTAAAGCTTCACAAAGGATGGGGATTCATCATCTTCCTCTATTTGCAAAGTAAGTACATTTACTAACAATATGATCTTCACTACTATGACCCACGACTAATATAATCTTCTCTTACGGAGTCATCATTGCAAGTGTCAAATTTGCAAGTCACCTTATCATCTAGCCATGGACTGTCCTTTTATTTATTCAAAGTGTAGAAGGCTGTGATGGGACACGCCGGTTTTGGATTGCAAAAGCGATGATGCTTGAAAATGGAAGAATGTTTCTAAGGTGTTTGAATCACCCAAAGTGCGATGAGTTTCAATGGTTTGACAAAGCTATTCAACTAGAAGAGTCAAGAGAAAACCACAAGGGCCATTGCAAGCCAATCGATGGGTGTGATGGGTGTTATATGAAGGGAAAGGAATATGTTGAAAGAGAAGAAGAACCAATGAAGTTGATCCTTGACACCCCCTCCGGACGATGTCTTGAAGAGGTTCGAGAAAGGCTCAAAGGTTCCGTAATTGTTGAAAAGGGATGAAATAGATTATCCTTAACCAAATGTAATCCATGCGATGTTGTTTAGCATGTTTTAATTAAAAGTTTCAAATCCAATGTAATAGATTAATTAGGAATAAAATAGAAGAGCATTGAAACGGATTTTTATTCAAAACTAGCAGAGTAAAGCATGGAAATATTCAATTTTACGGTGCCGGGTTTATAAGAACTATGAAAATTTTCAAATTATCGTAAAACCGGCATAGATGTTAAAAATACTCTTGTCGGTACCTTCGAATATCTATACGGGGAACATGGAATTTTTAATCTTCTTATCCGGTGTGGTTTTATAAAGAATCTCAATAGGTTATTCGAACCGGCATTGATGTATAAATATTAAACAATGCCGGTCCCAAAATCCGGCTTTGTAAGTCTAATTTATATATGCTTAGGAAAAAGTCACAAATAAATCTTGCAAGGATAAACATATTCAACATAAACGAATCACTAGAAATCAAAACATGCTCAACATAAACCAAACCAACTGGATTTTGCTATCAATTGTTCTTAATCCGGTATCCTAAACCAAAAAGCAAACCAAACAACTCAAGAGTTTAACACGAGGTACAAACGAAAACAAGTTCGGAATTGTTCAAGACGTGACAACCACCATCCAAAAAAGAAACACAACTAAAGAGTTAAATCACTTGGTCTTTTGCTTCTTTTGGGACGGTTTGTACTTAGTTTCCCCGAACAAAGCTTTTGCACTAGGGTCGGTTTCTTCAATTCTATCAAGCTTTTCCTCGAATTCCTTCATTTCTTCAAGGGACAGCACCTCTCCTTCCTGGTACTTGCAACCCAACATCTTCTTTAACTTGCCAAGCTGACGCCGCTAGTTTAATATAACAAACACATAATTAGTATACATATATGATTATGTGTATATTAAACAACGAAGCAATTAACAATACTTACAAGCAATCCAACGGTGTTATTAAGTTGGGTCATCGTAGGTGGTGCTGTCGGGAGTTGGGCGGAGGTTTTTCCGGGAGGAACTTGGACGTCATCCAGGCGGACGACATAAGGATGTGACCATTCCGGTACTCTTCCATGTAATCGGCATCAACTTCATCACCATTTTCAGCAATCTCCAACTTTTTCCCATTTCGACAAATATCTACCAAACGACGTGGTTCCTATCCCTCCAATCTGTTGGGTGGGTTTAGGATCATACTTACATGCAACCGATTTGGAGTTGAATACCGAGAAAGGTCGAGATCAAAACATTGAAAAGAGGCCGTGCTGGAAAAGTGCTAATTGCTTATATCCAAGTTGACGCATCACACGCGTAGGATTACATGCGTATCCTTTTGGGTGGAACAACGGCCCATGGTAAAATGCAACGTTACCAAACCTCAAAACCTGTAGGTTTCCTCTAGCCTCCTTGTAAGGGTAGAACACAACATCTTTGGTACTCATTGCGTCCAAAGCCAATCTCATATCGATCAGTCGGCCCATGTTACCGGGCTTTGGAGTACTGTTGAACTCGTATCTCTTAGCTAGAGGCGTATCGGGTTCTGGAAGATCTATGATCTTGAGGAGGGGTAGGCCTTGAACAAGGTTGGGAAGTGTTCATAAGCCCACACCTATTCCAATGTGAAGCAATAAGTTTTGTTTCTAAGTTCACGATAAGAGTACATATGAACAATATACACAATAACATAAGTTTAAGAACAAATTTACTGGTAGAGAGTGAAATTCCAGACAAATTGGTTGGTTTTAGCCTTAGAGGCCCTTCTCATCTCCATCATCAAATGTGCCATTACCGAGGTGCCCCAAGAATATCCATAGACATCTTCCAACGGATCCAAGTCTGAAGGTAGTTCGCACTAACCTCGTTGCCATTGGTGTGGGGAATACCCTAGTGCCCAAGATGTACAAAATGTAAGCGTGCGAAAGATAACGAATTTGTTTAGGGTCCCATCCATCCTCCAAACTTATTTTCTTTGTCTTTTCAAAATTCTTCTTAAGCGACGTCAACTTGATTGTCTTTGTCTTACAGACGTGGATTCATAAAAGCTCTCCATGAAGTTTTGTAGTCCCAACCAAATAGCTTGTTAGTCAGACCTTGCAACTTCGACCATTCTAGGTCTAGAGACTCAACTCTTTCTGCAATTGATTTGCCGATAACATTCAAGCCTATAATGTTCTGAGCATCTTCAGGGATGAAGGTCATCTCCCAAAAGGGAAGTGCATGGTATCGGTTTCACCATGATACCTTTCGACGAAGCAGTGTGAAGAATGAGAATCGGGCTTCACATAATTTTCAACCAAAGCATATAGACCAGAATCCTTTACTATTGTTTGGACCTCTTCACATTCCTCGGACAAGTCCCAACCATCCGCGGCTTGGTTTCGGCAAACACGCATGACCTTCTTATGATCTTACAATTAAGAGAGACAATACAATTAAGAGATTTTACATAAATACACAACAATACATATGTACAAGATAGAAAATGCTTACATAGGTTTGATAGATAGTACGAGCCAACGAGTCCTTGTATCCAAATAGTATTTTCGGTTAGGAGCTTTGCCCCAAATTCTACCACGATCAAGGTCAGGAATCATGTCATCAATGTGAGGAAGGTGAGAACCCTTAACTTTCACTTTGACGTTGCCCTTCCCCTTCTTGCCATTGTCTTGTGTTGGTTGTTGACTTGGGCCACCAACTTCGCTTTGGCTTGCTAATTGACTTTCCTCTTCATCTGGTTCATCTTGATCATCCTGCTCACGATTTGCAAGTCGACTACGGTCACTACCACTCTCCCAAATTATCCCTCTTGTACCAGCCCCCAAATGTATCTTACGACCTTCATCTTTCCCTCGAGGAGGCGGGCGAGGAGTATCAAGACCGTCCCTCCTTCTTCTCTTAGTGACAACATCTTTATTTTTTTCTTTTGTTGGCTTCCTTTGCTTTTGACCTATATCGTAAGCACACTGAAAGCAATGAATATAAGACAACTCACCTTGAGTTTAGTACCGGCATTGAATACTTTAAACTAGACCACGCCGGTACAATGTTCCTAAGAAGTACACATTGAGCGTCGATAGTGCGGTACTAACTACCGGGCATACAAATGAAACCTAAAATCTACGCGGCATTGTTGACAATGTTCTGTATGTTTTAATTCCACTACACAGGCATTCTCTAATTATTTAAAAACAACGCAGGTACAAATAACCTGGCATGTAAAGAAACCAAAAATGTATCTAGGTACTAGTGACAAATTCATACATTCTCCTGGTACGTTTTAAGAGTACTACCAGCATGCTCGAAATATTAGAAACGAATGCCAAAGAGTGGACTTAACACCTAAGCATATAATGAATCCAAAAACAATGCCGTCTTGGTGGCAAATTCATAAACTCTTCAGATATGTTTTTAGTCTACTCAAGCACACACGAATTATCATTAAACGATGCAGGTACTACAAAACCAAGTAATTGTATTCATCCTAGATTGAATAGGTAGTGAAAATCAGTCTCGGTTATTAGGGTTGTAAACCGGAACGTATTCATCCTAGATTCAATGCCGGAACTCATAAAAAGACCTTTGTATTCATATAAATTTCAATGCGGGGTACTGCGAAACTATTTGTTTGAGTTAGGTTCGCGATTCTAACTGAACCCATTGCCATAGATCGATTTAAACACCTAAAAAGTAGTTTTAAATGACTTACCTTCTCACGAAGCCATATATTTGTGTAGTTGATCGTCGAGATAACGTTGCTTCTTCGTGTTCTTGCTCTTGAGCAATCTTAGCAAGTCTTTCCTTTGTTTTTGTTGAGCAATCGATGATGTTGAGTTGGATTGGGCATTTGGTTTCTTTCGTGGAGGCATTGTTAATGATTCGGGTTGGTTAATTGACGAAGAAATTTTTGAATCGACGATTAATAATCGAAAAGAACGATGAAGAACACCGATTTTTTTTTGTAAAACTAAAGCCCTACTAAGGTGAGTCTTGAATTAGAAATGGGGGATATATGTTTGGTTTTTTGATTTTATTGTTTTAGTAGAATGGGTATTATGGTCTTTTCATAATGTCTTTTAATTAACCAAAGAGTATTTTAGTATTTTCATACCCAAAAATCACCCCTTAACACACACCATGGGTTGGGAGAAGTAATCCATATCCCCAATTACTTTTTATATCCCCCAATTGCATGTTCTTTATATATTTAATTCCCATAAATTACTTCATGTAGATTTCTTACTTAACACTTTTATTTTCTTCATTAAAATAAATATCTCCATATATCTTTTTAATATCTTATAAATGATGTCGACATAATGGGCTCCACACTTTCCACGCTCCCATATCCAAATAATTGGAGAAATGAAATATACATCTTCTTCCTTTGGGCCTAGCCCATTAAATTATAAATCACTTCATTTCCTCCATTTTTACGAGCGAAATTCACGTTTTAGTCCATTGAGTTTTATTTCACAAAAACACCTACAAATACAAAAAATAGTAAAATAAGTACAAAAAAGAGCACTAACAATATAGAAAATTGAGACAAAGTAGACACATAAATGCGTCTATCACTTAACGCCTTCAGGACGTCGGTAATACTCACTGTTCCTCGACTACATGAGAGCGACCCCCCTCTACATAGAAGAACGATTGGGCGGCTCTCCATAAGATTGAGAGCAACGATGCCTTCATGACATGACACTCACCGATCCCGACTATGTAGGGCGACGTGTATAGACTCGGGCGTTCTCGTAAGATTTGAGAACGCCCTCGGGATATTAGCCGTCTCCGGACTATGCACATAGATTAATTCTCGCCGTGACATTCACCACCGAATTCCCGAATGATCTATTATTGCTCATATTCCATGGTCGAATCCACGGCTTCGATCCCATGGAATGGCAATAACAATTGCTCTATTCCATGGTCGAATCCACGGAATTATCCCATGGAATAAAAATAACAATTGTTCCGATTCTATGATCGAATCCACGGCTTGATCTCATAGAATGACAATAAACAAAACATATTATCTCATTACTCGATTTCATAAATCCTATGGAATGGTAATAGATAATTTTATTACTCCGATTTTATGGTCGAGTCCACGATCCCATGGAATGGTATTGCCTGTTTTATTATTTCGAATTCATGGTCGAATCTGGTGATCCTATGAATTGATAATAAATAACTACTCATTATTGTTCAATTTCATGAATTATTCTACACCGAATTTCATGGATTAGCAATAAATACTCAATAACCGGGCATCGGATCATCACCGAGTAAGCCCCACAAAAATGGTGTAAGTGTACTCGACAATGATGCACGACTGAGCACCCGGATGCACAAACAAGCATCCAAAAATATGGACATATGAGGAATCCTACTAAAAACGAGGAGAAAACAACAAATATTAATAAAATAATAAGGAGCGCCTGTGGGCGGCCCACCTGACCGTCGGCCATGCCCTAGCGTGGCCGGTCCCATGCTTCTTCCATTATTTTGCCATATTTTGTTATTTTCATGAACTCATGAAAACTCCCCGATTTTAGCAACTTTCCTTGTTTTTGAAAAATTCATGAATTCTCCATAATTTCATGGATTCATGAAAAAATAATATTATAAAATAGGGAATGAGTGCGGGACCGGCAACATAGCCGGCCGACCATGCCTAAGCGTGGCCGGTCCCACACCTTACAATCCTTAGCTTTTTATAATTATTATTCCCCAAATTCATAAAACTCCTCCGTTTCAACAAAACTCATGGATTCTCCATAACATCACGGATTCATGAAAAATAATATTATAAAATAGGGAAAGGTGTGCGGGACCGGGCAACATGGCCGGCCGGCCATGCCCTAGCCGTGGTCGGTGCCACACCTTGCAATCCCTAGTCTTTTATAATTATTATTTTCCTAAATTCATGAAACTCCTTGGTTTGAGCAAAAAACATGATTTCGTCATAACTTCTCAAATTTTGCTCAAATCATGAAAAACCAAAAGCCAACAGGGTCACACGACCGGCTAGCCTCTCACGACAATTTTAAATGTTAAAATATTCTTATTTTAATATTTACAAAATATTGATCAATTGAGCATACATGCTCATTCCAACAAAAATCAAGAATTTCAGTAAAGATGAAACTCTTCTGAAAATTCACAATGTTGCTCGAACACACATCGAAAATACTGAAACTCTCAAAGATCGAGACACGGATACCACGGAAACACGTGCATGCCTTAATGACCGACTGTGGTCATTCCTAGGGCTTGCACAAAGCCGGTCCCACACGTTTTCACACTTTTGACCAAATTTGCGCAATCGCTCATATTGGGCCCAAACTCTCTCCAACCAACCTGGAGATTGCTCAAACGGACAACAACTGGTCATGTGATCACCAAGAGCCGGTCCCACATTCTCTTGGTCGGTTCCCCATCTTTCATATTTAGGTTTTACCTAATGTTGAACCCAGCAGTAATACGATAAATGATGAAATCGGCATTTAATCATCATTCCTTCACCAACTATCCAACTCAGAACCCTGGTGCACGCTCACTTGAGAAATTGGGCATCACGTGGACGTCCATAGTCTCATGTAGTCGATCCCTCCTTCGCTCATGACCTATTTTCAACAATTCGTCGACTAATGAGCAATTCATCAAAATTAGGGTTTTCGAACAAATGCTCAACAAATCATTATTCCGAGCAAGTTCAAACGCTAAATAAACTTATGTTGATCCACGCGGATTAATTATATAATATCGGTAATCTACCAATATTTTAGTTGGGTCCCGTCACCCATAAATAATTCGTCAATTGAGAAATACTTGTTTCGATTGCTCAAATATTGATCCATCTATCAATATTTAGTAATTTATCGATAATTTGTCGAATTGAGCAATATTTGCTCAATTGCACGTCAAATTATCAATATTAAATAATTCGTTTAATTGAGCAATACTTGCTCGATTTTTGCTCGAATATTGATCCAAACTATCAATATTCAAGTAATTTATCAAGATTTCGTCGAATCGAGCAATACTTGCTCGATTGCTCGAATAATCCACATATATATTCAAGATAACTCATCAATATTCAACAACTCGTTGAATTTACAATATTTGCTCAGACAAACAACATTAACATTCATGAATCGTTGAGCATTTGCCAAACATGCTCGATTTAACAAAACCTAGGCTCATTGCCTAATCAATCAACAACTGACAAACTAAATACACGTCTGTCATGTAGACTCCACGATTCGTGAGACATCAATCACGTCAAATTGGGGGATAACAACTAGGGTTTTGGTCTGGCGGCCAACAGCACGTGGATTCATCCACGACGAGAAATGTGCGTAAGTTGTGTCAACAGTTGAAGGAGTTAACAAAGTAGTGGGTGCACGATCCGTCAAGTCTCCACACGACATGGAACTGACTTTACCACGATCTTCCATTTGCCCACTCTTCCACTCATGAAACCGTCACACTTACAGGGATCAAGGTGTTCACAACTCTGACAATATAAATAAGTTTCTGAATCCATGATTGAGGGGGACAACGTTTTTAGTCTACACATAATTTCTCGAGTAACTACTCTCAAGAATTCATCAATCCATCAGAACTTATTCGAACTCAACAGTTCATCAATTATTTCAGAAACCTTCAACACATCCACAATCCTTGATCATCACCGATCCCACACAATTCTCATCTTCCCCCTACAGATCAACCCATCTCCCTCTTTGCGACCGAATTGACTCTGGAACGGCCATTGACTTGGTTTAGGCCGGAGTCCTACAGGTTGATCTCTCGAATCTAAGCACTCCCTTTGTAGTGCATATGTGTGAGGTTAAGCAGTCTGCTTGGTCGAGGAGTCTCGACAACACGCTCGACTCTTCACTTTCTTAAAAACCAGCGAACCGTTTTCCCCATCCACACTAGTAGAAAACTTTATTTCGGAACCAAGCATTCCAAACAAGGCGGTCCAAAACTCGCTTCAGTAAACCGTGAGTCTCTATCACTCACAATATCTCGAGGAAGTCCCCAATACTTCACTACATTCTTGAAGAACAGATCCGCTTCAACGTCTGCATTGCAAGAATGGAGACAGGGAATGAATGTAGCATACTTTGAAAAGCGATCAACGACGACCATTATCGAGCTAAAGCCTTGCACCTTTGGCATCCCGTTAATAAAGTCCACTGACAAGCACTGCCATGGCTTGTCTGGAATCGGCAAAGGCTGTAGAAATCCTTCCACACTTTTCCTTCTTCACATACAAATTTGCTTCTCTAAGCTTTGCAAACACTTTGCGAAGATGTATCACATGCTCTTCCAAAGTCTCACTGTAAATGACTATGTCATCCAAGTATACCACTAAAAAGCGGTCAATATACTCAAGCAAAGACATCATTTATCAGGTTGCAAAATGTTGATGGAGCATTCTTCAAGCGAAATGGCATCACACGGTATTCAAACGAGCCATACCTTGTTACCGTTGTTGTCTTTGGTTCATATCCTTCTGTTATGCGCACTTGGTAATAACTTGAGCGTAAATCCAACTTGGTGAAGAATTTGGCCTTGGATAAATGATCAAACAAGTCTGCCACTAGCGGAATTGGTTACTTGTTCTTCACAGTTATCTTGTTCAAAGCCCTATAATCAACACACATACGAAGCGAGCCATCTTGCTTCTTTTGGAATGTAACAGGGGCACCAAATGAAGCTTTAGAAGCTTGTATGTAGCCTCGCCCCAAGCAATTCGAGAAATCTGCATGCGCATCTCCTCAAGTTCTAGCGGTGACATACGATATGGTGCTTGCGCATGCGGCCTTTCCCCTGGCACCAACTCTATCATATGATCAATCCTACGTCGTGGTGGTAGCGTCTTGGGCAGCTCTGCAGGCATCGTGTCTGCAAACTCTTCTAAGACCTCAGCTATTCCATCTTCAACTTCTACTACCTTTCCTGGTTTGATCTCAACCAACACTCCTAGGAAAGTAGCCAAGCCTTGGCGTATACCTTCTTTCACCTGAATCACAGACAAATATGGCTTAGGTATCTTGTCTTGTTCACTTTGTCTCACCACCATAGGACAAAACATGGGTATTGAGGGTGTTGTATCATATCTCATTTCTATGAGGTAATGGCGACACCTTCTCCGCGCAAAAGAAATCCATGCCCAAAATTAGGTCATAATTGTAGCGCCCCAAAGCTAGCAGCTGACTAATCCAATAGATTAACTAAATATAGAGGTACTAGAAATCTAAATCATAAACTTAAGCATTCAATTAAGAAATGTGCTACAAAACTTAACCCCAAACTAACCCGCTCTGAAACATATATATACAAGAAGTTCTCTCAAGTGATACATATACAATAGTAATTTGGTTTATGATACAATATGCAATATAATAAACATAGTAGAAGTTATCCAACTAACAAAATCAACCCTTGAAGCTTTCATTTGCGCAACTCGATCCGTCTCTGAAACCGAAAGTGGGAATGGGTGAGCACATCATCCCTAAAAGGGGTGCCCAAAGAGGAATTAGATTTAACTTTCAAGTAATCATTGAAAATGATTTGAAAACAATACATGTTTTCCCTAAACACTAAAACGCAACCAATTTCACATAGGTAAACAATCATGTATATGGAAGTAACTCCTTCCAAACAATATATAATATGGTGACTCATTCAGTCGTTCCGCACCTAGTTATTGCAAAATTAAGTAGGTATAAATGAAGGAGCAGTTTCATATATACCACAGATGGAAATTCTCATTCCCAGACAATCAATGGAAATTCTTATTTCCCAAACAGTTCATAAAGACAACCAAAGCATTGCAATTCTTTTCCAATCAATAGGAAGATTAAAGGGAATAACAGAACTTTCGTAATTCAAAGTTAAACAATGCATGAATTTGTTAAACATAAACTTTGGTTAAAGAAAACAAAAATAATCACAAAAGAGTTAAATATAAATTCCCACCTCTTTTGATGACAAGCCACGCCTACCTCGAGATCCACAATCCACTGGTTCATCCTTTGAATCGATCGTTGTTAATATAGATTAATTGTTAATCACACAAGATCTCTAAGAATCTAGCCAAAATGGCTTACACAAGAAATCATACAAGTTTTTCCAATAATTCTATCTAGGCCCATTTAAGGCTCTACTCCTTTTATTTATCTATCTTTAGCAAATATAAGGTTTACTAATTCAATTAGATTGGTTCTATAGTCCATTAGTTAAGTCTTAAGAAGATCTACAAATCTGTAGAAGAAACCAAAGGCCAATTCAGACCATAAGTGGTCCAAAACGTTTAATTAGGATAATTGGTCTTAATCCCAAGTCCACTAACGGCCCATCAACCAAAGGTTGGTCCATCTGAGTTGACCAACAACGGTCAAAGTGACGGTCGATGGTCAACTAACATTGAACGTGCATAGTCAAGTCAAGGTCCTAGTCAAATGGTCAAAGGAACTTACTCAGTCAAGGTTCATTGAGTCAGTACTGGGTCAAGCCGAAGTAGATCAACTGGTCGACTCAGTCATATTGACTAAGTTATCTAAACAAAATTGAGTCAGCTAAACTGACTAGGATGTCTAGCAGGCCTAAGCCTCTTCACAGGTCAGAGCCATTGCTCAGGCCAAAGAATACAAGTGCACAATCATTGTGCAACACAACTCTACAATACCACTACACATATCATTCATCTAAAATAACTTCATAAAATATTCTCAAATTCAATTCAGCTAAACTTCATAATTTAACTACAACTATAAGCTTAGCCTACCTACAAAAGCAATAGCTGCAATATCCAAGCTTTACAGCAATCATAACAGCAATCAACACCAAGCTCAACTACAATCACCTTCAATTCTTTTCTCTATCTCACTTACTCTTAATCCATTCATATACTAGTTCAATTCCATTCATAACAGCAGTCAAACCTACTTCAATTCCCCACATTACAGTTTACATCTCCACTAATGCCTCAACTGCAATTTCAGAAACTAAATATTAGTTCTTCTTTGCCACACCAGTTAAGTTACAACACCTCATAAACAATACCACCACCATCCTCAGCAACATCAATAGCATCACCACCCCAATACAGTTCAATAACTTGATAGGCGCATTTATGTGTCTATATTAGTCTCATTTCTCTGTAATGTTAGTACTCGATTTTGCGCTTATTTTGGTATTTTATGTCTTTGTAGGTGTTTTTGGAGAAATAAGCTTTTGAGGGAAAATTGGCTCGAGAAGTGGTATTAGCGCTCCTGGGAGAAAATACTAAAGGCACCCAGAAGACGGACTACAGGAACCCCGGAAGTATGCGGGAGACTCCCTAGAAAAATCATATTTACACCCCGGAAGAATTGCTAAAGGGAACCCAACGGTGGATAAGGGGACCCCAAATTACTAAGGGGCACCCCATCGCTATTTACACACCAGCAGATGTTAGGGGGAGGTCATCTTCTCGAATTCAAATTTTAAAATTGGCGGGAAAGTTGTTAAGCAGAGAACCAGATTTAGGGTTAGCATTTTGGATGATTTTTAAGGAGATTCAATTGCTTATTCTGACTGGGATTGATCTGTTAGGCCTAAACATGCTTGGTATATATGTTGGATTAGGAAAAATTGGGCTTGATCATCGGCTCTCAGCAAACAGGGGAAGAGAAGTTATCCGTCACCTGCGTGAATCTTTGGGAGAGATTCGGTTGAGTTTTAATCGGAGTTCCTGTTGCAGTTGGACTGGTATGGGCTTGTTACGACAAGTCATGGTTGGTCGGTGATGGAAAAACGTTAGAAAATGGAAGGTTTAATGAACTTCCGGTGAAACAGGGGTCGGAGAATTTACTTTTGTTGTACATAGAAGTTACGTATGAAAGAGGAGTTACATCTCACGATTCGTATCTATCAATAATAGGAAAGTTTGGGTAAGTTTGGACAGCTTCAGAAGACGCGTAAAAGGAGATAATCAAGAAGATTTCGTAAAACAGAGAGGTGTAGTTATACTTGGGATTTCTCCGTATTTTTGGGGAAGTTATGCGTATAAAGGAGAGAATATCTTCTTGTGGGATTTACTACCAAAGTTTAGAAGTGTTTGGACCAATCGAACTTTGTTATAGACGTACCAGAAAGAGAATAAAAATCTCCGTGACTTGAATGGGAGGAGATAGGAGGATCTGTGGGATATTTTTGAGGTTTGTTACATATAAAAGGAGTTGTACGAATCTCAGAGGGGAAATCGAGACTTTAGGGGACCGGCTGAGAGAAGAATGACAAGGCTCGCAGAGGAGTTGTAAAGAAAGCAGGAAGAAGAAGAAGAAGAGAAGGAGTTGCAAACGACACTAGAGAAGTGTCGTTCTCAAGAACCCTAAATCGAAGAACATTGCGCGCACATAACAGTCAGATTCTCTGCAAAGCAAAGTAAAACTATCGTTCTCTTCACGTCTTATTCCTTTGTAACGATGAACTGTAACGCCAATACAGCGTTGCAGATTGGCTGAGCTATATAATTTCTTCAATAAAAACACCTTTTGAGCCATGATTTATTATTTTGAGCGTGTTTTTTACCATGAGGAGCTAAACCCCAACACTGGGACAAAGGAGGAAACCATTCTTCATGCATGTGGTAATTCTATTTATTTCTTGTATGACTTTTTGCACTTGATTTAATTGTTTTATGATTTTCACTAATTAGTTGTGATTTCGTTTGATGATGTATACTTAGTTTTAGTACTTTTGATGCGTCATGCTTGTGATTTACAATTAATCTTTTAAAAATCTACCTTGGCGAAGATATAGAGTCAATATTGTTCGAGCTATAATTGTTTAGGATAAATATACGAATCGCATGAATGAGTTTATGGTGGAATCCCGAGTCTCAGTACCTCTCGACATTGTGAAAATCTTGTGAATATATTTTCTTTGTTTTTAGAGTTTTCTTAAAACAAACCTTTACAAGCCCGAGTTGAACGAACTTTTCTTACCACTTTTTACAAACAAATTAAAAAAACATCAATTTTTGGCGCCGCCGACGCGGACTTGTATTTAGATTTGTTTTAGGTTTATTTTTATTATTATTTTTTGTTCTTTTTTACGTGTTTTGGTGTTTTTTCGATTCTTTCCAGATTTGAAGCGAAGCTACAAGGAAAGAAAAAGTGCTATAAAAGGAAAGCATCGCCAAAGAAAGAAAGAAAAGAGGAATCTGAAAGGAGTGAAGAAGAAGATTTTGTATATAGTTATTTTGTTTTATTTTTTTAGAAACTGTAAATAGGGTTTTATTTTTGTAAATTTTCTTTTCCTTTTTGGACATTTTAATTTTTGGACACTTTTTGGACTTGGACATTATTTTTGAAACCCTAAGGAAGGGTTAAAAATTAAATATAAAATGTTTGCAGGGAGTTATGATACTGTCTCGGCCCCTCGGGTTCGTACACTGACATCGGAGTCGGTGGCCTGAGTCGACTTCAACGGTTCATCGCCCGTCTGGTACGGGAGGTAAGACTCTATCCACCCACGAATCCCCGTCGCCGGTGGGTTTTAATTTTGTGTGACAACTCACACCCCGAAATAGAATGTCGAACCGGTATTACAATAGCCAATACAACGAATATCCATCGAGTTTCAAAATGGACGTTACTACTTTGACCATAGTGTGAATAGTGGTTGGGAACATCAGCCTTTTCAAGGTTATGGCTCATACCATGATGAGCCAAATTACTATCCACACACGCACGGGTCATATGAGCAAAATTCTTATATTTCTCCTTTAGAAGAGTCTCTCAGGAAATTAGAGGAGTCGACACGTAAGTTAGCTAAGATGAATAACTTAGTTTATGACGAAAGAGAACTTTCTATAGAGGAATCCCTCAAGATGATAGCGGAGACGAACGAAAGAATTGCTCGAAATAATCTTGATTTCCAATACAGTGTTTCCAATAATACCCTTGAAAATGAGGATAGTTATTTGCATAATCAAGATGACGAGGATAAAATTGGTAACACTACTTTTTTAGATGAGGTTCGACCATTTTCATGTTATTATAATGATGATTATGATGAGGATAGTAATAAAATAGGGCGTGTGGGGCTAGCTAGGGCATGACCGGCCAGCTTGGGCCCGGTCCCACGAGTTTCCCTAATTTTATATTATTTTTCATAGGATCAAGGAAATATCATGAGATTAAGGAGTTTTCATGATATTAGGGAAATAATAATAAAATAATGAGGAACCATGAGGTGTGGAGCCAGCCAGGATCAAGGCATGGCCGGTTGGCCAATAATCACGGCCCCACAATATTTTCCCTAATTTTATATTATTTCCTTAGTGTGAAAGAAACACCATGAAACTGAGGAGTTTCCTCAAAACGAAGGATATTTGTTCAAATGAAAGGATTTTCATGAGATCAAGGAAAATAATAAAATATGATAAAATATAAAATTTGGGCGTGGGACTGGTCACGGCATGACTGGCCGGCCAGTGAGCCAATCCCCTAGCGCCTTGACTATTATTTTATTATTTTCTTTCCTATTTGCATAGGTTCATCGTCTCGTCGTATTTTGAAACTTAATCAACCACAATTCAAGCTAATCAAATTTTAAATCATGGGGAGCTATTGCCGATGAACACAAAGAAGATAACATGCTTGTTCTATTTCACAGGTTTACCAACATCAACGCTAAAATCATTTTTTATTCTCCTTTTTCTGTTTTTACATCTACCTAACTTTGAAGTTCAATTTATTCTTAATAAAAAAAAAATTAATCGGTATTGGATAAAAATGTTGGTAGTAATTCTAAAGTCCAAATTTGATATTTGGTTGGAACTTATAGAGAAAATCAAATTTTAGTGAAAAGCAAGAGCTCTAACTCTTGTAGAGAAATCTTAGTCAAGATCGAAGGATGAAGGAATGCTTCCAAGGAGAAAATCATGTATTTAACACCTATTTTTGAATCAAATAAATCTTTATACAAAATTTAAGTTTTCGAGATCCAATATTATTTTCAATTTTAGAAACGAAAACTATTAAACATATACGGATAATGGATTCACTTGAGAATCAAGGGCAGAAGAAAAATCTTATGTTGTTTGTTTTTATCCATCTGTTGAGAATCTGCGAACTTCATCTCTGAATTTAGTTACTACTTCTTCAGTTCTCCAGAAATATCTTTTCTCAAAGCAAAAATTCTAAGAACAAAATATTCATTTAGAATGAAAAAAGGCATCTAACCCAAATTAGACACAACCAATAATTATGGGAGGTGCTTCAAACAAGAAAAAATAACTACGGGAGGAACGTTTGCCCTAAAAATAAAATAAAATAAAATAAAATAAATGCAATAGATCCTCTAGATCCAGCACAAGTAGCGTGACCAGAGGATGGTTTTCTTAACAGACGTACGCTCTTCTCAATAATCACGAGAGAATACTGTATTGAGAGGATGGTTTTCTTTTTAGCTTGTAAGATAAGGGACGTAACTCTAATATCTTAATTTCGCCAGCTGTATATAACCGAAAAAGTAAAAGTAAAATCAATTCATCATTTTTCGAGAAAATCCTACGAGCGATATGATGATATCTTATTATGCTCTCCCGCAAAGTCGTACAGGATAGCATTGCTCTAAAATAAATGCAATGGATCCTCTAGATGCAGCACAAGTAGCGTGACTATGGGATATCTCCACCCCAAATACATGATACCCGATATAACCCCGACCGACCTATAAATAAGAGAGTGAGTCACGCTTTCTCTCTTGTCTAATGAAAATTTCGAAATTACTTCTTCCCTCTTCTAATAAGAGAGAGTCAGTGAGTCGGTTTCATTACTCTTCAGAATCTGGGCAGAAAATAGGTTTTATACCGTAATTTTTCTTCTTCTCAAAATTAGGTTTCCAACTTTCGATGATTAATCTTCAGATTAGTTTACTGATATTGATTCTCCTCAAACTTTTCCCTTCTTGTCAGAATTCTTCTTCAAAAACAGCTGCTGTTAATCGCGATTTAGGTTTTTCAAGTTTGACACGAATTGAATAGAGTAAAATCGAGTGTTTAGATGATCAGATTTTGGTTTGGAGATTGATGTTTCACCATTTAGAGATTTTGAAACACAGAGTTCTTCGGCGGTTCAGGTGAAGCGTTTGTTGTAAACATGATATAGGACTTGGAAGGAAAAATTTCGAAGAAGAGATTCGCCGCGGCGACGTCTGCAAACCTAACAAATCCCGTCGAGAATGCTAAAAGAGTTGGCAAAAACTGGTAATCGAATCTCTCTTCTATCCATATGGGAAACCCTGTTTTGATTGTTGTTTTGGGCATATTACGAATTCAATCATGTTCGTTTTTTTTATTTTTACTTAGGGTTTCATTTTTCCTTTTCCTAATTTGGGTTTCTATGTAACAGGAAATTGTGTGTTGCAGTCGCTGTGGATTGCATTCATCCATGCAAAGTTATGTATCAGTCTAGTCTTGTTTTGTCATCCTAAACCCTAAGTCCTAAATCCCTAGATTGGACTTTTGAAACCCCATCAATTCCTTGAATCTTCAGACCTGTAAGAGGTATCTTCACTCAGATCTCTCATAATATGATTGTGGTTGTTCTCCTTTTAATTGTTTTATCTGTTGGTGCGTTACTATTACAGGAGGTTGATCAAGAGTTACATTGGTATGATCTAATTGGAACATAAGAAAGCTACAAATCAACTTATTGCTGGTGAAGCCATTCTGGTGCTGTATTTGGAGACAGTTCCAACTTTCAGTAAGGTATGAACCCATACCATACATTAATCAGTTGTATAACATCTAACGGATTATTTATTAGGATTTAGAGACTTGGTCTATAGTTGAGAATAACTTAACTGCTTACATAGACTGATATTTTCAGCTGACTAGCCTAAATACTCATGTCATGGTCCCTCTAATAACAGTCTTTGTAGTAGGAATGTTTATATTACATAGCATGCCAATTTCTAGTATTTAAACAAATGGAGTTTATTGTTCAATGCTGTGTACAAATGGCATATGATCCATGTTTTTCCTTTTTTTATTTCTCATTGTTGTGGTTGTTGGGGTCTTAGATGTACAAGGCCAGATACTTGGTCTATTAATTTGCTTCTTCTTAGAGGATAATCCAATGGACGAAACTTTAGATGAGAATGTTAGAAACTGTAACTGCCAAGCTTTGGGAGGATTCGAACTTGGACTTTGTCACATGAGTCGACCCCACTCTGTCGGAAGAACAGAGTACGTTAAAGGCTGGGTCCAGTAAAGTTGGTACCTGTTATGGAATTCAGAACTAGGGTTATTCTTGATTTCCTCCCATCGTCTGTGTTTATGTTTTTTTCATGCTAACTAGATAACCACATGTTATTTTTTTATGTTCAGAATTTTGCAACTAAAGAGAAATAGAAGGTACAGACATCCCTAATTCCATGTTGCAGGTGTTGTGTGTAGTACACCATGAATGCTTAAAATTTCAAGGTTGCTAAGCTTACTTCAAGTTCCGCTTCCATCTGCAGTGAGAGGAGAATCGGCAGCTGAAGCTTGACTAAGAACACCGAGCACACTCATTCCATGAAGATAGAGAAAGAGAATACCTGGATCTGTGAACAGGGTTGGGTTCTACACAAGTGGCAATGACAAGGTATATATACATCCTGGTTGCAGCTGGGGATCCAAATTTTTAGTATCTACTTCAAATGCTTAAGATTCTCAGCAGAACTGACTATGAAGACTGATCCACAAAACTCAAGACTATGTTGTTGAGTCAGGGCACCCTGTAACTTTGAGCCTTGGCATGCTGAAGTGAAGATAATATGAAATTATTTTAACTATGCCACCGAGTCTTTCTGTGCATTTGAGGGATAGTTCATGTGTTTGTGCTTCCATTATTGATAGTGCGTTAAATTTGCATCAGGATTTCATTGCTGACTGCTACATCCTTATTCCATTAGGAAGCAGACAAGGATCAGAAGAAAAGGGATCATGAAGAGATTGGAGATGCGATGAAACCTCTGGAGAATAGAACACTGGACCCTCGGAGAGAGATGGACATACTTGCTGCTCTTGATGAAATGAAGTCTATGCAGCTTAGGTACCTGAGTACTTTAAATTTTCGATGCTTCTCACCTAAAAACATAGCGGCGTTCACATATTTTTAGTTCTTATTAGAAAAAAAAATAAGAAATACTTACTAATACCTATTTTTTCCTGGTTCCATTTCAGTTGAGACATGCAACAGTAAGTGTAGAAGCAATTCTCGAGGCCTTGCAGCACATCGCTGAAAAAAAGGTATGAGATTGATGTTGCTTATATGAAGATAAAACTCAAGTGTCAAACGTGGTTCCTTATTTATTATGCTTGTCTGTTTATCAGTATACGTTTTGGTAGGGTGCAGTTTGGAAGCTTCTGTATATATACATTGGTCTCGTTTTCTGTTTTTCAATAAGCAAAGCCTGTAGCTATTAAATGGCTTCATATTTGTATCAGCTACTATTCTTAGTGGAATGAGATTGCGTTTTTTAGTCAGGGTGGAAGATAATGTATCTGGTCAACATTGTATTGAACTTTGGAAATAATGCTTCAAACAGACCTCCCATATAAGTATTGGTACTTCATTTTCTTTTGTGGACAATCATTTTCTTGTCCTTCTAGTTAACATTTAACCATAGTATCTGAAACCACTCATAATCTGATTTCTGAGTTATTATGGATTGTATTCCTAAGGTAATAGAGAATGAATTTCATTTTCAAGGGACAGTTCAGTGTTCCTTTCTTTCTCATCATTCTGCCTATATGAAAGCTTCTGACTGTATCCAGGAGTGTAATTAATGGCAGGAGAAGCAACTGGAGGCACAAGATGAAGCACTCATAAAATCCATTTTTTACGTAAGAATAGGTACTTTAAGTATTATGTTAATAATATTATCTGTGAAATTTTGTTTTCTCACGAGAATACTTGTCAAATGATAAAGCAAGCACCAAAAGAAGTTGTTCTGAGGATCCATGATGAAGATGACAACTTTTACCAGCTTCCTACGAAAAGTGGTGGAACTTCAAATGGTGATTTGTAGGTATGATTGGTTTTTTTCGACTGTTGTCTGAGATATATCTAGTTTTTTCTTTTTTCATAGTTGGCAGATATGCAGAGTGATTTTTATATTATCAATATCAATGGTGCTGCATCTTCACATATGACATTACATGTCATTAGGCCCAAAACCTTTTTCTTTTCTTTCCTTTCATCTCTGTTGGCATTAGACTAGCTATGATACTGATGAAAAATAACCGTACAGCTGAAGAAGAAAAGGAGACAAAGAAGATCAATAACTTTTTGCTGTTAAATGGGGAACCTTGTGAAATTGTATGTTTCTGTTCGTACAATCAACTTCTCCAAGTACACAAAATCCCTGTCCTTTTCAATAGTGGCGACTAATCATTTTCTTATGTTTATAGTGCCTTTCTGTAGATGTATAATGCCTCCGAAACCCATCAGTTTCGTGCTGTTGCAGATAATTGTTTTTTATGAAGATCTTGGGAGTCCAACAGATTCTTTGACAAAACACACTTTTGCAGGAAACTTCAATAAATAAGGTAAGCCGACTTGAGTGACTTGAATTCTAGGTTGTATAAACAGTTATATATTGATAAATGACATTAGTACAGTTTACAGCTGAAGTGTTGGACCATTAGTTTTTAGCAAACCTAAGGGGAAGTTTATGCTAGATTCATCTACAGTTTATAAATACCAGGAGTGATACCTGCGTTTTATTATTATTGCTGATGCTGAAATTTTAGTCTCCAGTTTTAGTTTGTTTGAAAGAGACTAGAACCAATGTAATGTTAAACATGTTTGAATAAATATGAGATTTAGAATAAGTTTGGTCAAGATAATATTTTGAAGAAAGATTTTAGCAATAATGGATGAGGTCAATGATTTTGTAGGTACTGCAATATATATGCTTAGGTATAACTTAAGTCCACATTAAGTGACTGCATATTGTACTAGACACGAGAACTACATGGAAGAAAAAAGGAAGACCCTTGCATGTGAAATGTGGGAGTTGTAAATGCAATTCTATATGGTTGGTCTTAATGACTGACTTGAAAGTAGTGATCTAGTTCAAGGAAACAGAACTACCATACTACCTTAATTTTGGTTCACTTATGTCTTTGTAAGAGTTATTACTCATAAATGTAGATTGTTCAATACTTTTTGCTCTGGTCATCTGACTAGATGGAGTAACATCTTGAGTGGACCGAAACACTTTTGAGCTATTCGCTAATCTCATTAGCTGTTGCATTATGCTATTCGATTATGTAGTTTTTATAGGGTATTTCCTTTTTGTTTTCAATTAGTACTGAACTAGAGTAATGATTCATTTTGCATATGTGATAGCATCTTTTCCTCCTAATTTTTTTCTTGTGTTTCTTATACTCAAAAAAGTTCACATCAATAATGGCATATTAGTTTCTCCCTGTTTTTCTGAGAGTAATTATAGGTACATTTATTCTTTGATACAGGTAATCAGTGATAACTTTTGGAGCTCGAATCGGTAATGCATTCCCGTATGGCGAGTGCTCTCACAGAGTGGGCACCTCCTTCTAAAGTTTCTCAGTATCCATTTTCTGAGAATGAGGTAATTATAAATTTTGGCTTGTATCGTTGTCCTTCCCAATCTGCATTCTACTCAGTGGAGTTGTAGCTTTAGAATCTTTAAAATAAATGTCATTACCAAATTTGGAAGTGTTCGTTCAAGAGCTTCAGTAATTAACTTAATTCAGCTAACAGCTCAATTACATAATTTTTTTTTTCTTTTTCTTTTTAGTGATGGGCTTGACCCACTCAAGGTTAATTCCATTGACGTTTTTAGTTAATTTCTTGTTTTGTCGCAGATCTGAGACACAAGAGAACATAATGAACCAGGCAGACAGATCTTTCAAGGAAAAGAAGACCTTTTTATTTCTCTCTCTTTTTTTTATTTTTCCTTTCTTTTGTTCAGGAATTTGTTGTAAAGTTTATTAGTTAGATAGTTTTCGTTCGCGCATTGTAATAGTTTAAGGGAGGAGAAGAAGCATGGACATCAATCAGACGATTCCTTGAATTGGCCCGGCACATTGATCCCCTATCTAGATTAGGAGGTAAGATCTCTAACACCCACAAATTCTTTGTCAGTGGGTTTATTTTTAACATCATATGTTTATATCGGATGAATTTACTTAAGTAAGATAGAAAATCACCAGAACGAGATACACAATTCATGGAAATATAAACTAGGTTAAGCTATGCCATCACTAGATATATGCTGATTGTCGTTTAACTATGTGGACTATAATATAATCTGTATGTGTAACTATTAATATAATCTTTATGTGGTCAATAGCCTTAAGTTCAAGGTGTGTAGTAAACCACCAAAACTGGTTCATAAAAATATTAAACCTAGAAATTTCGGAAGATTGTTATTTTGGTCAATGCCTAACATTCAGCGGGCTTATCCTAAGAGTTACTTCGTTAAATATTCGGAAAATCCCTGTTTGAATACTCACTTATTTTAGATCACCACTATGATCATCCATAAACAATTAGCTTTTCTTTAGTAATCATATTTTTAAGAATGCAAGTGTTAGGTGTATATCACTTTCTGATACTATTATGGTTTTCAGTTTCATTCTCTGTTTAGCATCTAATAGTGTATGTGAAATGCTTGTTAGAGTTGCTGATTATAGTGAACCCATGCCCAAAGGCTACGATGACCTCCAGTTTAGATTTTACTCCTTCAGACTGTTATGTTATTAATTAACATTTAAATTGTGTAATAAATACATAGTCCACATAAATATTAATTTATTGTGAAACTGTCCTTTAAGTTGAAAATCAGGAATTTTATTCTAACTGCTTTGATACTAGAAGCCCTTTCCAATGTTGCAGGTAGCTTTCATTCAAGAAAGCAAGTCGACGTTGTATTTTTTTGGAAGGAGAAGCGGAATGGATATGTGTCTTACGGCTGCTTAAATTGGATCGGCCTAATCATCCCCTATCTAGAATAGGAGGTAAGATCTCTAACACCCACGAATCCCTTGTCAGTGGGTTTACATTTTACTTTTTATATTTATTTTTGATGAGCTTCTTTAGTTAAATGGTTTTGTTAGCGGCCCTAAGCTCTAAGCATTCTGTAGGATAGCTAGTTATGTATAAAAGATGTTTGTGTTAGGTTAAAAGGTTAAACATAATTACAGTGAATGGCATAATGCTAAGAGATCACATTAATAATGGTAGCCTGAGATTAATAGCTTTAAAGAGAAGACTAATATGCTTAGAAATTATATGGAGGATTGTAGTTTAAGACTGAAGATGCTAAAGTAAACCAAAATGTTAATAAATTTAATAAATAACCGTCCATAAAGACAGAAGATGCTGAAACAATGATCTAAATGTTAAGACACTACAATAATAATTTTAGTTGTAAATATAAGCTGCTAGAGCAAAGTAAAAGCTAATTAATTAACACATGACCATAATTGTAGATATAACATACACAAAGTAAAAAACACATTGCATGAGTAATAGTAGCTGAAAACTGAAGACGCTAGATTGAAACAAAAATGCTTAGAAATTGCTTGATTAACCATACAGAAGGTGATGGGCGATCTTAATATTAATATTCCATGTTAGTCCGTAGTTAAACATGGGACATTAGAATGAAAACGAAAATATTAGAAAATCGTACAAGCGACCATCTTGAAGATCGAAGATGCGGTGATGAATACGTAATTCCACGTTAGTTCGTAGTTAAAGCATAGGATGTTAGAGTGAAAACGAAACTACTAAAAAAATCGAAACTACTAAAAAATTTAGGGACCATTTTGAAGACCGAAGATGAAGGGCTGAAGACGTAATTCCACGTTAGTCCGTAATAAAAACATAAGACGCTAGAATGAAAATAAAAATATTAAAAAATCGTACTAGGAACCATTTTGAAAACCGAAGATGCGATGCCGAAGACGTAATTCCACATTAGTCCGTAGTGAGAACATAAGACGTTAGAATAAAAACAAAAATACTAAAAAATCGTACGAGGAACTGTTTTAAAGACCAAATATTCGGACGTAATTCCACGTTAGTCCGTAGTAAAAAAATATGTTAAAATAAAAATGAGAATACTAAAATATCGTACGAGTAACCGTTTTGAAGACCAAAGATGTGGATCCGAAAACGCAATTCCACATTGGTCCTTAGTGAGAATATAAGACGTTAGAATGAAAACGAAAATGCTAAAAAATCGTACGAGGACCCGTTATGAAGACCAAAGATTCGATGGTGAAGATGTAATTTCTAATTAGTCCATAGTGAGAAACATAAGACGTTAGAATAAAAACGAAAACGCTAAAAAATCGTACGAGCGATCGTTTTGAAGATACGAAGATGCAGGGCCGAAAACGTCCATAATGAGATTATACAACGTTAAAATAAAAACGAAAATATTAAAAAAAGTCGTACGAGTGACCGTTTTGAAGATCGAATATGTGATGCTGAAGATGTAATTCCACGTTAGTTCGTAGTAAAAATGTAAGTTGTTAGAATGAAAACGAAAATACTACAAAAATCGTGCGAGCTGAAGATCGAAGATGCGAGCCGAAGACCGAAGATGCGGAGCTGAAGACGTAATTCCACGTTAGTCCGTAGTTAGAAATAAGACATTCGAATATAACGAAAAATACTAAAAAATTGTTCGAGCGACTGTTTTAAAGACCGAAGACGTAATTCCAAGTTAGTCCGTAGTAAAAATGTAAAACGTTGGAATGAAAACGAAAATACTAAAATATCGTGCGAGTTGAAGACCGAAGATGCGAAGCTGAAAACGTAATTCCACGTTAGTACGTAGTTAGAACATAAGACTTTCGAATAAAACGAAAAATACTAAAAAACCGTACGGACGACCGTTTTGAAGACCGAATACGTGATTCCACGTTAGTCCGTAGTAAAAATGTAAGACGTTAGGATGAAAACGAAAATACTAAAATATCGTGCGAGTAGTTTTTGAAGATCAAGATGCGGGCCGAAAACGTAATTCCACGTTAGTCCGAAGTCACAACATAAGACGTTCGAATAAAACGAAAAATACTAAAAATTCGCATGAGCAGCCGTTTTGAAGACCGAAGATGCAGGGCCGAAGACGTCATTTCACGTTAGTTTGTAGTAAAAATGTAAAACGTTAGATTGAAAACAAAAAATACTAAAACATCGTAAGCGCCGCTTTGAAGACCGAAGATGCGAAGGGCGAAACGTAATTCCACGTTAGTCGTAGTTAGAACATAAGACGTTAGAATAAAACAAAAATACTAAAAAAAACCGATTTTTTTGAACCGTTTTGAAGACCGAAGAATAATTCCACGTTAGTCCGTAGTAAAAATAAAAGACGTTAAAATGAAAACAAAATTACTAAAATATCGTGCGAGTTGAAGACCAGAAGATGCGAGAGCGAAGATGTAATTTTACGTTAGTCCGTAGTTAAAACATAAGACGTTCAATAAACAGAAAAATACTAAAAAATCGTACAATGGCCGTTTTGAAGACAGATGATGCATGGCCGAAGAAATAATTCCGCGTTAGTCCGTTGTAAAAACATAAGACGTTAGAATGAAAACAAAAATACTAAAAAATCGTACGCGCAAGTTTGAAGACCAGAAGATGCGAAGAGTAAAGACGTAATTCCACGTTAGTCCGTTGTTAGAACATAAGACGTTAAAAAAAAAAAAAAAAATACCAAAAAACCGCATTTGAGCGACTCGCTTTGAAGACCGAAATCGAACGTGATTCCACGTTAGTCCGTAGTAAAAATGTAAGACGTTAGGATGAAAACGAAAATACTAAAATATCGTGCGAGTTCAAGACCGAAGATGCGAAGCTGAAAACGTAATTCCACGTTAGTACGTAGTTAGAACATAAGACGTTCGAATAAAACGAAAATAAAAAAAAAAAAATTTACGAGCGATCGTTTGAAGACCGAAGACGTGATTCCACGTTAGTCCGTAGTAAAAATGTAAGACGTTAGGATGCAAAAGAAAATACTAAATTATCGTGCGAGTTGAAGACCGAAGATGCGGAGCCGAAGATGTAATTCCACGTTAGTCCGTAGTTAAAACATAAGACGTCTGAATAAAAAGAAAAATACTAAAAAATCGTACGAACGGCCATTTTGAAGACCGATGATGCAGGGCCGAAGAAATAATTCCACGTTAGTCCGTAGTAAAAATGTAAGACGTTAGAATGAAAACGAAAATACTAAAAAATATTGAGCACTTTGAAGACCGAAGATGCGAAGCGCAAAGACGTAATTCCACTTTAGTCCGTAGTTAGAACATAAGACGTTAGAATGAAAAAGAAAAAATACTAAAAAATATTAATGGCAAGTTGAAGACCGATGATGCAGGGCCGAAGAAATAATTCCACGTTAGTCCGTAGTAAAAATGTAAGATGTTAGAATGAAAACGAAAATACGAAAATATTGTGCAAGTGAAGACCGAAGATAAAGACGCTCAATAAAAAAAAATACTAAAAAATCGTCGAGTTGAAAGACCGAAGACGTAATTCCACGTTAGTCAGTTGTTAGAACATAATATGTTAGAATAAAACGCAAAATACTAAAAAAAAAATCGTACAAGCGATTTTGAAGACCGAAGATGCAGGGCCGAAGACGTAATTCCACGTTAGTCCGTAGTAAAAATGTAAGACGTTAGAATGAAAACGAAAATATTAAAATATCGTGCGAGTTGAAGACCGAAGATGCGGGGCCGAAGACGTAATTCCACGTTAGTCCGTAGTTAGAACATAAGACGTTAGAATGAAAACGAAAATACTAAAATATCGTTCGAGTTGAAGACCGAAGATGCGGAGCCGAAGACGTAATTCCACGTTAGTCCGTTGTTAGAACATAAGATGTTCGAATTAAACGAAAAAATACTAAAAAAATCGTACGAGCGACCGGTTTAAAGACCGAAGATGTGGAGTCGATGACGTAATTCCACGTTACTCCATAGTTAGAACATAAGACGTTAGAATGAAAAACGAAAATACTAAAATATCGTGCGAGTTGAAGACCGAAGATGCAGAGCCGAAGACGTAATTCCACGTTAGTCCGTTGTTAAAACATAAAATGTTCGAATAAAATGAAAATTTAAAAGTCATACGAGCGACCGCTTTGAAGACCGAAGATGCGAGCATAAAGATGGAATTTAGAACATAAAATGTTTGAATAAAATAAGATACTCGAATAAAAAGAAGAACACTAAAAAAGACCGAAGATGCAGGGCCGAATACGTAATTCCACATTAATCCGTAGTAAAACTGTAAGACGTTAGAATGAAAACGAAAATACGAAAATATCGTGCGAGTTGAAGACCGAAGATGCAGAGCCGAAGACGTAATTCCACGTTAGTCCGTTGTTAAAACATAAGATGTTCGAATAAAACGAAAAATACTAAAAAATCATACGAGCGACCGCTTTGAAGACCGAAGATGTAGGGCCGAAGGCGTAATTCCACGTTAGTCCGTATGTTAGAACATAATACGTTAGAATGAAAACAAAAATATTAAAATATTGTACGAGATTGAAGAGCGAAGATGCGAAGTAAGACATAATTCCACGTAAGTCCATAGTAAAAATGTAAAACGTTAGAATGAAAAGGAAAATTTTAAAATATCGTGCGAGTTGAAGACCGAAGATACGGATCCGAAGACGTAATTCCTCATTAGCCCGTTGTTAAAACATAAGATATTCGAATAAAAAGAAAAACACTAAAAAATCGTACTAGCGACTTTTTTGAAGACCGAAGATGCAGGGCCGAAGACGTAATTCCACGTTAGTCCGCATTTAGAACATAAGACGATAGAATGAAAACGAAAGAATCAAAATATCGTGAAAGTTGAAGACCGAAGATGCGGGGCCGAAGACGTAATTCTGCGTTAGTTCATAATAAAAATTTAAAACGTTAGTATAAAAGGAAAATACTAAAATATCGTGCTAGTTGAAGACTTGAAGACCGAAAATACTAGAAGATGCGGGCCAAAGACGTAATTCCACGTTAGTTCGTAGTTAGAACGTATGACGTTAGAATGAAAACAAAAATACTAAAATATCGTGCGAGTTGAAGATCGAAGATGCAGAGCCGAAGACGTAATTCCACGTTAGTCAGTTGTTAAAACATAAAATGTTCGAATAAAATGAAAAATATTAAAAAATCATACGAGCGACCGCTTTGAAGACCGAAGATGCAGGAGTCGAAGATGTAATTCCACATTAGTCAGCTTGTTAGAACATAATACGTTATATTAATACAAAAATACTAAAATATCGTATTTAGCGATCATTTTGAAGACCAAAGATAAGACAAGACATAATTCCACGTTAGCGTAGTAGTAAAACGTAAGACGTTAAAATGAAAACGAAAATACTAAAATATCGTATGCGAGTTGAAGACCGAAGAAGCGGGGCCGAAGACGTAATTCCACGTTAGTCCGTAGTTAAAACATAAAATGTTCAAATAAAATGAAAAATATTAAAAAAATCATACGAGCGACCGCTTTGAAGACCGATGATGCAGGGCCGAAGACGTAATTCCACGTTAGTCATTTGTTAGAACATAATACGTTATAATAATACAAAAAATACTAAAATATCGTATTTGAAGCGACATTTTGAAAACCGAAGATGCAGGTCAAGACATAATTCCACGTTAGTCTGGTAGTAAAATTGTAAGACGTTATAATGAAAACAAAAATACTAAAATATCGCACGAGCGAATTGAAGACCGAAGATGCAGAGTCAAGACGTAATTTCACATTATTTCGTAGTTAGAACATAAAACGTTAGAATAAAAAAAACAAAAACACTAAAAAAATATCTTGCGAGGTGAAGACCGAAGATGTTGTTAAAACATAAGATGTTTAAAATGAAAAAATTCCACGTTAATCGTTGTTGAAGAACATAATACGCCAAAAATAATAATACAAAAATACTAAAATATCGAAACTAAAATATCGTAACATGTTTGAAGACCGAAGATCAGGGGTCAAGACATAATTCCACGTTAGTCGGTAGTAAAAATGTAAGATGTTAGAATGAAAATGAAAATACTAAAATATCGTGTGAGTTCAAGACCCAAGATGCGGGGCCTAAGACGTAATTCCACGTTAGTCCATAGTTAGAACGTAAGACATTAGAATAAAAACAAAAATACAAAAATATCGTGCGAGTTGAAGACCGAAGATGCAGAGTCAAGACGTAATTCCACGTTAGTCAGCTTGTTAGAACATAATACGTTATAATAATACAAAAATACTAAAATATCGTATTTAGCGATCGTTTTGAAGACCGAAGATGCAGTGGTCGAAGACATAATTCCACGTTAGTCGGTAGTGAAAATTGTAAGGCGTTAGAATGAAAACGAAAATACTAAAATATCGTGCGAGTTGAAGACAGAAGATGGGTCAAGACATAATTCCACCTTAGTTCGTAGTTAGAACGTATGGTGTTAGAATGAAAACAAAAATACTAAAAACTCGTTCGAGTTGAAGACCGAAGATGCAGAGCCGAAGACGTAATTCCACGTTAGTCCGTTGTTAAAACATAAAATGTTCGAATAAAATTAAAAATATTAAAAAATCATACGAGCAACCTCTTTGAAGACCGAAGATGCAGGGCCGAAGACGTAATTCCACGTTAGTCAGTTGTTAGAAAATAATACGTTATAATAATACACAAAATGCTAAAATATCGTACGAGTGACTGTTTTGAAGACCGAAGATGCAGGGCCGAAGACATAATTCCACGTTAGTCGGTAGTAAGATGTTAGAATGAAAACGAAAAAACTAAAATATCGTGCGAGTTGAAGTCAGAAGATGCAGAGCTGAAGAAGTAATTCCACATTAGTTCGTAGTTAGAACATAAGACGTTAGAATAAAAAACAAAAATACTAAAATATCGTGCGAGTTGAAGACCGAAGATGCGGAGGCCAAAGATGTAATTCCACGTTAGTCGTTGTTAAAACATAAGACGTTATGAATAATACAAAAAATACTAAAAATCGTACGATTTAACGTCAGTTTTGAAGACCGAAGATGCAGAGCCGAAGAAATAATTCCGCATTAGTCCGTAGTAAAAATGTAAGACGTTAGAATGAAAACGAAAATACGAAAATATCGCGCAAGTTGAAGACCGAAGATGCGAAGCCGAAGACGTAATTCCACGTTAGTCCGTTGTTAGAACATAAGACGTTCGAATAAAAAGAAAAATACTAAAAAAACCATGACGAGCGACCGTTTTGAAGAAGACCGAAGACGTAATTCCACGTTAGTCCGTTGTTAGAAAATGTAAGACGTTATAATGAAAACAAAAATACTAAAATATCGTGCGAGTTGAAGACCGAAGATGCGAACGAAGACGTAATTCCACGTTAGTACGTAGTTAAAACATAAGACGTCGAATAAAACGAAAAATACTAAAAAAATCGAACGAAGACAAGTTTTGAAGACCGAAGACGTGATTCCACGTTAGTCCGTAGTTAAAACATAAGACGTTAAAATGCAAAACAAAAATACTAAATTATCGTGCGAGTTGAAGACCGAAGATGCGGAGCCGAAGATGTAATTTTACGTTAGTCCGTAGTTAAAACATAAGACGTTCGAATAAAAAGAAAAATACTAAAAAATCGTACGAATGACCGTTTTGAAGACCGATGATGCAGGGCCGAATAAATAATTCCACGTTAGTCCGTAGAAAAATGTAAGACGTTAGAATGAAAATGAAAATACTAAAATATTGTGCAAGTGAAGACCGAAGATGCGAAGGCAAAGATGTAATTCCACTTTAGTCCGTAGTTAGAACATAAGACGTTCGAATAAAAAGAAAAATACTAAATAATTGTACGAATGGCCGTTTTGAAGACCGATGATGCAGGGCCGAAGAAATAATTCCACGTTAGTCCGTAGTAAAAATGTAAGACGTTAGAATGAACGAAAATACGAAAATATCGTGCAAGTTGAAGACCGAAGATGCGAAGCCGAGACGTTCGAATAAAAAGAAAAATACTAAAAAATCGTTCGAGTTGAAGACCGAAGACGTAATTCCACGTTACTCCGTTTTTAGAACATAATATGATCGAATAAAACGAAAAATACAAAAAAAATCGTACAAGCGACCGCTTTGAAGACCGGAGATGCAAGGCCGAAGACATAATTCCACGTTAGTCGGTAGTAAAAATGTAAGACGCTAGAATGAAAACGAAAATACTAAAATATCGTAGAAGTGTTTGAAGACATAAGATGAAAAGTCGAAGACATAATTCCACGTTAGTCGGTGGTAAGATTGTAAGACGTTAGAATGAAAACGAAAATACTAAAATATCGTTCGAGTTGAAGATCGAAGATGCAGAGCCGAAGACGTAATTCCACGTTAGTCAGTTGTTAAAACATAAAATGTTCGAATAAAATGAAAAAATTTTAAAAAAATCGAGCGACCGCTTTGAAGACCGAAGATGCGAGCCAAAGATGGAATTCCACGTTAGTCTCGCTTAGTAAAATAAGATAATACAAAAATACTAAAAAGAAGAACACTAAAAAGACCGAAGATGCAAGATCGAAGACGTAATTCCACATTAATCCGTAGTAAAAACATAAGACGTTAGAATAAAAATAAAAAATACTAAAATATCGTGCGAGTTGAAGACCGAAGATGCGGAGCCGAAGACGTAATTCCACGTTAGTCCGTGGTTAAAACATAAGATGTTCGAATAAAACGAAAAATACTAAAAAATCATACGAGCGACCGCTTTGAAGACCGAAGATGTAGGGCCGAAGACGTAATTCCACGTTAGTCCGTATTTAGAACATAAGACGTTAGAATGAAAACGAAAGTATTAAAATATCGTGCCAGTTGAAGAGCGAAGATGCGGGGCCGAAGACGTAATTCCACGTAAGTCCATAGTAAAAATGTAAAACGTTAGAATGAAAAGGAAAATTTTAAAATATCGTGCGAGTTGAAGACCGAAGATATGGATCCGAAGACGTAATTCCTCATTAGCCCGTTGTTAGAACATAAGACGATCGAATAAAATGAAAAATACTAAAATAATCGTACGAGCGACTATTTTGAAGACCAAGATGCAGGTCAAAGACGTAATTCCACGTTAGTCCGCATGTTAGAACATAAGCCGTTAGAATGAAAAACAAAAATACTAAAATATCGTGAAAGTTGAAGACCGAAGATGCGGGGCCGAAGACGTAATTCTGCGTTAGTTCATAATAAAAATTTAAAACGTTAGTATAAAAGGAAAATACTAAAATATCGTGCTAGTTGAAGACTGAAGATACTGAAAATACTAGAAGATGCGGCCAAAGACATAATTCCACCTTAGTTCGTAGTTAGAACATATGACGTTAGAATGAAAACAAAAATACTAAAATATCGTGCGAGTTGAAGATCAAGATGCAGAGTCAAGACGTAATTCCACGTTAGTTCGTAGTTAAAACATAAAATGTTAGAATAAAATGAAAAATATTAAAATCATCGAGCGACCGCTTTGAAGACCGAAGATGCAGAAGTCGAAGACGTAATTCCACATTAGTCGCTTGTTAGAACATAATACGTTATAATAATACAAAAAATACTAAAATATCGTATTTGAGCGATGTTTTGAAGACCGAAGGCGAAGACATAATTCCACGTTAAATTCCAGAGTAAAACCGTAAGACGTTAGAATGAAAACGAAAATACTAAAATATCGTGAAGAAGTTGAAGACCGAAGAAGCAGGGCCGAAGACGTAATTCCACGTTAGTCCGTAGTTAAAACATAAAATGTTCGAATAAAATGAAAAATATTAAAAAATCATACGAGCGACCGCTTTGAAGACCGAAGATGCAGGGCCGAAGACGTAATTCCACGTTAGTCAGTTATTAGAACATAATACGTTATAATAATACAAAAAATACTAAAATATCGTACGAGCGACTGTTTTGAAAACCGAAGATGCAGGGCCGAAGACATAATTCCACGTTAGTCGGTAGTAAAATTGTAAGACGTTATAATGAAAACGAAAATACTAAAATATCGTGCGAGTTGAAGTCAGAAGATGCAGAGCTGAAGAAGTAATTCCACCTTAGTTCGTAGTTAGAACATAAAATGTTAGAATGAAAAACAAAAATACTAAAATATCGTGCGAGTTGAAGACCGAAGATGCAGAGCCGAAGACGTAATTCCACGTTAATCAGTTGTTAGAACATAATACGTTATAATAATACAAAAAATACTAAAATATCGTACGAGCGACTGTTTTGAAGACCGAAGATGCAGGGCCGAAGACATAATTCCACGTTAGTCGGTAGTAAAATTGTAAGACGTTAGAATGAAAACGAAAATACTAAAATATCGTGCGAGTTGAAGACAGAAGATGCGGAGTTGAAGACGTAATTCCACCTTAGTTCGTAGTTAGAACATAAGATGTTAGAATGAAAAATAAAAATACTAAAATATCGTGCGAGTTGAAGACCGAAGATGCAGAGCCGAAGATGTAATTCCACGTTAATCAGTTGTTAGAACATAATACGTTATAATAATACAAAAAATACTAAAATATCGTACGAGCGACTGTTTTGAAGACCGAAGATGCAGGGCCGAAGACATAATTCCACGTTAGTCGGTAGTAAAATTGTAAGACGTTAGAATGAAAACGAAAATACTAAAATATCGTGCGAGTTGAAGACAGAAGATGCAGGCCGAAGACATAATTCCACGTTAGTTCGTAGTTAAAACATAAAATGTTAGAATGAAAATGAAAAATATTAAAAATCATCGAGTTGAAGACCTTTGAAGACAGATGATGCAGGGCCGAAGACGTAATTCCACGTTAGTCCGTTGTTAAAACATAAAATGTTCGAATAAAATGAAAAATATTAAAAACTCATACGAGCGACCGCTTTGAAGACCGAAGATGCAGGGCCAAAGACGTAATTCCACGTTAGTCAGTTGTTAGAACATAATACGTTATAATAATACAGAAAAACTAAAATATCGTACGAGCGACTGTTTTGAAAACCGAAGATGCTTGGCCGAAGACATAATTCCACGTTAGTCGGTAGTAAAATTGTAAGACGTTAGAATGAAAACGAAAATACTAAAATATCGTATGAGCGAGTTGAAGACGGAAGATGCGGAGAGTTGAAGACGTAATTCCACGTTAGTTCGTAGTTAGAACATAAGATGTTAGAATAAAAAACAAAAATACTAAAATATCGTGCGAGTTGAAGACCGAAGATGAAGAGCCGTCAAGACGTAATTCCACGTTAGTCGTTGTTAGAACATAATACGTTATAATAATACAAAAATACTAAAATATCGCATCGAGCGACCGTTTTGAAGACCGAAAGATAAAAATGGGCCGAAGACATAATTCCACGTTAGTCGGTAGTAAAATTGTAAGACGTTAGAATGAAAACAAAAAAATACTAAAATATCGTGCGAGTTGAAGACCGAAGATGGTCGAAAGACGTAATTCCACCTTAGTTCGTAGTTAAAACATATGGATGTTAGAATGAAAACGAAAAATACTAAAATATCGTTGAAAGTTGAAGATCGAAGATGCAGAGTCAAGACGTAATTCCACGTTAGTCGGTTAGTAAAACATAAAATGTTGAATAAAATGAAAAATATTAAAATATCATTAGCGAACGCTTTGAAGACCGAAGATGCAGGGCCAAAGACATAATTCCACGTTAGTTATTGTTAGAACATAAGACGTTATAATAATACAAAAAATACTAAAAAATATCGTACGAGGGACTGTTTTGAAGACCGAAGATGCAGGGCCGAAGACATAATTCCACGTTAGTCGGTAGTAAAACGGTAAGACGTTAAAATGAAAACGAAAATACTAAAATATCGTGCGAGTTGAAGACCGAAGAAGTGGGGCCGAAGACGTAATTCCACGTTAGTCCGTAGTTAAAACATAAAATGTTTGAATAAAATGAAAAATATTAAAAAATCATACGAGCGACCGCTTTGAAGACCGAAGATGCAGGGCCAAAGACGTAATTCCACGTTAGTCAGTTGTTAGAACATAATACGTTATAATAATACAAAAATACTAAAATATCGTACGAGCGACTGTTTTGAAGACCGAAGATGCAGGGCCGAAGACATAATTCCACGTTAGTCGGTAGTAAAATTGTAAGACGTTAGAATGAAAACGAAAGTACTAAAATATCGTGCGAGTTGAAGACAAAAGATGCAGGGCCGAAGACGTAATTTCACCTTAGTTCGTAGTTAGAACATAAGACGTTAGAATGAAAAACAAAAATACTAAAATATCTAAAATATCGAGGAGTTGAAGACCGAAGATGCAGAGGCGAAGACGTAATTCCACGTTAGTCAGTTGTTAGAACATAATACGTTATAATAATACAAAAAATACTAAAATATCGTACGAGCGACTGTTTTGAAGACCGAAGATGCTTGGCCGAAGACATAATTCCACGTTAGTCGGTAGTAAAATTGTAAGACGTTAGAATGAAAACGAAAATACTAAAATATCATGCGAGTTGAGGACAGAAGATGCGGAGTTGAAGACGTAATTCCACCTTAGTTCGTAGTTAGAACATAAGACGTTAGAATAAAAAACAAAAATACTAAAATATCGTGCGAGTTGAAGACCGAAGATGCAGGGCCGAAGACGTAATTCCACGTTAGTCAGTTGTTAGAACATAATACGTTATAATAATACAAAAAATACTAAAATATCGTACGAGCGACTGTTTTGAAGACCGAAGATGCAGGGCCGAAGACATAATTCCACGTTAGTCGGTAGTAAAATTGTAAGACGTTAGAATGAAAACGAAAATACTAAAATATGCAAAGTGTTGAAGACAGAAGATGCAGAGCTGAAGACGTAATTCCACCTTAGTTCGTAGTTAGAACATAAGACGTTAGAATGAAAAACAAAAATACTAAAATATCGTGCGAGTTGAAGACCGAAGATGCAGAGCCGAAGACGTAATTCCACGTTAGTCAGTTGTTAGAACATAATACGTTATAATAATACAAAAAATACTAAAATATCGTACGACGAGCGATCGTTTTGAAGACCGAAGATGCAGGGCCGAAGACATAATTCCACGTTAGTCGGTAGTAAAATTGTAAGACGTTATAATGAAAACGAAAGTACTAAAATATCGTGCGAGTTGAAGACCGAAGATGCAGGGCCGAAGACGTAATTCCACGTTAGTCAGTTGTTAAAACATAATACGTTAGAATAAAAAAAAAATATTACTAAAATATCGAGCGAGTTGAAGACCGAAGATGCAGAGCCGAAGACGTAATTCCACGTTAGTCGTTGTTAGAACATAATACGTTATAATAATACAAAAATACTAAAATATCGTATTTGTGCGATTGTTTTGAAGACCGAAGATGCTTGGTCGAAGACATAATTCCACGTTAGTCGGTAGTAAAATTGTAAGACGTTAGAATGAAAACGAAAATACTAAAATATCGTGCGAGTTGAAGACCAAAGATGCAGAGCCGAAGACGTAATTCCACGTTAGTTCGTAGTTAAAACATAAGATGTTAGAATAAAAAACGAAAATACTAAAATATCGTGCGAGTTGAAGATCGAAGATGCAGAGCCGAAGACGTAATTCCACGTTAGTCAGTTGTTAGAAAATAATACGTTATAATAATGCAAAAAATACTAGAATATCGTATGAGCGACTGTTTTGAAGATCGAAGATGTAGGGCCGAAGACATAATTCCACGTTAGTCGGTAGTAAAATTGTAAGACGTTAGAATGAAAACAAAAATACTAAAATATCGTGCGAGTTGAAGACCGAAGATGCAGGGCCGAAGACGTAATTCCACGTTAGTCGGTAGTAAAATTGTAAGACGTTAGAATGAAAACGAAAGTACTAAAATATCGTACGAGCGAGTTGAAGACCAAAGATGACAGAGTCAAGACGTAATTCCACGTTAGTCGGTTGTTAGAACATAATACGTTATAATAATACAAAAATACTAAAATATCGCATACGAGCGACTGTTTTGAAGACCGAAGATGTAGGGTCGAAGACATAATTCCACGTTAGTCGGTAGTAAAATTGTAAGACGTTAGAATGAAAATGAAAATATTAAAATATCGTGCGAGTTGAAGACCGAAGATGCGGGCCGAAGACATAATTCCACCTTAGTTCGTAGTTAGAACGTATGACGTTAGAATGAAAACGAAAATACTAAAATATCGTTCGAGTTGAAGATCGAAGAAATGAAGACGTAATTCCACGTTAGTCCGTTGTTAAAACATAAAATGTTGAATAAAATGAAAAATATTAAAAAAATCATACGAGCGAGACGCTTTTGAAGACCGAAGATGCAGGGCCAAAGACGTAATTCCACGTTAGTCAGTTGTTAGAACATAATACGTTATAATAATACAAAAAATACTAAAATATCGTACGAGCGACTATTTTGAAGACCGAAGATGCAGGGCCGAAGACATAATTCCACGTTAGTCGGTAGTAAAACTGTAAGACGTTAGAATGAAAACGAAAATACTAAAATATCGTGCGAGTTGAAGACCGAAGAAGCAGGGCCGAAGACGTAATTCCACGTTAGTCCGTAGTTAAAACATAAAATGTTCATAAAAAAAAAATATTAAAAAATCATACTAGCGAGCTTTGAAGACCGAAGATGCAGGGCCGAAGACGTAATTCCACGTTAGTCATTTGTTAGAACATAATATGTTATAATAATACAAAAAATACTAAAATATCGCATCGAAGCGATTGTTTTGAAGACCGAAGATGCAGGTCAAGACATAATTCCACGTTAGTCGTAGTAAAACTGTAAGACGTTAAAATGAAAACAAAAATACTAAAATATCGTGCGAGTTGAAGACCGAAGAAGCGGGGCCGAAGACGTAATTCCACGTTAGTCCGTAGTTAAAACATAAAATGTTCGAATAAAATGAAAAATATTAAAAAAATTTACGAGCGACCGCTTTGAAGACCGATGGTGCAGGGCCGAAGACGTAATTCCACGTTAGTCAGTTTTAGAACATAATACGTTATAATAATACCAAAATACTAAAATATCGTACGAAGCGATCGTTTTGAAGACCGAAGATGCAAATCGAAGACATAATTCCACGTTAGTCGGTAGTAAAATTGTAAGACGTTAGAATGAAAACGAAAATACTAAAATATCGTGCGAGTTGAAGACCGATGATGCAGGGCCGAAGACGTAATTCCACGTTAGTCCGTTGTTAAAACATAAGACGATAGAATGAAAAACAAAAATACTAAAATATCGTGCGAGTTGAAGACCGATGCTTCAGAGCCGAAGACGTAATTCCACGTTAGTCCGTTGTTAGAACATAAGACGTTCGAATAATACAAAAAATACTAAAAATATATTTGAAGACCGAAGATGTTTTGAAGACCGAAGATGTTAGGGTCAAGACATAATTCCACGTTAGTCGAAGTAGTAAAACATAATTCCACGTAAGACGTTAGAATGAAAACGAAAATACTAAAATATCGTGCGAGTTGAAGTCAGAAGATGCAGAGCTGAAGACGTAATTCCACCTTAGTTCGTAGTTAGAACATAAGACGTTAGAATGAAAAACAAAAATACTAAAATATCGTGCGAGTTGAAGACCGAAGATGCAGAGCCGAAGACGTAATTCCACGTTAGTCAGTTGTTAGAACATAATACGTTATAATAATACAAAAAATACTAAAATATCATACGAGCGACTGTTTTCAAGACCGAATATGCAGGGCCGAAGACATAATCCACGTTAGTCGGGTAGTAAAATTGTAAGACGTTAGAATGAAAACGAAAAATACTACTAAAATATCGAAAAGTTGAAGACCAAAAGATGCAGAGAGAGTCGAAGACGTAATTCCACGTTAGTTCGTAGTTAGAACATAAGACATTAGAAGAATGAAAAACAAAAATACTAAAAAATATCGAGTTGAAGACCGAAGATGCAGGGCCGAAGACGTAATTCCACGTTAGTCAGTTGTTAGAAAATAATACGTTATAATAATACAAAAATACTAAAATATCGTATTTGTTAAAGCGATCGTTTTGAAGACCGAAGATGCAGGTCAAGACATAATTCCACGTTAGTCGTGTAGTAAAATTGTAAGACGTTAGAATGAAAACGAAAATACTAAAATATCGTGCGAGTTGAGGACAGAAGATGCGGAGTTGAAGACGTAATTCCACGTTAGTTCGTAGTTAGAACATAAGACGTTAGAATAAAAAACAAAAATACTAAAATATCGTGCGAGTTGAAGACCGAAGATGCAGAGCCGAAGACGTAATTCCACGTTAATCAGTTGTTAGAACATAATACGTTATAATAATACAAAAATACTAAAATATCGTACGAGCGACTGTTTTGAAGACCGAAGATGCAGGGCCGAAGACATAATTCCACGTTAGTCGGTAGTAAAATTGTAAGACGTTAGAATGAAAACGAAAATACTAAAATATCGTGCGAGTTGAAGACCGAAGATGCAGGGCCGAAGACGTAATTCCACGTTAGTCAGTTGTTAGAACATAAGACGTTAGAATGAAAAACAAAAATACTAAAAAATCATACGAGCGAGTTGAAGACCAAAGATACAAAATTCGAAGACGTAATTCCACGTTAGTCCGTTGTTAGAACATAATACGTTATAATAATACAAAAAATACTAAAATATCGTACGAGCGACTGTTTTGAAGACCGAAGATGCAGTGGTCAAGACATAATTCCACGTTAGTCGGTAGTAAAATTGTAAGACGTTAGAATGAAAACAAAAATACTAAAATATCGTGCGAGTTGAAAGACCTAAGAAGATGCAGGTCAAGACGTAATTCCACCGTAGTTAAAACATAAAAGTTATAATGAAAATGAAAAAATACTAAAATATCGTGCGAGTTGAAGATCGAAGATGCAGAAGTCGAAGACGTAATTCCACGTTAAATGTGTTAAAACATAAAATGTTCGAATAAAACAAAAATATTAAAAAGCCATACGAGCGACTGCTTTGAAGACCGAAGATGCAGGGCCAAAGACGTAATTCCACGTTAGTTAGTTGTTAGAACATACTACGTTACCTTAATACAAAAAATACTAAAATATCGTACGAGGGACTGTTTTGAAGACCGAAGATGCAGGGCCGAAGACATAATTCCACGTTAGTCGGTAGTAAAAATGTAAGACGTTAGAATGAAAACGAAAATACTAAAATATCGTGCGAGTTGAAGACCGAAGATGCGGAGCCGAAGACGTAATTCCACGTTAGTCCGTTGTTAAAACATAAAACGTTCGAATAAAATGAAAAATATTAAAAATCATACGATAGCGAGCTTTGAAGACCGAAGATGAAGGCCGAAGACGTAATTCCACGTTAGTCAGTTGTTAGAACATAATACGTTATAATAATACAAAAAATACTAAAATATCGTACGAGCGACTGTTTTGAAGACCGAAGATGCAGGGCCGAAGACATAATTCCACGTTAGTCGATAGTAAAACTATAATACATTAGAATGAAAACAAAAAAACTAAAATATCGTGCGAGTTGAAGACCGAAGAAGCGGGGCCGAAGACGTAATTCCACGTTAGTCCGTAGTTAAAACATAAAATGTTAGAATAAAATGAAAAATATTAAAAATCATACGAGCGATGAAGTTGAAGACCGAAGATGCGTGAGTCAAGACGTAATTCCACGTTAGTCAGTTGTTAGAACATAATACGTTATAATAATACAAAAATACTAAAATATCGTACGAGCGACTGTTTTGAAGACCGAAGATGCAGGTCCGAAGACATAATTCCACGTTAGTCGGTAGTAAAATTGTAAGACGTTAGAATGAAAACGAAAATACTAAAATATCGTGCGAGTTGAAGACAGAAGATGCAGAGCTGAAGACGTAATTCCACCTTAGTTCGTAGTTAGAACATAAGACGTTAGAATGAAAAACAAAAATACTAAAATATCGTGCGAGTTGAAGACCGAAGATGCAGAGCCGAAGACGTAATTCCACGTTAGTCAGTTGTTAGAACATAATACGTTATAATAATACAAAAATACTAAAATATCGTACGAGCGACTGTTTTGAAGACCGAAGATGCTGGGCCGAAGACATAATTCCACGTTAGTCGGTAGTAAAATTGTAAGACGTTAGAATGAAAACGAAAATACTAAAATATCGTACTAAGCGAGTTGAAGACCAGAAAGATGACGAATGAAAAGCGAAGACGTAATTCCACGTTAGTTCGTAGTTAGAACATAAGACGTTAGAATAAAAAACAAAAATACTAAAATATCGTGCGAGTTGAAGACCGAAGATGTAGAGCCGAAGACGTAATTCCACGTTAATCAGTTGTTAGAACATAATACGTTATAATAATACAAAAAATACTAAAATATCGTACGAGCGACTGTTTTGAAGACCGAAGATGCTTGGCCGAAGACATAATTCCACGTTAGTCGGTAGTAAAAATGTAAGACGTTAGAATGAAAACAAAAATACTAAAATATCTTGCGAGTTGAAGACCGAAGAAGCGGGGCCGAAGACGTAATTCCACGTTAGTCCGTAGTTAAAACATAAAATGTTCGAATAAAATGAAAAATATTAAAAAATCATACGAGCGACCGCTTTGAAGACCGAAGATGCAGGGCCGAAGACGTAATTCCACGTTAGTCAGTTGTTAGAAAATAATATGTTATAATAATACACAAAATGCTAAAATATCGTACGAGCGACTGTTTTGAAGACCGAAGATGCAGGGCCGAAGACATAATTCCACGTTAGTCGGTAGTAAGATTGTAAGACGTTAGAATGAAAACGAAAATACTAAAATATCGTGCGAGTTGAAGACCGAAGAAGTGGGGCCGAAGACGTAATTCCACGTTAGTCCGTAGTTATAACATAAAATGTTCGAATAAAATGAAAAATATTAAAAAATCATACGAGCGACCGCTTTGAAGACCAATGATGCAGGGCCGAAGACGTAATTCCACGTTAGTCAGTTGTTAGAACATAATACGTTATAATAATACAAAAAATACTAAAATATCGTACGAGCGACTGTTTTGAAGACCGAAGATGCAGGGCCGAAGACATAATTCCACGTTAGTCGGTAGTAAAATAGTAAGACGTTAGAATGAAAACAAAAATACTAAAATATCGTGCGAGTTGAAGACCGATGATGCAGGGCCGAAGACGTAATTCCACGTTAGTCCGTAGTTAAAACATAAAATGTTCGAATAAAATGAAAAATATTAAAAAATCATACGAGCGACCGCTTTGAAGACCGAAGATGCAGGGCCGAAGACGTAATTCCACGTTAGTCAGTTGTTAGAACATAATACGTTATAATAATACAAAAAAATACTAAAATATCGTACGAGCGACTGTTTTGAAGACCGAAGATGCAGGGCCGAAGACATAATTCCACGTTAGTCGGTAGTAAAATTGTAAGACGTTAGAATGAAAACGAAAAAACTAAAATATCGTGCGAAATGAAGTCAGAAGATGCAGAGCTGAAGAAGTAATTCCACCTTAGTTCGTAGTTAGAACATAAGATGTTAGAATGAAAAACAAAAATACTAAAATATCGTGCGAGTTGAAGACCGAAGATGCAGGGCCGAAGACGTAATTCCACGTTAGTCAGTTGTTAGAACATAATACGTTATAATAATACAAAAAATACTAAAATATCGTACGAGCGACTGTTTTGAAGACCGAAGAGGCAGGGCCGCAGATATAATTCCACGTTAGTCGGTAGTAAAACTGTAAGACGTTAGAATGAAAACGAAAATACTAAAATATCGTGCGAGTTGAAGACCGAAGAAGCAGGGCCGAAGACGTAATTCCACGTTAGTCCGTAGTTAAAACATAAAATGTTCGAATAAAATGAAAAATATTAAAAAATCATACGAGCGACCGCTTTGAAGACCGAAGATGCGGAGTCGAAGACGTAATTCCACGTTAGTAAAACAAAAATATTGTTAGAAAATAATATGTTATAATAATACAAAAAATACTAAAATATCGCAAAGCGATCTGTTTTGAAGACCGAAGATGCTTGTCCGAAGACATAATTCCACGTTAGTCGGTAGTAAAAATGTAAGACGTTAGAATGAAAACGAAAATACTAAAATATCGTGCGAGTTGAAGACCGAAGATGCAGGGCCGAAGACGTAATTCCACACGTTAGTCCGTAGTTAAAACATAAAATGTTAGAATAAAAATGAAAAATATTAAAAATATCGAGCGACCGCTTTGAAGACCGAAGATGCAGAGTCGAAGACGTAATTCCACGTTAGTCGTTGTTAGAACATAATACGTTATAATAATACAAAAATACTAAAATATCGTTGAGCTGACTTTTGAAGACCGAAGATGCAGGTCGAAGACATAATTCCACGTTAGTCGGTAGTAAAACATAAGACGTTAGAATGAAAACAAAAATACTAAAATATCGTTGCGATTTGTTTTGAAGATCGAAGATGCAAGGGGTCAAGACGTAATTCCACGTTAGTCCGTAGTTAAAACATAAAATGTTAAGAATAAAATGAAAAATATTAAAAATCATATGAGCGAGCTTGAAGACCGAAGATAGAGCCGAAGACGTAATTCCACGTTAGTCAATTGTTAGAACATAATACGTTATAATAATACAAAAATACTAAAATATCGTACGAGCGACTGTTTTGAAGACCGAAGATGCAGGGCCGAAGACATAATTCCACGTTAGTCGGTAGTAAAATTGTAAGACGTTAGAATGAAAACGAAAATACTAAAATATCGTGCAAGTTGAAGACAAGAAGATGCGGGAGTGAAGACGTAATTCCACCTTAGTTCGTAGTTAGAACATAAGACGTTAGAATGAAAAACAAAAATACTAAAATATCGTGCGAGTTGAAGACCGAAGATGCAGGGCCGAAGACGTAATTCCACGTTAGTCAGTTGTTAAAACATAATACGTTATAATAATACAAAAAATACTAAAATATCGTACGAAAGGATCATTTTGAAGACCGAAGATGCGGGCCGAAGACATAATTCCACGTTAGTCGGTAGTAAAATTGTAAGACGTTAGAATGAAAACGAAAATACTAAAATATCGTGCGAGTTGAAGTGAAGAAGATGCGGAGTTAAAACAAGACGTAATTCCACCTTAGTCCGTAGTTAAAACATAAGACGTTAGAATGAAAAAAAAATACTAAAATATCGATGCGACTATTTTGAAGACCGAAGATGCAGAGGCGAAGAAGACGTAATTCCACGTTAGTCGGTTGTTAGAACAAAATACGTTATAATAATACAAAAAATACTAAAATATAAATACGAGCGACTGTTTTGAAGACCAAAGATGCAGGGCCGAAGACATAATTCCACGTTAGTCGGTAGTAAAACTGTAAGACGTTAGAATGAAAACAAAAATACTAAAATATCGTGCGAGTTGAAGACCGAAGAAGCGGGGCCGAAGACGTAATTCCACGTTAGTCCGTTGTTAAAACATAAAATGTTCGAATAAAATGAAAAATATTAAAAAATCATACGATCGACCGCTTTGAAGACCGAAGATGCAGGGCCAAAGACGTAATTCCACGTTAGTCAGTTGTTAGAACATAATACGTTATAATAATACAAAAAATAATAAAATAAATACGAGCGATTGTTTTAAAGACCGAAGATGCGGGTCGAAGACATAATTCCACGTTAGTCGGTAGTAAGATTGTAAGACGTTAGAATGAAAACGAAAATACTAAAATATCGTGCGAAGTTGAAGACCGTTAAAAATAAAAGTGGGCCGAAGACGTAATTCCACGTTAGTCCGTTGTTAAAACATAAAATGTTTGAATAAAATGAAAAATATTAAAAACTCATACGAGCGACCGCTTTGAAGACCGAAGATGCAGGGCCAAAGACGTAATTCCACGTTAGTCAGTTGTTAGAACATAATACGTTATAATAATACAGAAAAACTAAAATATCGCATTTGAAAGATCATTGTTTTGAAAACCGAAGATGCAGGGCCGAAGACATAATTCCACGTTAGTCGGTAGTAAAACTGTAAGACGTTAGAATGAAAACAAAAATACTAAAATATCGTGCGAGTTGAAGACCGAAGAAGCGGGTCCGAAGACGTAATTCCACGTTAGTCCGTAGTTAAAACATAAAATGTTCGAATAAAATGAAAAATATTAAAAAATCATACGAGCGACCGCTTTGAAGACCGATGATGCAGGGCCGAAGACGTAATTCCACGTTAGTCCGTTGTTAGAACATAATACGTTATAATAATACAAAAAATACTAAAATATAAATGCGAGCGACAATTTTGAAGACCGAAGATGCGGGGCCGAAGACATAATTCCACGTTAGTCGGTAGTAAGATGTTAGAATGAAAACGAAAAAACTAAAATATCGTGCGAGTTGAAGTCAGAAGATGCAGAGCTGAAGAAGTAATTCCACCTTAGTTCGTAGTTAGAACATAAGATGTGAGAATGAAAAACAAAAATACTAAAATATCGTGCGAGTTGAAGATCGAAGATGCAGAGCCGAAGACGTAATTCCACGTTAGTCAGTTGTTAGAACATAATACGTTATAATAATACAAAAATACTAAAAAATCGTACGAGCGACTATTTTGAAGACCGATTAATCGAAGACATAATTCCACGTTGGTCGGTAGTAAAAATATAAGAAGTTAAAATGAAAACGAAAATACTAAAATATCGTGCGAGTTGAAGACCGAAGATACAGAGGCGAAGACGTAATTCCACGTTAGTGCGTAGTTAAAACATAAAATGTTAGAATAAAATGAAAAATACTAAAATATCGCATTTGATCGAGTTGAAGACCGAAGATGCAGGGAGCCGAAGACGTAATTCCACGTTAGTCAGTTGTTAGAAAATAATACGTTATAATAATACAAAAAATACTAAAATATCGTACGAGCGACTGTTTTGAAGACCGAAGATGTAGGGCCGAAGACATAATTCCACGTTAGTCGGTAGTAAGATTGTAAGGCGTTAGAATGAAAACGAAAATACTAAAATATCGTGCGAGTTGAAGTCAGAAGATGCAGAGCTGAAGATGTAATTCCACCTTAGTTCGTAGTTAGAACATAAGACGTTAGAATGAAAAACAAAAATACTAAAATATCGTGCGAGTTGAAGACCGAAGATGTAGAGCCGAAGACGTAATTCCACGTTAGTCAGTTGTTAGAACATAATACGTTATAATAATACAAAAAATACTAAAATATCGTACAAGCGACTGTTTTGAAGACCGAAGATGCAGGTCCGAAGACATAATTCCACGTTAGTCGGTAGTAAAACTGTAAGACGTTAGAATGAAAACGAAAATACTAAAATATCGTGCGAGTTGAAGACCGAAGAAGCAGGGCCGAAGACGTAATTCCACGTTAGTCCGTAGTTAAAACATAAAATGTTCGAATAAAATGAAAAATATTAAAAAAATATCGAACCGCAGTTGAAGACCGAAGATGCGGGGCGAAGACGTAATTCCACGTTAGTCGGTTGTTAGAACATAATACGTTATAATAATACAAAAAATACTAAAATATAAATTTGAGCGAGTTTTGAAGACCGAAGATGCAGGTCGAAGACATAATTCCACGTTAGTCGGTAGTAAAATTGTAAGACGTTAGAATGAAAACGAAAATACTAAAATATCGTGCGAGTTGAAGTTGAAGATGCAAGAGAGTTGAAGACGTAATTCCACTTTAGTTCGTAGTTAGAACATAAGACGTTAGAATAAAAATAAAAAATACTAAAATATCATTCGATTTGTAGACCGAAGATGCAGAGCCGAAGACGTAATTCCACGTTAGTCCGTAGTTAGAACATAATACATTATAATAATACAAAAAATACTAAAATATCATACGAGCGACTGTTTTCAAGACCGAATATGCAGGGCCGAAGACATAATCCACGTTAGTCGGTAGTAATACTGTAAGACGTTAGAATGAAAACAAAAATACTAAAATATCGTGCGAGTTGAAGACCGATGATGCAGGGCCGAAGACGTAATTCCACGTTAGTCCGTAGTTAAAACATAAAATGTTCGAATAAAATGAAAAATATTAAAAAAATCGGACGAGCCGCTTTGAAGACCGAAGATGCGGGGCCAAGAACGTAATTCCACGTTAGTCCGTTGTTAGAAACATAAACGTTATGATAAAATGTTAGAATAAAAAAATACTAAAATATCAATGCGAGTTGAAGACCGAAGATGCGAAGATGGGGGCCAAAGACGTAATTCCACGTTAGTCGGTTGTTAGAACATAATACGTTATAATAATACAAAAATACTAAAATATCATAGAAGCGAATCGTTTTGAAGACCGAAGATGCAGGGCCGAAGACATAATTCCACGTTAGTCGGTAGTAAGATGTTATAATGAAAACGAAAAAACTAAAATATAAAATATCGAGTTGAAGACCGAAGAATGCGGGTCGAAGACGTAATTCCACGTTAGTCCGTAGTTAAAACATAAAATGTTAGAATAAAATGAAAAATATTAAAAAATCATACGAGCGACCGCTTTGAAGACCGAAGATGCAGGGCCGAAGACGTAATTCCACGTTAGTCAGTTGTTAGAACATAATACGTTATAATAATACAAAAATACTAAAATATCGTACGAGTGACTGTTTTGAAGACCGAAGATGCGAGGTCAAGACATAATTCCACGTTAGTCGGTAGTAAAAATGTAAGACGTTAGAATGAAAATGAAAATATTAAAATATCGTGCGAGTTGAAGACAAGATGCGGAGCTGAAGACGTAATTCCACGTTAGTTCGTAGTTAAAACATAAGACGTTAGAATGAAAAACGAAAATACTAAAATATCATGCGAGTTGAAGACCAAAGATGAGGGCCGAAGACGTAATTCCACGTTAGTCGAGTTGTTAGAACATAATACGTTATAATAATACAAAAAATACTAAAATATATCGAGCGATTTATTTTGAAGACCGAAGATGCAGGGCCGAAGACATAATTCCACGTTAGTTTGTAGTAAAATTGTAAGACGTTAGAATGAAAACGAAAATACTAAAATATCGTGCGAGTTGAAGACCGAAGATGCAGGGCCGAAGACGTAATTCCACCTTAGTTCGTAGTTAGAACTTATGGAGTTAGAATGAAAATGAAAATACTAAAATATCGTGCGAGTTGAAGACCGAAGATGCAGGGCCGAAGACGTAATTCCACGTTAGTCCGTTGTTAAAACATAAAATGTTCGAATAAAATGAAAAATATTAAAAAATCATACGAGCGACCGCTTTGAAGACCGAAGATACGGAGTCGATGACGTAATTCCACGTTAGTCCGTATTTAGAACATAAGACGTTAGAATAAAAACGAAAGTATTTAAATATCGTGCTAGTTGAAGACCGAAGATGCGGGGTCGAAGATGTAATTCTTCGTTAGTCCATAGTAAAAATTTAAAACGTTAGAATGGAAAGGAAAATACTAAAATATCGTGCGAGTTGAAGATCGTAGATACGGATCCGAAGACGTAATTCCTCGTTAGCCCGTTGTTAGAACATAAGACGATCGAATAAAACTAAAAATACTAAAAAAATCGTACGAGCGACTGTTTTGAAGACCGAAGATGCAGGACCGAAGACATAATTCCACGTTAGTCGGTAGTAAAATTGTAAGACGTTAGAATAAAAACAAAAATACTAAAATATCGTGCGAGTTGAAGACCGAAGATGCGAATAAAACAAGACGTAATTCCAAGTTAGTCCTTAGAACATAAGACGTTAAAATGAAATGAAAAAATACTAAAATATCGTTCGAGTTGAAGACCAAAGATGTGGAGCATGAAGACGTAATTCCACGTTAGTCCGTAGTTAAAACATAAGACGTTAGAATGAAAAACAAAAATACTAAAAAATATCGATCGAGTTGAAGACCGAAGATGCGGAGCCGAAGACGTAATTCCACGTTAGTCCGTTGTTAAAACATAAAATGTTTGTATAGAATGAAAAATATTAAAAAATCATACGAGCGACCGCTTTGAAGACCGAAGATGCAGGGCCAAAGACGTAATTCCACGTTAGTCAGTAGTTAGAACATATGATCGAAGATGCAGAGCCGAAGACGTAATTCCACGTTAGTCTGTTGTTAAAACATAAAATGTTCGAATAAAAAAGATGAATATTTAAAAGTCATACGAGCGACCGCTTTGAAGACCGAAGATGCAGGGCCAAAGACGTAATTCCACGTTAGTTCGTAGTTAAAACATAAGACGTTAGAATGAACGAAAATACTAAAATATCGTGCGAGTTGAAGACCGAAGATGCGGAACCAAGACGTAATTCCACGTTAGTCCGTTGTTAGAACATAAGACGTTAGAATGAAAAACGAAAATACTAAAATATCGTGCGAGTTGAAGATAAAGGATGCGGAGCCGGAGACGTAATTCCACGTTAATCCGTTGTTACTAAAAAAAAATACTAAAATTGAAGATAAAAGACCGAAGATGCGGGAGACGTAAACGTTAGTCCGTAGTTGTAAGTACATAAAATGAATGAAAAACTAAAATATTAAAATATCATTCGAGTTGAAGACCAAAGATGCGGAGCCGAAGACGTAATTCCACGTTAGTCCGTTGTTAGAACATAAGACGTTCAAATAAAACGAAAGACACTAAAAAATCGTATGAGCGACCGCTTTGAAGACCGAAGATGCGGAGTCGAAGACGTAATTCCACGTTAGTCCGTAGTTAGAACATAAGACGTTAGAATGAAAACGAAAATATTTAAATATGGTGCGAGTTGAAGACCGAAGATGCGGGGCCGAAGACGTAATTCCACGTTAGTCCATAGTTAAAACATAAGACGTTAGAATGAAAACGAAAATACTAAAATATCGTTCGAGTTGAAGACCGAAGATGCAGAGCCGAAGACGTAATTCCACGTTAGTCCGTTGTTAAAACATAAAATGTTCGAATAAAATGAAAAATATTAAAAAGTCATACGAGCGACCGCTTTGAAGACCGAAGATGCGGAGTCGATGACGTAATTCCACGTTACTCCGTAGTTAGAACATAAGATGTTAGAATGAAAAACGAAAATACTAAAATATCGTGCGAGTTGAAAACAGAATATGCAGAGCCGAAGACGTAATTCCACGTTAGTCCGTTGTTAGAACATAAGACGTTCGATTAAAACGAAAAATAATAGAAAAATCGTATGAGCGATTGTTTTGAAGACTGAAGATGTCGAGCCAAAGACGTAATTCCACGTTAGTCCGTAGTTAGAGCATAAGACATTAAAAAGACAACGAAAATACTAAAATATCGTTCGAGTAGAAGACCAAAGATGCGAAGGTGAAGACGTAATTCCACGTTAGTCCATTGTTAGAACATAAGACGTTCAAATAAAAAAAAATACTAAAAAAAATCGTACGAGTGACTGTTTTGAAGACCGAAGATGCAGGGCTGAAGACCTAATTCCACGTTAGTCGGTAGTAAAAATGTAAGACGTTAGAATGAAAACGAAAATACTAAAATATCGTGCGAGTTGAAGACCGAAGATGCGGGCCGAAGACGTAATTCCACGTTAGTCTATAGTTATAACATAAGACGTTAGAATGAAAACGAAAATACTAAAATATCGTTCGAGTTGAAGACATAAGAAGATGCGGAAATACGAAAAGACGTAATTCCGCGTGAGTCCATAGTAAAAATGTAAAACGTTAGAATGAAAAGGAAAATATTAAAATTTCGTGCGAGTGAAGACCGAAGATATGGATCCGAAGACGTAATTCCTCATTAGCCCGTTGTTAGAACATAAGACGATCGAATAAAATGAAAAATACTAAAATAATCGTACGAGCGACTATTTTGAAGACCGAAGATGCAGGGCCGAAGAGTAATTCCGTGTTACTCCGTATTTAGAACATAAGACGTTAAAAAGAAAACGAAAATACTAAAATATCGTTCGAGTTGAAGACCAAAGATGCGGAGCCGAAGACGTAATTCCACGTTAGTCCATATTTAGAACATAAGACGTTAGAATGAAAAACGAAAATACTAAAATATCGTGCGAGTTGAAGACCGAAGATGCGGAGCGGAAGACGTAATTCCACGTTAGTCCGTTGTTAGAACATAAGACGTTTGAATAGATGGTAAAATACTAAAAAATCGTACGAGCGACCGTTTTGAAGACCGAAGAAGCCAAGCCGAAGACGTAATTCCACGTTAGTCCGTAGTTATAGCTTAAGACATTACAAAAAGACAACGAAAATACTAAAATATCGTTCGAGTTGAAGACCAAAGATGCGGAGCCGAAGACGTAATTCCACATTAGTCCGTAGTTAGAACATAAGACATTAAAAAGACAACGAAAATACTGAAATATCGTTCGAGTAGAAGACCAAAGATGCGGATACGAAGACGTAATTCCACGTTAGTCCGTTGTTAGAACATAAGACGTTCTAATAAAACAAAATACTAAAAAAATCGTACGAGCGACTGTTTTGAAGACCGAAGATACAGGACCGAAGACATAATTCCACGTTAGTCGGTAGTAAAAATGTAAATACGTTAGAAGAATGAAAATACTAAAATTGAAGACCAGAAGAGATACGGATCCGAAGACGTAATTCCACGTTAGTCCGTTGTTAGAACATAAGACGATCGAATAAAATGAAAAATACTAAAATAATCGCACGAGCGACTGTTTTGAAGATCGAAGATGCAGGGCCGAAGATATAATTCCACGTTAGTCGGTAGTAAAAATGTAAGACGTTAGAATGAAAACGAAAATACTAAAAAATATGTGCGATTCGAAGACCAAATACCGGGGCCGAAGACATAATTCCAAGTGAGTCCTTAGTTATAACATAAGACATTAAAAAGAAAACGAAAATACTAAAATATCGTTCGAGTTGAAGACCAAAAAGAGACGTAATTCCACGTTAGTTCGTAGTTAGAACATAAGACGTTGAAAAACTAAAATACTAAAAATATCGTGCGATTCAAGACCGAAGATGCGGAGCCGAAGACGTAATTCCACGTTAGTCCGTTGTTAAAACATAAGATGTTCGAATAAAACGAAAAATATTAAAAAATCATACGAGCGACCGCTTTGAAGACCGAAGGTGCAGGGCCGAAGACGTAATTCCACGTTAGTCCGTATTTAGAACATAAGACGTTAGAATGAAAATGAAAATATTAAAATATAGTGCCAGTTGAAGACTGAAGATGCGGGGCCGAAGACGTAATTCTGCGTTAGTCCATTGTTAGAACATAATACGTTCGAACAAAATGAAAAATACTAAAAATAAATGAGTATTGTTTTGAAGATCGAAGATGCGGGAGCCGAAGAGATATAATTCCACGTTAGTCGGTAGTAAAAATGTAAGACGTTAGAATGAAAACAAAAATACTAAAATATCGTAGAGTTGAAGACCGAATATGTGGGGTAGAAGACGTAATTCCACGTTAGTCCGTTGTTAAAACATAAGACGTTCGAATAAAACAAAAATACTAAAAAAAAATACGAGCGAGTTTTGAAGACAGGAAGAGCGGGCCGAAGACATAATTCCACGTTAGTCCTAGTAGTTAAAGCATAAGATATTAAAAAGACAACGAAAATACTAAAATATCTTTCGAGTTGAAGACCAAAGATGCGGAGCCGAAGACCTAATTCCACGTTAGTCCTTATTTAAAAAATAAGAAATTAAAAAGACAACGAAAATACTGAAATATCGTTCTAGTAGAAGACCAAAGATGCGGATCTAAAGACGTAATTCCACGTTACTCCGTTGTTAGAACATAAGACGTTCAAATAAAACAAAAATACTAAAAAAATCGTATGAGCAATCTGTTTTGAAAAACCGAAGATGCAGGGCCGAAGATATAATTCCACGTTAGTCGGTAGTAAAAATGTAAGACGTTAGAATGAAAACGAAAATACTAACATATCGTGCGAGTCGAAGACCGAATATGCGGGGCCGAAGACGTATTTCCAAGTTAGTCCTTAGTTAGAACATAAGACGTTAAAAAGACAACGAAAATACTAAAATATCGTTCGAGTTGAAGACCAAAGATGCGGAGCCGAAGACGTAATTCCACGTTAATCCGTAGTTAAAACATAAGACGTTAGAATGAAAAACTAAAATACTAAAATATCGTGCGAGTTGAAGACCGAAGATGCGGAGCCGAAGACGTAATTCCACGTTAGTCCGTTGTTAGAACATAAGACGTTCGAATAAAACGAAAAATACTAAAAAAATCATCAACAAGCGCCGTTTTGAAGACCGAAGAAGCCAAGCCGAAGACATAATTCCACGTTAGTCCGTAGTTAAAGCATAAGACGTTAAAAGAAAACGAAAATACTAAAATATCGTTCGAGTTGAAGACCAAAGATGCGGGCTAAAGACGTGATTCCACGTTAGTCCGTAGTTAGAACATAAGACATTAAAAATACAACGAAAATACTGAAATATCATTCGAGTAGAAGACCAAAGATGCGGATCCGAAGACGTAATTCCACGTTAGTCCGTTGTTAGAACATAAGACGTTCAAATAAAACAAAAATACTAAAAAAAATCGTACGAGCGATTGTTTTGAAGACCGAAGATGTAGGGCCGAAGATATAATTCCACGTTAGTCGGTAGTAAAAATGTAAGACGTTAGAATGAAAACGAAAATACTAACATATCGTGCGAGTGAAGACCGAAGATATGGCCGAAGACGTAATTCCAAGTTAGTCCTTAGTTAGAACATAAGACGTTAAAAAGACAACGAAAATACTAAAATATCGTTCGAGTTGAAGACCAAAGATGCGGAGCCGAAGACGTAATTCCACGTTAGTCCGTAGTTAGAACATAAGACATTAAAAAGACAACGAAAATACTGAAATATCGTTCGAGTAGAAGACCAAAGATGCGGATCCGAAGACGTAATTCCACGTTAGTCCGTTGTTAGAACATAAGACGTTCTAATAAAACAAAATACTAAAAAAATCGTACGAGCGACTGTTTTGAAGACCGAAGATGCAGGGCCGAAGACATAATTCCACGTTAGTCGGTAGTAAAAATGTAAGACGTTAGAATGAAAAGGAAAATACTAAAATATCGTGCGAGTTGAAGACCGAAGATACGGATCCGAAGACGTAATTCCTCGTTAGCCCGTTGTTAGAACATAAGACGATCGAATAAAATGAAAAATACTAAAATAATCGTACGAGCGACTGTTTTGAAGACCGAAGATGCAGGGCCGAAGATATAATTCCACGTTAGTCGGTTAGAAAAAATGTAAGACGTTAGAATGAAAACGAAAATACTAAAATTTTATCGAGTCGAAGACCAAATATGCGGGGTCGAAGACGTAATTCCAAGTGAGTCCTTAGTTATAACATAAGACATTAAAAGATAACGAAAATACTAAAATATCGTTCGAGTTGAAGACCAAAGATGCGGAGCCGAAGACGTAATGAAAAAGTAAAATACTAAAACGTTAAAAGACAAAAAAATACTAAAAACCGAAGATGCGAAGCCAAAGATGCGGATCCAAGTAAAACATTAGTCCGTTGTTAAAACATAAGATGTTGAATAAAACGAAAAATACTAAAAAATCCAGCTTTGAAGACCAGAAGATCGGGGCCGAAGACGTAATTCCACGTTAGTCCGCATTTAGAACATAAGACGATAGAATGAAAACGAAAGAATCAAAATATCGTGCCAGTTGAAGACCGCAGATGCGGGGTCAAGACGTAATTCCAGCGTTAGTCGTTTTAGAACATAAACGATCGAACAAAATGAAAAATACTAAAATCGTATGAGCGACTTGTTTTGAAGATCGAAGATGCAGGGTCGAAGATATAATTCCACGTTAGTCCGTAGTAAAAATGTAAGACGTTAGAATGAAAACAAAAATACTAAAAATATCGTGGGACGAATGTTTAAGATAAGATGGGGTAGAAGACGTAATTCCAAATTAGTCGTTGTTAAAACATAAGACGTTAGAATAAAACGAAAAATATTAAAAAATATGACGAGCGACCGTTTTGAAGACCGAAGATGAAGTCAAGACGTAATTCCACGTTAGTCCGTTGTTAGAACATAAGACGTTCTAATAAAACAAATACTAAAATATCGTTCGAGTTGAAGACCAAAGATGCGGAGCCAAAGACGTAATTCCACGTTAGTCCTTATTTAGAAAATAAAAAAAAAGACAACGAAAATACTGAAATATCGTTCGAGTAGAAGACCAAAGATGGGGATTTGAAGACGTAATTCCACGTTAGTCCGTTGTTAGAATATAAGACGTTCAAATAAAACAAAAATACTAAAAAAAATCGTACGACAACTGTTTTGAAGACCGAAGATGCAGGGCCAAAGATATAATTCCAATTTAGTCGGTAGTAAAAATGTAAGACGTTAGAATGAAAACGAAAATACAAAAATATCAAAAGTTTTGAAAGACCGAATATGCGGGGCCGAAGGTGTAATTCCAAGTTAGTCCTTAGTTAGTTAGAACATAAGGCGTTAAAAAGAAAACGAAAAATACTAAAATATCGTTCGAAAGTTGAAGACCAAAGATGCGGAGCCGAAGACGTAATTCCACGTTAATCCGTAGTTAAAACATTAGACGTTAGAATGAAAAACTAAAATACTAAAATATCGTGCGAGTTGAAGACCGAAGATGCGGAGCGGGAGACGTAATTCCACGTTAGTCCGTTGTTAGAACATAAGACGTTTGAATAGATGGTAAAATACTAAAAAATCGTACGAGCGACCGTTTTGAAGGCCGAAGAAGCAATTCCACGTTAGTCCGTAGTTATAGCATAAGACATTAAAAAGACAACGAAAATACTAAAATATCGTTCGAGTTGAAGACCAAAGATGCGGAGCCGAAGACGTAATTCCACGTTAGTCCGTAGTTAGAACATAAGACATAAAAAAGACAACGAAAATACTGAAATATCATTCGAGTAGAAGACCAAATATGCGGATCCAAAGACGTAATTCCACGTTAATCCGTTGTTAGAACATAAGACGTTCTAATAAAACAAAAATACTAAAAAAATCGTACGACCGACTGTTTTGAAGACCGAAGATGCAGGGCCGAAGATATAATTCCACGTTAGTCGGTAGTAAAAATGTAAGACGTTAGAATGAAAACGAAAATACTAAAATATCGTGCGAGTTGAAGACCCAAGATGCGGGGTCGAAGACGTAATTCCACATTAGTCCGTAGTTAGAACATAAGACATAAAAAAGACAACGAAAATACTGAAATATCGTTCGAGTAGAAGACCAAAGATGGGGATCCGAAGACGTAATTCCACGTTAGTCCGTTGTTAGAACATAAGACGTTCAAATAAAACAAAAATACTAAAAAAAATCGTACGAGCGACTGTTTTGAAGACCGAAGATGCAGGGCCGAAGATATAATTCCACGTTAGTCGGTAGTAAAAATGTAAGACGTTAGAATGAAAACGAAAATACTAACATATCGTGCGAGTCGAAGACCGAATATGCGGGGCCGAAGACGTAATTCCAAGTTTGTCCTTAGTTAGAACATAAGACGTTAAAAAGACAACGAAAATACTAAAATATCGTTCGAGTTGAAGACCAAAGATGCGGAGCCGAAGACGTAATTCCACGTTAGTCCGTAGTTAGAATATAAGACATTAAAAGAAACAAAAATACTAAAATATCGTTCGAGTAGAAGACCAAAGATGCGGATCCGAAGACGTAATTCCACGTTAGTCCGTTGTTAGAACATAAGACGATCGAATAAAACGAAAAATACTAAAAAAATCGTACGAGCGACTGTTTTGAAGACCGAAGATGTAGGGTCGAAGACATAATTCCACGTTAGTCGGTAGTAAAAATGTAAGACGTTAGAATGAAAATGCGAGTTGAAGACCGAAGATACGGATCCGAAGACGTAATTCCTCGTTAGCCCGTTGTTAGAACATAATACGATCAAATAAAATGAAAAATACTAAAATAATCGTACGAGCGACTGTTTTGTAAACCGAAGATGCTGGGCCGGAGATTTAATTCCACGTTAGTCGGTAGTAAAAATGTAAGACGTTAGAATGAAAACGAAAATACTAAAATTTTGTGCGAGTTGAAGACCAAATATGCGGGCCGAAGACGTAATTCCAAGTGAGTCCTTAGTTATAACATAAGACATTAAAAAGATAACGAAAATACTAAAATATCGTTCGAGTTGAAGACCAAAGATGCGAAGACGTAATTCCAAGCGTAATGAAAAACTAAAATACTACGAAAAATATAAAATATCGATTGAAGACCGAAGATGCGGATCCAAAGACGTAATTCTACATTAGTCCGTTGTTAGAACATAAGATGATCGAATTAAACGAAAAAATACTAAAAAAATCGTACGAGCGACCGCTTTGAAGACCGAAGGTGCAGGGACGAAGACGTAATTCCACGTTAGTCCGTATTTAGAACATAAGACGTTAGAATGAAAACAAAAGTATTAAAATATAGTGCTAGTTGAAGACTGAAGATGCGGGGTTGAAGACGTAATTCCGCGTTAGTCCATAGTTAGAACATAAGACGTTCGAACAAAATACAAAAATACTAAAATAAAAAAAATCATACGATCGATCTGTTTTGAATATCGAAGATGCAGGGCCGAAGATATAATTCCACGTTAGTCAGTAGTAAAAATGTAAGACGTTAGAATGAAAACGAAAATACTAAAATATCGTGGGAGTCGAATACCGAATATGTGGGGTAGAAGACGTAATTCCAAGTGAGTCCGTTGTTAAAACATAAGACGTTGAATAAATGAAAAATATTAAAAAAAAATCGAGACCGTTTTGAAGACCGGAGAAGCTAAGCCGAAGACGTAATTCCACGTTAGTCCGTAGTTAGAGCATAAGACAATAAAAGACAACGAAAATACTAAAATATCGTTCGAGTTGAAGAGCAAAGATTCGGAGTCGAAGACCTAATTCCACGTTAGTCCTTATTTAGAAAATAAGAAATTAAAAAGACAAAAGAAAATATTGAAATATCGTTCTAGTAGAAGACCAAAGATGCGGATCTAAAGACATAATTCCACGTTAGTCCGTTGTTAGAATATAAGACGTTCAAATAAAACAAAAATACTAAAAAAAATCGTACGACAACTGTTTTGAAGACCGAAGATGCAGGGCCGAAGATATAATTCCACTTTAGTCGGTAGTAAACATTTAAGACGTTAGAATGAAAAGAAAATACTAACATATCGTGCGATTTGAAGACCGAATATCCGGGGCCGAAGACGTAATTCCAAGTTAGTCCTTAGTTAGAACATAAGACGTTAAAAAGACAACGAAAATACTAAAATATCGTTCGAGTTGAAGACCAAAGATGCGGAGCCGAAGACGTAATTCCACGTTAATCCGTAGTTAAAACATTAGACATTAGAATGAAAAACTAAAATACTAAAATATCGTGCGAGTTGAAGACCGAAGATGCGGAGCGGGAGACGTAATTCCACGTTAGTCCGTTGTTAGAACATAAGACGTTTGAATAAAACGAAAAATACTAAAAAATAAAGCGACCGTTTTGAAGGCCGAAGAAGCCAAGCCGAAGAAGCAATTCCACGTTAGTCCGTAGTTATAGCTTATAACATTACAAAAAGACAACGAAAATACTAAAATATCGTTCGAGTTGAAGACCAAAGATGCGGAGCCGAAGACGTAATTCCACGTTAGTCCGTAGTTAGAACATAAGACGTTAGAATGAAAACTAAAATACTAAAATATCATTCGAGTTGAAGACCGATGCTTCAGAGCCGAAGACGTGATTCCACGTTAATCCGTTGTTAGAACATAAGACGTTCAAATAAAACGAAAAATACTAAAAAAAAATCGTAAAAGCGATTATTTTAAAGACTGAAGATGCAGGCCAAAGATATAATTCCACGTTAGTAGGTAGTTAAAATGTAAGGCGTTAGAATGAAAACGAAAATACTAACATATCGTGCGAGTTGAAGACCGAATATGCGGGCCGAAGACGTAATTCCAATGTTAGTCCTTAGTTAGAACATAAGACGTTAAAAAGAAAACGAAAAATACTAAAAATATCGTTCGAGTTGAAGACCAAAGATGCGGAGCCGAAGACATAATTCAACGTTAGTCCGTAGTTAAAACATAAGACGATAGAATGAAAAACGAAAATACTAAAATATCGTGCGAGTTGAAGACCGAAGATGCGGAGCCGAAGACGTAATTCCACGTTAGTCCGTTGTTAAAACATAAGACGTTTGAATAAAACGAAAAATACTAAAAAATCGTACGAGCGACCGTTTTGAAGACCGAAGAAGCCAAGCCGAAGACGTAATTCCACGTTAGTCCGTAGTTAAAGCATAAGACATTACAAAAAGACAACGAAAATACTAAAATATCGTTCGAGTTGAAGAGCAAAGATGCGGAGCCGAAGACCTAATTTCACGTTAGTCCGTATTTAGAAAATAAGAAATTAAAAAGGCAAAGAAAATACTGAAATAATGTTCTAGTAGAAGACCAAAGATGCGGATCTAAAGACGTAATTCCACGTTACTCCGTTGTTAGAACATAAGACGTTCAAATAAAAAACAAAAATACTAAAAAATCGTATGAGCAACTGTTTTGAAAACCGAATATGGGGGCGAAGATATAATTCCACGTTAGTCGGTAGTTAAAATGTAAGACGTTAGAATGAAAACGAAAACACTAACATATTGTGCGTGTCGAAGACCGAATATGCGGGGCTGAAGGCGTAATTCAAATTAGTCCTTAGTTAGACTTAGAACATAAGACGTTAAAAAGACAACGAAAATACTAAAATATCGTTCGAGTTGAAGACCAAAGATGCGGAGCCGAAGACGTAATTCCACGTTAATCCGTAGTTAAAACATAAGACGTTAGAATGAAAAACTAAAATACTAAAATATCGTGCGAGTTGAAGACCGAAGATGCGGAGCGGGAGACGTAATTCCACGTTAGTCCGTTGTTAGAACATAAGACGTTTGAATAAAACGAAAAATACTAAAAAAATCGTACGAGCGACCGTTTTGAAGACCGAAGATGCAGGGCCGAAGACGTAATTCCACGTTAGTCCGTAGTTAGAGCTAAAGACATTAAAAAGACAACGAAAATACTAAAATATCGTTCGAGTTGAAGACCAAAGATGCGGAGACGAAGACATAATTCCACGTTAGTCCGTAGTTAGAACATAAGACATTAAAAAGACAACGAAAATACTGAAATATCGTTCGAGTAGAAGTCCAAATATGCGGATCCAAAGACGTAATTCCACGTTAATCCGTTGTTAGAACATAAGACGTTCAAATAAAACAAAAATACTAAAAAAAAATCGTAAAAGCGATTATTTTAAAGACACGAAGATGCAGGGCCGAAGATATAATTCCACTTTAGTAGGTAGTAAACATTTAAGACGTTAGAATGAAAAGAAAATACTAACATATCGTGCGAGTTGAAGACCGAATATCCGGGGCCGAAGACGTATTTCCAAGTTAGTCCTTAGTTAGAACATAAGACGTTAAAAAGACAACGAAAATACTAAAATATCGTTCGAGTTGAAGACCAAAGATGCGGAGCCAAAGACGTAATTCCACGTTAATCCGTAGTTAAAACATTAGATGTTAGAATGAAAAACTAAAATACTAAAATATCGTGCGAGTTGAAGACCGAAGATGCGGAGCGGGAGACGTAATTCCACGTTAGTCCGTTGTTAAAACATAAGACGTTTGAATAAAACGAAAAATACTAAAAAATATTTGCGACCGTTTTGAAGGCCGAAGAAGCCAAGCCGAAGAAGCAATTCCACGTTAGTCTGTAGTTATAGCATAAGACATTACAAAAAGACAACGAAAATACTAAAATATCGTTCGAGTTGAAGACCAAAGATGCGGAGCCGAAGACGTAATTCCACGTTAATAGTATTTAGACCATAAGACATTAAAAAGACAACAAAAATACTGAAATATCGTTCGAGTAGAAGACCAAAGATGCGGATCCGAAGACGTAATTCCACGTTAGTCCGTTGTTAGAACATAAGACGTTCAAATAAAACAAAAATACTAAAAAAATCGTACGAGCGACTGTTTTGAAGACCGAAGATGCAGGGCCGAAGATATAATTCCACGTTAGTCGGTAGTAAACATTTAAGACGTTAGAATGAAAAGAAAATACTAACATATCGTGCGATTTGAAGACCGAATATCCGGGGCCGAAGGCGTAATTCAAATTAGTCCTTAGTTAGACTTAGAACATAAGGCGTTAGATAGAAAACTAAATTACTAAAATATCGTTCGAGTTGAAGACCAAAGATGCGGAGCCGAAGACGTAATTCCACGTTAATCCGTAGTTAAAACATAAGACGATAGAATGAAAAACTAAAATACTAAAATATCGTGCGAGTTGAAGACCGAAGATGCGGATCGGGAGACGTAATTCCACGTTAGTCCGTTGTTAGAACATAAGACGTTTGAATAAAACGAAAAATACTAAAAAATCGTATTTGAGCGACCGTTTTGAAGACCGAAGAAGCCAAGAAAATCGAAGACGTAATTCCACGTTAGTCCGTAGTTAAAGCATAAGACATTAAAAAGACAACGAAAATACTAAAATATCGTTCGAGTTGAAGACCAAAGATGCGGAGCCGAAACGTGAATTCCACGTTAGTCCGTAGTTAGAACATAAGACATTAAAAAGACAACGAAAATTAAAAAATATCATTCGAGTAGAAGACCAAATATGCGGATCCAAAGACGTAATTCCACGTTAATCCGTTGTTAGAACATAAGACGTTCAAATAAAACAAAAATACTAAAAAAATAAAAGCGATTATTTTGAAGACCGAAGATACGGGGCCGAAGATATAATTCCACGTTAGTAGGTAGTAAAAATGTAAGACGTTAGAATGAAAACGAAAATACTTAACATATCGCGCGAGTTGAAGACCGAATATCCGGGGCCAAAGACGTATTTCCAAGTTAGTCCTTAGTTAGAACATAAGACGTTAAAAAGACAACGAAAATACTAAAATATCGTTCGAGTTGAAGACCAAAGATGCGGAGCCAAAGACGTAATTCCACGTTAATCCGTAGTTAAAACATAAGACGTTAGAATGAAAAACTAAAATACTAAAATATCGTGTGAGTTGAAGACCGAAGATGCGGATATGGAGACGTAATTCCACGTTAGTCCGTTGTTAAAACATAAGACGTTTGAATAAAACGAAAAATACTAAAAAATCGTACGAGCGACCGTTTTGAAGGCCGAAGAAGCCAAGCCGAAGAAGCAATTCCACGTTAGTCTGTAGTTATAGCATAAGACATTACAAAAAGACAACGAAAATACTAAAATATCGTTCGAGTTGAAGACCAAAGATGCGGAGCCGGAGACCTAATTTCACGTTAGTCCGTATTTAGAAAATAAGAAATTAAAAAGACAAAGAAAATACTGAAATATCGTTCTAGTAGAAGACCAAAGATGCGGATCTAAAGACGTAATTCCATGTTACTCCGTTGTTAGAACATAAGACGTTCAAATAAAACAAAAATACTAAAAAAAATCGTACGACAACTGTTTTGAAGACCGAAGATGCAGGGCCAAAGATATAATTCCACGTTAGTCGGTAGTAAAAATGTAAGACGTTAGAATGAAAACGAAAATACTAAAATATCGTGCGAGTCGAAGACCGAATATGCGGGGCCGAAGACGTAATTCCAAGTTAGTCCTTAGTTAGAACATAAGACGTTAAAAAGACAACGAAAATACTAAAATATCGTTCGAGTTGAAGACCAAAGATGCGGAGTGAAGACTTAATTCCACGTTAATCCGTAGTTAAAACAAAAGACGTTAGAATGAAAAACTAAAATACTAAAATATCGTGTGAGTTGAAGACCGAAGATGCGGATAGGGAGACGTAATTCCACGTTAGTCCGTTGTTAGAACATAAGACGTTTGAATAAAACGAAAAATACTAAAAAATCGTACGAGCGAACGTTTTGAAGGCCGAAGAAGCCAAGCCGAAGAAGCAATTCCACGTTAGTCCGTAGTTATAGCTTAAGACATTACAAAAAGACAAACGAAATACTAAAATATCGTTCGAGTTGAAGACCAAAGATGCGGAGCCGAAGACGTAATTCCACATTAGTCTGTAGTTAGAACATAAGACATTAAAAAGACAACGAAAATACTGAAATATCGTTCGAGTAGAAGACCAAATATGCGGATTTGAAGACGTAATTCCACGTTAGTCCGTTGTTAGAACATAAGACGTTCAAATAAAACAAAATACTAAAAAAATCGTACGAGCGACTGTTTTGAAGACCGAAGATACAGGACTGAAGACATAATTCCACATTTGTCGGTAGTAAAAATGTAAGACGTTAGGATGAAAACGAAAATACTAACATATCGCGCGATTCGAAGACCGAATATGCGCGGCCGAAAACGTAATTCAAAGTTAGTCTTTAGTTAGAACATAAGACGTTAAAAAGACAACGAAAATACTAAAATATCGTTCGAGTTGAAGACCAAAGATGCGGAGCCGAAGACGTAATTCCACGTTAGTACGTATTTAGACCATATAAGACATTAAAAAGACAACGAAAATACTGAAATATCGTTCGAGTAGAAGACCAAAGATGCGGATCCGAAGACGTAATTCCACGTTAGTCCGTTGTTAGAACATAAGACGTTCTAATAAAAAAAAATACTAAAAAAATACGAGCAACTGTTTTGAAGAAGAAGATGCGAAGTAGAAGACATAATTCCACGTTAGTCGAAAATAAAAATGGAAGTCGTTAGAATGAAAATGCGAGTTGAAGACCGAAGATACGGATCCGAAAATACGTAATTCCTCGTTAGCCCGTTGTTAGAACATAATACGATCAAATAAAATGAAAAATACTAAAATAATTTATGAACTGTTTTGACCGAAGATCTCGGGTAAGATTTAATTCCACGTTAGTCGGTAGTAAAAATGTAAGACGTTAGAATGAAAACGAGAATACTAAAATTTTGTGCGAGTCGAAGACCAAATATGCGGGGCCGAAGACGTAATTCCAAGTGAGTCCTTAGTTATAACATAAGACATTAAAAAGATAACGAAAATACTAAAATATCGTTCGAGTTGAAGACCAAAGATGCGGAGCCGAAGACGTAATGAAAAACTAAAATACTAAAATATCGTGCGATTGAAGACCGAAGATGCGGAGCCAAAGACGTAATTCTACATTAGTCCGTTGTTAAAACATAAGATGTTCGAATAAAACGAAAAATACTAAAAAATCATACGAGCGACCGCTTTGAAGACCGAAGATGCAGGGCCGAAGACGTAATTCCACGTTAGTCCGTATTTAGAACATAAGACGTTAGAATGAAAACGAAAATATTAAAATATCGTGCGAGTTGAAGAGCGAAGATGCGGGGCCGAAGACGTAATTCCACGTTAGTCCGTTGTTAGAACATAATACGTCGAACAAAATGAAAAATACTAAATAATCGTAAAATATCGTTGTTTTGAAGATCGAAGATGCAGGGCCGAAGATATAATTCCACGTTAGTCAGTAGTAAAAAATTAAGACGTTAGAATGAAAACGTAAATACTAAAATATCGTGGGAGTCGAATACCGAATATGTGGGGTAGAAAACGTAATTCCAAGTGAGTCCGTTGTTAAAACATAAGACGTTCGAATATATCGAAAAATACTAAAAAATCGTACGAGCGACCGTTTTGAAGACCGGAGAAGCTAAGCCGAAGACGTAATTCCACGTTAGTCCGTAGTTAGAGCATAAGACATTAAAAAGACAACGAAAATACTAAAATATCGTTCGAGTTGAAGAGCAAAGATGCGGAGCCGAAGACCTAATTCCACGTTAGTCCTTATTTAGAAAATAAGAAATTAAAAAGACAAAGAAAATACTGAAATATCGTTCGAGTAGAACACCAAAGATGCGGATCTAAAGACGTAATTCCATGTTAGTCCGTTGTTAGAACATAAGACGTTCAAATAAAACAAAAATACTAAAAAAATCGTATGAGCAACTGTTTTGAAAACCGAATATGCAAAGGCCGAAGATATAATTCCACGTTAGTCGGTAGTTAAAATGTAAGACGTTAGAATGAAAACGAAAACACTAACATATCGTGCGTGTGCATGCCCTCGAAGACCGAATATGCGGGCCGAAGGCGTAATTCCAAGTTAGTCCTTAGTTAGAACTTAGAACATAAGGCGTTAAAAAGATACTAAAATATCGTTCGAGTTGAAGACCAAAGATGCGGAGCCGAAGGCTTAATTCCACGTTAATCCATAGTTAAAACAAAAGACGTTAGAATGAAAAACTAAAATACTAAAATATCGTGTGAGTTGAAGACCGAAGATGCGGATAGGGAGACGTAATTCCACGTTAGTCCGTTGTTAGAACATAAGACGTTTGAATAAAACGAAAAATACTAAAAAATCGTACGAGCGACCGTTTTGAAGACCGAAGAAGCCAAGCCGAACACGTAATTCCACGTTAGTCCGTAGTTAAAGCATAAGACATTAAAAAGACAACGAAAATACTAAAATATCGTTCGAGTTGAAGACCAAAGATGCGGAGCCGAAACGTGATTCCACGTTAGTAGTAGTTAGAACATAAGACATTAAAGACAACGAAAATCTGAAATATCATTCGAGTAGAAGTCCAAATATGCGGATCCGAAGACGTAATTCCACGTTAATCCGTTGTTAGAACATAAGACGTTCAAATAAAACAAAAATACTAAAAAAAAATCGTAAAAGCGATTGTTTTGAAGACCGAAGATGCAGGGCCGAAGATATAATTCCACGTTAGTAGGTAGTAAAAATGTTAGACGTTAGAATGAAAACGAAAATCCTAACATATCGCGCGAGTCGAAGACCGAATATGCGGGGCCGAAAACGTAATTCAAAGTTAGTCTTTAGTTAGAACATAAGACGTTAAAAAGACAACGAAATACTAAAATATCGTTCGAGTTGAAGACCAAAGATGCGGAGCCAAAGACGTAATTCCACGTTAATCCGTAGTTAAAACATAAGACGTTAGAATGAAAAACTAAAAAACTAAAATATCGTGTGAGTTGAAGACCAAGAAGATGCGGATAGGGAGGCGTAATTCCACGTTAGTCCGTTGTTAAAACATAAGACGTTTGAATAAAACGAAAAATACTAAAAAATAAATCTGAGCGACCATTTTGAAGACCGAAGAAGCCAAGCCGAACACGTAATTCCACGTTAGTCCGTAGTTAAAGCATAAGACATTAAAAAGACAACGAAAATACTAAAATATCGTTCGAGTTGAAGAGCAAAGATGCGGAGCCGAAGACCTAATTTCACGTTAGTCCGTGTTTGGAAAATAAGAAATTAAAAAGACAAAGAAAATACTGAAATATCGTTCTAGTACGTAATTCCATGTTACTCCGTTGTTAGAACATAAGACGTTCAAATAAAACAAAAATACTAAAAAAATCGTATGAGCAACTGTTTTGAAAACCGAATATGCAAGGCCGAAGATATAATTCCACGTTAGTCGGTTGTTAAAATGTAAGACGTTAGAATGAAAACGAAAACACTAATATATCGTGTGTGTCGAAGACCGAATATGCGGGGCCGAAGGCGTAATTCCAAGTTAGTCCTTAGTTAGACTTAGAACATAAGACGTTAAAAAGACAACGAAAATACGGAAATACCGTTCGAGTTGAAGACCAAAGATGCGGAGCCGAAGACTTAATTCCACGTTAATCCGTAGTTAAAACAAAAGACGTTAGAATGAAAAACTAAAATACTAAAAATATCGTGTGAGTTGAAAGACCGAAGATGCGGATAGGAGACGTAATTCCACGTTAGTCCGTTGTTAGAACATAAGACGTTTGAATAAAACGAAAAATACTAAAAAAAATCGCAGCGACCGTTTGAAGACCGAAGAAGCCAAGCCGAACACGTAATTCCACGTTAGTCCGTAGTTAAAGCATAAGACATTAAAAAGACAACGAAAATACTAAAATATCGTTCGAGTTGAAGACCAAAGATGCGGAGCCGAAAACGTGATTCCACGTTAGTCCGTAGTTAGAACATAAGACATTAAAAAGACAACGAAAATACTGACATATCATTCGAGTAGAAGTCCAAATATGCGGATCCGAAGACGTAATTCCACGTTAGTCCGTTGTTAGAACATAAGACGTTCAAATAAAACAAAATACTAAAAAAATCGTACGAGCGACTGTTTTGAAGACCGAAGATGCAGGGCCGAAGATATAATTCCACATTTGTCGGTAGTAAAAATGTTAGGCGTTAGAATGAAAACGAAAATCCTAACATATTGCAGTCGAAGACCGAATATGTAAAACGTAATTCAAAGTTAGTCTTTAGTTAGAACATAAGACGTTAAAAAGACAACGAAAATACTAAAATATCGTTCGAGTTGAAGACCAAAGATGCGGAGCCGAAGACGTAATTCCACGTTAGTCCGTAGTTAGACCATATAAGACATTAAAAAGACAACGAAAATATTGAAATATCGTTCGAGTAGAAGACCAAAGATGCGGATCCGAAGACGTAATTCCACGTTAGTCCGTTGTTAGAACATGAGACGTTCAAATAAAAAAAAAATACTAAAAAAATCGTACGAGCAACTGTTTTGAAGACCGAAGATGCAGGGCCGAAGACATAATTCCACGTTAGTCGGTAATAAAAATGTAAGTCGTTAGAATGAAAATGCGAGTTGAAGACCGAAGATACGGATCCGAAGACGTAATTCCTCGTTAGCCCGTTGTTAGAACATAATACGATCAAATAAAATGAAAAATACTAAAATAATAAATGCGAGCGACTGTTTTGTAAACCGAAGATGCGGTAGGAGATTTAATTCCACGTTAGTCGGTAGTAAAAATGTAAGACGTTAGAATGAAAACGAGAATACTAAAATTTTGTGCGAGTCGAAGACCAAATATGCGGGGCCGAAGACGTAATTCCAAGTGAGTCCTTAGTTATAACATAAGACATTAAAAAGATAACGAAAATACTAAAATATCGTTCGAGCTGAAGACCAAAGATGCGGAGCCGAAGACGTAATGAAAAACTAAAATACTAAAATATCGTGCGATTGAAGACCGAAGATGCGGAGCCAAAGACGTAATTCTACATTAGTCCGTTGTTAAAACATAAGATGTTCGAATAAAACGAAAAATACTAAAAAATCATACGAGCGACCGCTTTGAAGACTGAAGGTGCAGGGCCGAAGACGTAATTCCACGTTAGTCCGTATTTAGAACATAAGAAGTTAGAATGAAAACGAAAGTATTAAAATATCGTGCCAGTTGAAGAGCGAAGATGCGGGGCCGAAGATGTAATTCCGCGTTAGCCCGTTGTTAGAACATAATACGATCGAACAAAATGAAAAATACTAAAATAATCGCACGAGCGACTGTTTTGAAGATCGAAGATGCAGGGCCGAAGATATAATTCCACGTTAGTCGGTAGTAAAAATGTAACACGTTAGAATGAAAACGAAAATACTAAAATATCGTGGGAGTCGAATACCGAATATGTGGGGTAGAAGACGTAATTCCAAGTGAGTCCGTTGTTAAAACATAAGACGTTCGAATAAATCGAAAAATACTAAAAAATCGTACGAGCGACCGTTTTGAAGACCGGAGAAGCTAAGCCGAAGACGTAATTCCACGTTAGTCCGTAGTTAGAGCATAAGACATTAAAAAGACAACGAAAATACTAAAATATCGTTCGAGTTGAAGAGCAAAGATGCGGAGCCGAAGACCTAATTCCACGTTAGTCCTTATTTAGAAAATAAGAAATTAAAAAGACAAAGAAAATACTGAAATATCGTTCTAGTAGAAGACCAAAGATGCGGATCTAAAGACGTAATTCCATGTTACTCCGTTGTTAGAACATAAGACGTTCAAATAAAACAAAAATACTAAAAAAATCGTATGAGCAACTGTTTTGAAAACTGAATATGCAAGGCCGAAGATATAATGCCACGTTAGTCGGTAGTTAAAATGTAAGACGTTAGAATGAAAACGAAAACACTAACATATCGTGCGTGTCGAAGAGCGAATATGCGGGGCCGAAGGCGTAATTCCAAGTTAGTCCTTAGTTAGACTTAGAACATAAGACGTTAAAAAGACAACAAAAATACGGAAATACCGTTCGAGTTGAAGACCAAAGATGCGGAGCCGAAGGCTTAATTCCACGTTAATCCGTAGTTAAAACAAAAGACGTTAGAATGAAAAACTAAAATACTAAAATATCGTGTGAGTTGAAGACCGAAGATGCGGATAGGGAGACGTAATTCCACGTTAGTCCGTTGTTAAAACATAAGACGTTTGAATAAAACGAAAAATACTAAAAAATCGTACGAGCGACCGTTTTGAAGACCGAAGAAGCCAAGCCGAACACGTAATTCCACGTTAGTTAAAGCATAAGACATTAAAAAGACAACGAAAATACTAAAATATCGTTCGAGTTGAAGACCAAAGATGCGGAGCCGAAAACGTGATTCCACGTTAGTCCGTAGTTAGAACATAAGACATTAAAAAGACAACGAAAATACTGACATATCATTCGAGTAGCAGTCCAAATATGCGGATCCGAAGACGTAATTCACGTTAATCCGTTGTTAGAACATAAGACGTTCAAATAAAACAAAAATACTAAAAAAATCGTAAAGCGATTGTTTTGAAGACCGAAGATATAATTCCACGTTAGTAGGTAGTAAAAGTGTTAGACGTTAGAATGAAAACGAAAATCCTAACATATCGCTAGTCGAAGACCGAATATGCGGGGCCGAAAACGTAATTTAAAGTTAGTCTTTAGTTAGAACATAATACGTTAAAAAGACAACAAAATACTAAAATATCGTTCGAGTTGAAGACCAAAGATGCGGAGCCAAAGACGTAATTCCACGTTAATCCGTAGTTAAAACATTAGACATTAGAATGAAAAACTAAAATACTAAAATATCGTGCGAGTTGAAGACCGAAGATGCGGAGCGGGAGACGTAATTCCACGGTATTCCGTTGTTAGAACATAAGACGTTTGAATAGATGGTAAAATACTAAAAAATCGTACGAGCGACCGTTTTGAAGGCCGAAGAAGCCAAGCCGAAGAAGCAATTCCACGTTAGTCCGTAGTTATAGCATAAGACATTAAAAAGACAACGAAAATACTAAAATATCGTTCGAGTTGAAGACCAAAGATGCGGAGCCGAAGACGTAATTCCACATTAGTCCGTAGTTAGAACATAAGACATTAAAAAGACAACGAAAATATTAAAATATCGTTCGAGTAGAAGACCAAAGATGCGGATCCGAAGACGTAATTCCACGTTAGTCCGTTGTTAGAACATGAGACGTTCAAATAAAACAAAAATGCTATAAAAATTGTACGAGCGACTGTTTTGAAGACCGAAGATACAGGACCGAAGACATAATTCCACATTTGTCGGTAGTAAAAATGTAAGACGTTAGAATGAAAACGAAAATACTAAAATATCGTGCGAGTTGAAGACCGAAGATGCGGGGTCGAAGACGTAATTCCACGTTAGTCCTTAGTTAGAACATAAGACATTAGAATGAAAACGAAAATATTAAAATATCGTTCGAGTTGAAGACCGAAGATGCGGAGCCGAAGACGTAATTCTACGTTAGTCCGTTGTCAAAACATAAGATATTCGAATAAAACGAAAAATACTAAAAAATCATTCGAGCGACCGCTTTGAAAACCGAAGATGCAGGGCCGAAGACGTAATTCCGCGTTAGTCCGGGTTAAAGATTGTCAAGGAATCAATACCGAGAGGAACAAAAGAAGCAGATCAAAAATCATGTCCGATTATGATTCTGAAAGTTCGGTTGGTTCACAAGATGAGTCGTGTCTGTTGGCCTACAACAAACAAGGTCCAACCAAAATCAAGTGGATTTGTTCAAATAGTATGAATCAATACATCCAAGGTTTAGAGATACTGGAAACCGATTTAGTTATGATTGTTCGACATTAGGAATGGTTAAAAGAATGAATCGAAGGAACAAAAGGAGTTCTTGCCGAACTGAAGGTTCTAGTTTAAGAACTAGAGAAACAGGAAGTGGTTGCAGACAAGTCTCTTGAGACATGCTTTAACAGTTTGAACACTGAAGAAACATCAGTGAACAATAAGAACACCACTAGAGATTAAGTTATATGCTGTAATACTTAATCTAGAAAAATAAACATCAATTTTTGATTCCTTTCATTGATTGTATAAGTCTATTATGAATAAAGTTATTTTTATAATTTTTCTTGTGATAGTTTTTGATTTACATAACCTGTGCTTGAATGCTTTATTTATTGCTATGGATTTTTATGGGATGTTTGATTTCGGTTTTATTACCTTAATATTCGATCTCATAATATGTTGTGAACCCTTATGGTTTGGGTGACTTTTTGATTTAGCAGGATTAAGTTCTAACCCATGTTGGTAGGCTTTGAAAAAGTCACAATATGTTGAATCGGTTTTGGTTTAGCATAAAAGCATATGTGTTTCAATGGTTTTCAACTTTTGCTTGCAATTGTTAAAACCGATTTTCAACCTTTCTCTGGTAAAAGTTGGTTGTTGTTATTCTTTTGTTTTTGCATAACGATGACAACATAATGGTATTTCGATATCAATTCTCCCTGGAAGAAAAAGATGCAATCATATTAGAGAAGTTAGATGCGAAATTGAGGTAACAATCTTGTTAGTTAATTGTTTTCTTGTTTAAGAAAAACTTGTTTTTATTTGATATATATATATATTGCTTTTGCTTAAACAAAATTGTCGGTACAATTGATGTTTTTTATTCCATTATGAATGTATGGATGTATGTGTGATTCAATTGGTTCCGGTTACGTAAAACTATTGTTATCTTGCTTCGTTGTGTGATATCAATTGTTTAGGCTTACAAAATTTCGGTGCTTTAATATCTATGTTATTTCAATTGCTTCCGGTTAAGTAAAACAATTGTTATTTTGTTTTATTCTGTGGTATCAATTGTTTAGGCTTACAAAATTTCGGTGCAATTGCGGAACTTTAATGTCTATGTTGTTTCAATTGCTTCCGGTTAAGGTGAATAATTATGCTAGTTGATTTATTGGTTTGTATGAATTATTTATGGATTAACGAATGAAAATATTGACGGGATAAGATAAACTAAGTTAATTATGATCTTAGTTAGACTTATCAAAGTGGAGGTTTCGGTTATTCAAGTCTAATCGAATGCCTAAACAAAGAAATGCTAGTTAACTAACCTAGTATTTGTCTTGTTTAAAAACTAAAGGTCTAAGTTATATAGATAATTAGAACCTGATGAGAAAAATGGAGTTTATCTTTGTTTTGGTCTTATCAAATGAACCGGTTGTATTTATACAATCGGTTTAGCAAAGGAACTAAGGTGCTTAGTTGATTTTTGGTTTGCTAACCTAGTTAGGAAAATTTCTTCGGGCAATTATTTCCATGATGACATATCAAAACATAATTACTTTGTAGTTTCGGTTTTGATGTTGATTATCAAAAATGGTATGTGGAACCCTCATGCTTGACTCAACAGGTTGCAAGTATATTTTGAGATTTGTAAGATCCTTTTCGTGTTGTCCTTTATTTTTTCGTTTCTTTGTCATTTTGTGACAAAAAGGGGGAGAAATATATGGAGTAAACAGGTGATGCTGGTATCAATTTTATATTGATTGGTATCACTAGGGAAAAGGACAATGGTGCTTGAATGTTTATCTAATGAAAGAGGAAAAGCACAGATTAAGGGGGAGTAACATATCATATGATTGGTATAACAAAGACGCGCGGATTGAAAATCTACATATCTCACCTTTAGGGGGAGTATGAGCTTTGTTATTATAATGTCAACAACGACATTCTTAAGGATTGGATGAATGCAGGTTATGTGTTGTTGAATTCGGGAATCAAGCGTATGTGTAATGAATTCTTGTAATTTGTTTATCCATATGATTGTAAGAGTTTTATCCATAGCTCGGTTGAACCCACCAAGCGTTGGTATGTCAAGTTTGGTTGTCATATTTTAGTGAACCAAAACTCATTTAAGAGTCGCTTGATTAAATGTACTAGAGTCAACTTCGTATAGGTTAGCTTGAAAGTATTAGGATATGAGACATTACAAGTATTGGGAAGACTTGAAGAAGTGAAGAAGTACGGAGCTACAACCACAACATCATCCTTCCACTTGAGGTTAGTGATATTTGACTTGAACTGTTTCATTCCCTAACGTACTTTCAAGTCGTGCATATTGAAAACATAAAACTGCGAAGCATGAACACTCTAGATAGACATAGTATTAAGGAATACAATACGAGGTTTATTTCTTAACCATTAAATTTTGTATATAAGACATCAATATAATCGTATGAATGCTATTGTGATTATGTATGGGTATGAGGTGAGGATTTCATCCTAGGAAACAATGTTCTTACATGTGTTTTAAGGAAGTAAGTTCATGATCTTGTGTTGTGAACCGAAAAGGAAATCGCCAGCGTTATTGGGGTTGTTCTTCATTGCATATCTTATGAACAACCAATATGTGTGATTAGTATAACCGCTCATGACTTGTTTGTGTTCTTGGTAAAAATATTCACATGAGGCGTGACTTATGTATTGGTATGACTTTTATTAGTGAAACCGATCTTAAGTAATCACCTCATGGTATGATCGAGTTTGTGTGTGTAAGATCTAACACTGGGTAAAGGGAACCGATCCTAGTAAGAGGTGCAACACATACAAAGGGGAATCGATCCTTGTATGAGGTGCAGCAAGGTTTATAGCAGAAAGGGGAACCTATCCTATGGACATGTGCAACACATTTTTAGGAAAAGGGGAACCGATCCTATGGACATGTGCAACACATATGAGTTAGATACCATATATATGCGGGGAACCGATCCTAGTACCTAGTCAACCAAATTTTGGTAAGCTAGTGTGACTATGCACAGTACTCACATGGAGGTAGAACCGAAACTTGTTTTGGTAGAACCGTTAAACCCATGATTTATGATTGAGTGTTACTTGATCAATCACATAGTTCTTAAAAGTCAGATGAACCAATTCTAAACTTGTTTGGAAGCGTGGTAAATCGGTTTCAAGTGAGTAAGTATGAAAGAGGACTTACAAGAGAAAGGATGTCGACACACTTTGAACACGTGCATTAATGCATATCTTTTATTGTTCAAAGATATTCCTTAACATCTAATAAGGAAGTAAATCCCAGGATCGAATTTAAATAAGTTAAGAATCTTTTAATTAAGGTTTTTAATTATATATGGAAAATAAGAATTAGTAATGTGCATTTACTAGTTAAAGATTTTCCAAGGAAATTTCGATCATTAATTTGGACAGAGCATTCTTAGGAATTATGAAAACCGAATTTGGAAATTATTATTGAATATCTTGAGAATATTTTCGGTGTTGGAAATTCCTTGGTGTCCAAACTTCCTTGTCTATAAATACTTTGAGTTTGCATTTCTAGCAAACTAATCCTTCGTAACAGTAAACTTCCTCTGTTGTACTGTTACTGGTGAAGCCGACTATTCGGAGAGGAGAGTAACCTAATTAGGCGAAATCTCTTACGGTCGCCGAGTTTAAAGTCTTCTTTGGGATGGAAAAGCTCTAGTGCGTCACAGTTGGTGGGAAACTAGATAATTACGGTTTATCTTTAGTTTTCATATTGATTTGATTGACTAACGGTGGTTGAACTTTGATTGCACCTAGTTTGTATATGCTTGAGGATCTTCTCTTCTGATATAAGATTCACTCAAACTAGTTCAAAGCTTCGACAGGGATCTTCAGACTGTTGTTAGATCTAAAGACGATCTTGTGATAATCCATTGTTAACAGACTCCGTTATGTGTGTGATTGATCACAAGAGATTCAAGTAGTTGTGTGCAGGTGTTTATTGAAGATCTAAGATGATTTGAAGATAAAGAAGAGATAGAAGATTTCGACTTGGTTATATAAATCTTTGGTGTGCACAATACTTGTTTCGGTAATAGAGGATCCAACTATAATCGATCTATCCGTGTGGTATTTTGATAAAATAGTTGTGTAGATCGGCATCAATACATTTCCTTGGGATTAAAGGTATTGATTGCAAAATCTTAACGATTACCTTTTGGTGATTGAACATAAGATAGATCTTGGAACCTGGCAAAAGAGTTTATGTTAAGATAAACAGAAGAGCCTCTGTCCAACCCATATCACTTGGTTGAAGAGAGTTGATACCAAATAGATTTGTTATTCCTTTACTATTTGGAATACGAACCAAAGGAATTGGTCCAAGTACGTGACTTGTTTACAGGTCAGAGGCGTGGGAATACAGACAGAACTAGGTGAACTATAGGTTTAGTTGCTTGGTCTCAACTATACGAAGTTGGTTTATTTTGTACAGCGGCTTAATCCTAAGAGTATTCAATTCTGGACTAGGTCCCGGGGATTTCTGCATTTGCGGTTTCCTCGTTAACAAAATCTTGATGTGTCATTTACTTTATATTTCCGCATTATAATTGTTTTATTATAATTAAAGTAAATTACACAAACGTTAATTCCTATTTACTTGATACGTAATCCTATTGAGTTTGGTTAAGTCCGAACCTTTGTATCAAGTAAACACACTTTGTCGTTGTATTGTCTCGATCTTGTATCCATAGACAATCACACGAAGTGTGAACCGATTTGTTGTATTGTCTCGACTCAGTCCATAGACAATCACTTTCGGAGAAAGGACTTATAGGAAGGAAAAGTTTTAGCTTGAGGTATATTTGGGTACCCTCGCCTTTTCACAGGTTATTTTGAATTCTGGCGTATTTCCGGCAGAATGTGTACTGACCATGGTCAATATTGACCAGGTCAAAGAGGGAGTATTTGACCGGCAGTATTTTTTTTTTGATGTTACTAAAATATTCGTAACGGCTCCAAGATGTTTCAACCTTTCCTGTAGTAACAGCTGTAAGCTGTTTCAAAACGACACGCAGTAACGGCTCATCTCTGTTACGACTTCCCTGTTATAAAACAATTGTAACATGGCCAAGTTGTTTCAAAATGACATGTAACAACAGCCGAGGCATGTTACAACGCTTTGTTACAACCAAAAATTTGTAATGACTACATGGAGATTAAAAATATTTGTCACGCCACCTTTTGAAACAGAATCTGCTGTTACAACCCTATTTTGTAACATGTAGGATCTGTTTCTAATCGTCCAAAATAATGTAGTGGAAGTGAGAACATAAGACATTATAATGAAAACAAAAACGCTAAAAAATCGTACGAGGAACCGTTTTGAAAACCTAAGATAAGGTGCCGAAGACGTAACTCTACGTTAGTCTGTAATAAAAATACAAGATGTTTGAATATTAACGAGAATACTAAAATATCGTACGAGTAACCGTTTTGACGAGCGAAGATGCGGAGCCAAAGACATAATTCCACATTAGTAATAAGACGTTAGAATGAAAATGAAGATAATAAAAAATCGTACGAGCGACCATTTTGAAGACTGAAGATGCAGCGCCGAAGACGTAATTCCACGTTAGCCCGTAATTAAAGCATATGTCGTTAGAGTGAAAACAAAACTACTAAAAAAGAGTACGAGGGACCATTTTGAAGACCGAAGATTTCAGGGACGAAGATGTAGTTCCAGTTTAGTTTGTAGTTAGATTATAGAACGTTAGAATGAAAACAAAAAAAAAAAACAAAATATCGTACGAGTGGTCGTTTTGATGACCGAAGATGCGTGCCGAAGACGTAATTCTACGTTAGTACATAGTTAAAACATAGGATGTTAGAGATAAAAAATACTAAAAAATCGTACCAGCGACCATTTTGAAGACCGAAGACGCGGTGCCGATGACGTAATTCCACGTTAGTTTGTAGTTAAAACATGGGAAAAACTAAAAAATCGTACGAGCGACCATTTTGAAGACCAAAGGTGCAGATAGAAGACGTAATTCCATGTTAGTCCACAGTGAGAACATAAGACATTAGAATGAAAAACGAAAATACTAAAAAATCGTACCGAGAAATCGTTTTGAAAACCAAAAATGCTTGAGTGAAGACGTATTTCCACATTAGTTCGTAGTGAGAGCATATAACGTTAGAATGAAAACCAAAACACTAAAAAATCGAACGTGCAATCATTTTGAAGACCAAAGATACAGGGCCAAAGACGTAATTCTATGTTCGTTCATAATGAGAACATAAGATTTTAGAATGAAAAACGAAAATACTAAAAAATCGTACGATGAATCGTTTTGAAGACCGAAGATGTGATGTCAAAGTCGTATCTCCACGCTAGTCTGTAGTAAAAATATAAGATGTTAGAATGAAACATGAGAATACTAAAATATCGTACGAGTAACCGTTTTGAAGACTGAAGATGTGGAGCCGAAAACGTAATTCCACATTAGTTTGTAGTGAAAACATAAGACATTATAGAATGAAAACGAAAATATGAAAAATCATGCGGGCGACCATTTTAAAGACCGGAGCTGCGGTGCCGAAGACGTAATTCCACGTTAGTCCGTAGTTAAAGCATAGAACGTTAGAGTGAAAATGAAACTACTAAAAAAATTGTACGAGGGACCATTTTGAAGGCCGAAGCTGCAGGGCTGAACATATAATTCCACGTTAGTCCGTAATTAGATTATAAGACGTTAAAATGAAATCAAAAATACTAAAATATCGTACGAGTGACCGTTTTGATGACCGAAGATGCGGTGTCGAAGACGTAATTCCATGTTAGTCCGTAGTTAAAACATATGACGTTAGAATAAAAACGAAAATACTAAAAAAAAATCATACGAGCGACAATTTTGAAGAACGAAGATGGGGTACCGATGACGTGATTCCATGTTAGTCCGTAGTTAGATTATATGACGGGAAAAATCTGGGGGGTCTAATAACCACACCCAATATTTCGATAGGCAATCTTTATGGAAAAATCCAACACAATTCCAAGAGATTCAACTAGATAGTCATACTCAATCACGGAAAAGTATCCAAGAGTTATATCTCTATTTCTCAAATCAATCTGCAATCGAACAGATATAAGAATTTATGAGCCTGATTGAATATGAGAAATAACTTGGACGGTACCAAAGACCAATATCCAAGTGTCAATCAATCACTATCCAACAAACAAGGTTGGATTTACCAATTGATTGAACAACGCACAACCTGTGATATTTCAATTATATATATAAAATATAATGCAGAAAATAAATAACACAGACACCGGAAGTTTTGTTAACGAGGAAACTACAAATGCAGAAAAACCTCGGGACTTAGTCCACATTGAACACCACATTGTATTAAGCCACTACAGATACTAGCCTACTACAAGATGAACTTCGAACTGGAATGTAGTTGAGACCTAACCAATCTCATACTGATCAAGGTACAGTCGCACTCCTTACGCCTCTGAATCCCGGCAAAAATCTATGCACATGATTCCCTTAAATGATCTCACCCACAACCAAGAGTTGCTACGACCCAAAGTCAAAGACTTGTAAACCAATCTATCTCCCACAAAAAAGTCTATTCAGATAGATAAATATGTCTCCCTCGGAAATACCTATAAAGTTTTGTTCCGTCTTATGATAAATCAAGATGCACATGAACCAATTGATAATCCGGTCTTACAACACCGAGTGAAGCCTAGAAATACCAATCACCTCATAATAACCTAATGATATGATGGTTGAACAAGTTATTGCGGAATCACAAGGAATGAGACGAAGAGCTTTGTGATTATTTTTTATATCTTACCTATCGGAGATAAATCTCGAGCAAGGTAGTCAATATCGGTTGTACATGCCGATATTACAGGTTTTTATAGGATATCGGAAAATACTTATACGATATCAAAAATATCGGCGATACAAAGATGAAATGATATTATCGGTTATACAGGCGGTACATGCCAATATACTCGGTTTTACTTGTACACCGATAATATCGATTTCGTGAATAAATTTTTCATCAACATGCATCTAGTCTTTCTGAGACAAGTACAATGTCAATTAGAGAAGGTCAAAATCCCTAATATATTTATAATATAAAATCAATGACTATATGGTAAGATATAAGATAGAAACCATATTTGATTGCAAAGAGAGAATATAAAAGATAAATATGAAGGATAATAAAAAGATTTACCTAGGCATAATGAAATAACAATCACAACGTTAGCTAATAAACCACCTTCTATTTTGGAAATTTGAGATATGTGTATGATTCTTATTATTTTTTACTATATTTTATAATTATTTGAAATTCTATATTAAATTATGTATCGCCTGTAAAAACATATATTATCACTTTTATAGGTGTATAGGACCCGACCGATACGATACCGATACGCGATATTAACTACCTTGATCTCGAGCAAATATTAGAGCAGATAGTACTCAATACGATAGAACAAATAAGATCAGAATACACAACTACATAGAAAATAGTTGGATCAGTCTTCAGAATCCCAATGAAGTCTTTAAGTCGTTAACCTACACGGTTTTGGAAAAACCCAAGGTTAAAGGAGAATTGACTCTAGTCGCAACTAGTATCACACAAGAGGTGTGGGGATTATGTTTCCCATTTGCTAGATTTCTCCTAAATATAGTCTTCAAATCAGGGTTTGCTTAGTTAGCTTAGAAACAAAGCATTCATTATTCACCATTAGATGAAATCCCGATTTAAGATGCAATCTAAGTTTTGCTTGAAACCAAAGCAATATCTCTCCACCGTTAGATGGACTTATATTGTCACACATAAATGAAATATACTTCATTTAGATATGGGAAACAATATTTAAACTGTACATTCGGTTGGCTCAATAATAGTTAACCAAAGTTAGCCATATGAACACTTTGTCTAATCCACATTCATCTAACACATCTAGATCAACTATAATGATCAATCAATCATGAATGATAATCAAAAAAATTAATTGTGTTCATCATAGAGTTGTTCAATTGCATTCTCTCATAGAATATATATAAGACACAATTGAAGCAAAATCAGATTGATTCAAAAGAATAAATTCATGAACATTTAAACCCACGGTTTGCAAAGATTGCATCCTTTATTATATAAATGTATTTTTTTTCATGAGTATGAAAACATACTTTGCCAATTTTAGAACTTGAATTACTCAAGTATACAAACGGGTACGCATACTCAAGTTCCGGACTTTGGACTTGACGACGGTATGCAAACGGGTATGCATACTGAAGCTCCGGACCTAACTCGGGTGAAACCGTTTGCGAACGGGCACGCATACTTTGTTCCCGGACTTTCACAGATAAAAACATTTGTGAACGGGTATGCATACTTAGTTTCCGGACTTACACAGTCGAAACCGTTTGCAAACGGGTATGCATGCTTGGTTTCCTGTCCTGAATTATATCAACACAGTTTGTACACTAAGTTCACATATTGTGTGATGTTTTCCAGACATGAGTTTTAGTTCTAAACTCCCAGTTCAATCATTTGAAACATTATGAGAAGACTGTAATGGTTGTCTCACACATACCATTGGCTAATAGCAATTTTCATTTGATTGAATGATCAAACTTTCCGAGTCGACATCAAATAACTTTCTCACACAAATCATGTAAGATGTTTCAAGGCGATTTTCATATGATAATCTTTTGACATGAAGTCAAGAATGATGATGAATATAGCTAAGATAGAAAGCTACCAACACATATTTCGAGAAATAGATAAGCGAGTTAAAGTCAACTCGAAATATCAAATGTGTATGATATGAGAAACTATATCATATACGACTTGTCTCAATAAGAGATATGTTGATGAAGTTCCTTCGAGTTCTTCAGTAGATCTTCGTCTTCAGTTGTAAGCACCGTGAAGTCTAAAGTTCAAATGCACTATGCATCCTAGTCTGAAACACCTATTGGTAGACTAGAAATCAAGACTATAGTTTTGATCAACTAAACTTGACAAACAAGATTGAGATAGCAACGCTTGCGAGTTTGACCGAGCAATGCTCTAACATAACGCTTGAATGAAAAAAAAAATACTAAAATATCATACAAGTGACCGATTTGATGACCGAAGATGCGGTGCCGAAGACGTAATTCCATGTTAGTCCGTAGTTAAAGCATAAGACGTTAGAATGAAATTGAAAATACTACAAAATCGTACGAGCGACCATCATTACAATCTATTTTCGATAATTCTTTAGAGAAGGAAATTATGAGCATCAAACTCTATGCTATAAAGGAAGGAATTCTGAAGAAAGATAACTGTGATGGGCTCTGACAAAAAACGGAAATTTTTTTGTCTAGTCATTGTACGCTTCACTTTTAAATCCTTCAAATCTGATCTCAAACTCAACTAAAAAGTTTTGGAGAGGTTTATGGAGTATAAAAACATCACAAAGAATAAAGTTGTTCATTTGGAAGTGCTTACAAGATGCATTACCAACTAATCAAAAGCTGGGTTCAGTTATGGAAGTGGACAACAAATGCACTTTTTTCCAAAATATTGTGGAATCGGTTTATCATTTTTTTTTATTGTGACTATGTTAAAGCTGTCTGGAATTTATCTCCTATGGCCATACTAGAAGTACACTCTAACTCTAATATTGTTACTAAATCCTTCTTAGACAAATACAATGAATGGAGAATAAGGGATCTAAACACAGCTTTTATAGCACTTGTAGCTACCAAGTGTTGGTTTATGTGGAAAGAAAGGTTTCTTAGAGTTCTCGAAAACAAAGCTAGGTCACCAAAACAATTGGCCTTAGAAATCTCTAGACACTATGCTTATTGGCACCCTAAAAAGTCAGCTAGGATGACAAAAACTATTTGTAGGAAACAAATGACAAGTATTTTTCGGAATTTACCAGTCGTGAACACATATAAACTAAACTGCGATGCTTCATGGTTATTTGAAATTACCGATGCTGGTTTTGGTTTTATTCTTGGAAACTGGACAAACACTTTCCAAGCAGCAGAAATGGGAAGATGCAGGACCTTCTCAGCTGAAGAAGCAGAAGCCATAGCTTTGCTACATGCTACTCAGTGGGCCAACACAAATAATATTCAAAATCTGGTGATAGAAGGGGACAATCAAGCTACAATTTGGTATCTACGGGACAAATAATCATCCATCAATTGGCAATGCATAGCTATTTTGGAGGAAGTTAAAGTATTAGAAGCACAATTACTCTCTTTTTTAGGCTCCCAATACGTAGATAGAAGGGCAAACAAGGTGGCAGACTTGTTTGGCAAAACAAGGAAAAGAACTCATGAAACTTGACTTCTTGGAGTGATCAGACACCAAGGTTTTTAATTCTTTTTTTGTGAATAAGGTATTACATAAAAATGACTAACTTATGGCGTTAGCAGCCGTGGTTACATTGGTATTATAGCCATCTATAGAGTTTAACAAATTAAAGGAAATACATGAAAAATATAAGACGGACAATAGAAGGTAAATGGAGAAAACCCTTGACGAAGGAAAAGAGCACAACGCGATGAGTCCTTGAGAAGATCCTAAAATCAGCATACAAATATAACCAAACCATTTGTAATTCTTCAATAACATAGAAAGCATTCGTTCTCCGTCGTTACCCAATGAGTAGTCTTCTAAAACTGGCAGTATGTAAGGATCCACAAACGAGTTGCAAAGGTGTGATAAAACTATCAAGATGGATTCCTGAGCCCTTCTATCACAAGAAAGTCCGATAAAAGTGTCATGACGGCCTATACAGGAAAGAGATCTCTTCTTAATGATTGAGGATGACGGTTTAGCCTTTTCCACAATCGAAGATTTTGTTGGTGAGAGTTGTATCTTTGAGAAAATACAACCAAATAAAACATAGCCAGTATTGATTTCAGCATCATGTTGTTTCACAGGAGCTTTCATTTTCCTATACCAAGAAGAAGCACAAAAGTAGGTTAAATAATACATTAACATTAAACAGACACAATACATATAGATAGGGAAAGGAATTAAACAAATATAACACATGTTATAACTAACCCGAACTGATAACGAAACTGAATATAAAGATTACTGAAACTAAAGAACTAATAATTTTGTACAAGATGAAAGCAAATTAATAAGCCTAGTTATCTATCCGGTCTCAACTATTCCGACGAAAAGTTATAGATAACCTCAAGCAGATAAAACCCAAAGCGCAAACAAATCTCACAAAGTGTAACAACTAGAGATAACTAATAATGAAGTGTTGAATAAAGCTAAGGATATTAATGGATTCTAAGTAATTTCAAATGCTAATGAACCTGAATATTATGCATCTTAATAATACAAGAGAGGGCTAGAGTTTAAACAAGTGAAAAGCAAATAAATCAAAGGAAGAAGAGTGGAAGAAAAGGGCCCTGTATAGCCAAACCAAACCAAATGGAGACTCATAAACTTATTATTCCAAGTAAGCCTAGATGAACATTGTTAGGATGCAAACCTCTACGCTAAAAATTGATTTTCAAAAAAGAGCCAGAGACTTTAAGAGCGAACTAAATTTGATCCTCAAAACGAAGAAGGAGCAAAGTGTTAGAGCATTGCTCTGTCGAACTCGCATGCGTTGATATCTCAAGCATGTTTGTCAATATTAGTGATCAAAACTATCTCAATCAATATGTCTTGATTTCTAGTTTAATTATTACTAAGTCTCGGTCTTGGATAGTTAAGTATAGTTGAGCTCAGACTCCATGGCGATTATCTTACGAAGACGAAGAACTACTCAAGGAACCAGTGGAACTTCATCCGACCAAAAAGGTATGTGGAGACTTGAACTCATCTAGCACTCAAAAGTATATATATCTCATACTCTTGAGACAACAGTCGTATAAGTATGATTGTTTTCATACATAAACATTTGATATTTCGAGCCGAGTTTACTCGCCTATCTTTTCTCGAAATATGTGTTGGTAAGATTTCGCTTTAACCACGTTTCATCTTTACCCGTGACGAAAGTCATGGTGACGTTTCAATCTTGAAAATGGCTTTGATGACGATAGTCGATTCATTATGTCTAACGACTATTATAACATTATAGAAGAATGTTTCAATGATTGAAATGTAGATTTGAGATTACGTAACCACCTATGGATATAAGCATATATAGTGTGTTCGCACATTAATGTATAAATCCATGTACTGGGAACCAAGTGCGTGCATATGTGTGCATGCGGTATTGGTGAAGGAGACAGGTTGGGTACGCGTACCCGTACGCGTACTGGCGGAAGTTCTTGAACCGAGAATTTATGCTGAGTTTGGAGTTTATGAACTTACAAACCTGTCACCTTAGGTACGCATACCCACGGAAGTTTTTCAACCGAAAATTCTCGATGGGTTTTCAAACCCAATTAGGTAAAGCTGGAGTACACATACCCGTACGCGTACCCAAGCTGGTTATATCTCAAATCGTTTAAGCTCATGAACTTAAACAATAAATCAATAAGGAATGTAATCTTTGCAAACCGTGGCTATATTTTTCATGAATTGATTCAAGTGAATCAAACCGATTTTGTTTCAATTGTGTCTATGTATAAATACCTAATCAATTGAACAACTCTTGAACTAGTTCTTATGAGTCATTTGAACTAGTTATGAGAAAGATGAATAAGGTTGATATGAAAGTATTCATATGGCTAACCATTGGTCAACCATTTGTGAACCAACCAAATGTACACGTTTAGGTGCTTACTCAAACCTAAATGAAATACATTTCATGTGTGTATGACAAGGTAAGTTTCGATCTAATGGTTGAAAGATATTAGCTTGGATAAGTCAGGTTTTTCATCTAACGATGAATATTGAATGCTTTGTTACCAAGGTAACTTAGATTGCAAACCCTGATTTGAAAACTATATAAATGAGACATCTAGCAATTGGAAAAATTAATCCCCACACCTCCTGTGTGATACTAGTTGGTTTGATAGAGTCGATTCTCCTTTAACCGTAGGTTTCTTCTCGAGACCTTGTCGGTTAACGACTTAAAGACTTCATTGGGATTGTGAATCCGCACGAAACTACTTCTCTTATAGTTGTGCGATCCGATCTTGCCATTTTCTATCGTAAGAGTTCAATTGAATAATTGACTTGAGATTACATCTTCGATAGGGCAAGATAAAAAGAAATGACAAACATCTTCGTCTCATCGTTTTTGACTCCGCAATATCTAGTTTTGCTACCATACGATTTAGATTATTGTGAGGTGATCAATAATTCTAGGCTGTTCAAGGGAATATAAGTCCGTGTTATTGATTGGTTCCTTGTTCACCTTGATTTTATCAAAACAGAACTTGTAGGTTTATCTGTGGGAGACAAATTTATCTATTATCATAGACTTTTCTGTGTGATACAGATTTGTTTATTAAAGTCTTCGACTTTGGGTCGTAGCAACTCTTGGTTGTGGGTGAGATCAGCTAAGGGAATCAAGTGCGTAATATCCCGCTTGGATCGTGAGATGTAAGGAGCGCAACTTGTACCTTGAATCGGTGTGATATTGATTAGGTTCAACTACAGTCCAAACCGGGTTAGTTTGTAGTAGGCTAGTGTCCGTAGCGGCTTAATACGGTGTGGTGTTCAACTGGACTAGGTCAGGGTTTTTTTGCGTTTGTCGTTTCCTCATTAACAAAATTTCTCGGTGTCTGTGTTATTTTTATTTTGCATTATATTTTGTTATGTAATTGAAATATCACAAGGTTGTGCGTTCTATCGATCAATTGTGAAATCCAACCTGTGGTTGTTGACTGGAAATTGATTGATCCTTGGATATTGGTCTTTGGTACCATCCAAGTTTATACCTCTCTTGTATTTGATAAAGACTCGCAGATTTCTATTTGCTTGAGTATTAACTCCTTGATATACTTTTTATAAGATTGAGTCTGAGTGTCTAGTTGATTCTCTTAAAAGTGTATTAGAGTTAGCCCATACAGATTGCTAATCGAAATATTGGGTGAGGTTGTTAGACCCCCGCTTTTTTACAAAGTAATTAGAGTTTAGAAGATAAAAGCAAAGAAAGTATTGAAGAAAGGACTTGCTTGGGGGTTGTTTTAGGATCAGCGGCGTTAGGGTCAGGGTCTAGGGAAACTTTTTTTTTTTTTCCAATCAGGAAAGTTAATTGAAATTGATAACCAAAAAAAATAAAAATAAGAGGAGGACGAAAAAGCAAGAACAAACCAATAACTTAAAAAACAAGACAACAAAAATTAGATCCAATCCAAAAATTAGTTTTAATACAATTTCTCAAAATAGTCTCATCATACAAAGCTATTGGTTGGCAACCTAGCAACAAGCTGGGCACCAACCCCCCTCTGAATAGCAATGCCTAATCTATGAAAAATAAAACTACCAAAACCACTACTAGCGTCATTATTAACAAGACAATTCTTTAGACGCTTAAAAAAACATAAAGTATCTTCACCAAGTTCCCACAAAGTAGAGAAAGCCAGGACCCCCAGACCATAACCAAGTGAAGTACACTTGTCTAAATATTTAGCCCGCTTTCTTGAAACCGCCTTAGAAATAGCTTTCCCTGGGACAAAAGAACGTACACCATCACATATAAAGGGCGAGACACCAGTAACATCCATGCAAACATCTTGCCCGTTTTTGATTGAGAACAAGAATATCGCAGGCCTCAAGTCTTTATCCTCCTCGAGAAAGCATGCCAAGAGAGACTTCCTTGCGGGCGGTACACTAGCCTTGTAACAAATATCAACAACAATATCACGGACAAGATCATGTCAAAACTTACTTCCAACATCCTTAGCACAATGAAGCGCATGGTCTCCAAAGATGTCCATAGATTTGTTGCAACTAGTACATAAGCCATTCTCAACAAACAGTGGGATACCGAGGCGATAACAAAGCACGGCTCGAAACTGTCTAGGCCCAATGCATCGATTAAGCCCCTGATTGGTACTGACTAATAAATAATCCTGAGCGTGCTTGATACGGTTCTTGCCATAAAATAGAATCTCTTAGACATAGAGAATTGGTGCAGGATTTGCTTCTTAACCGCGTCAAAATAAGCGACCGCGGGAATGCATGGAAGGGGGGGTATCATCGACACGAGAAGAAGGAGGTAATCCACATACCTCGGATAAAGTTAGAAGAGCCAACTGATAAGCAGAGCCTTTGTTTGTTGAGAATAAACTACCCAGAATTGTCTTCTGCACTGAAGCGGTCTGATTCTGAGAGGCAAGGAAACAATAAGTACGGGTGTCCAGGTATGTGGATTACCTCAAAAGAATACAATCTCAAAAGATTTATTTGAGCCCTTCCAAGAAGACAATCTCAAAAGAAGTCAAGCCAAGATAAAACCATCCCCATCTCAGTTCTCAGGAAAAATAAAACATGATCATTAAAGAAGAAAAGAAAGACACCCTTAAATAGAGAAGGCAAAGAGATAGAGAGACAACTTTTAAAGAGACCCTCCATTTTAATTTTAATTTTTTTCGGTTCAAAAACAAGCAGATCTAGGAAAAGGGACAAAAATAGATATATTAAGAGGCAAATTTTAGAAAATCCGAAAATCCAGAAGAAAAGAAGAAAGGCGAAGAAGAAGATCGGAAATAAGAAGAATAATCATGATGGTGGTATTCATTTAAAACTATAAGAAACGATCAGAGAATAAAGGAAACAAAGATTTATCATTTGGAAACTTATAATAAAACCAATTAATTTTTTCCTTCAACAGATCTGAGAGATTGATGTAGTTTTAGATTCAAATCCGATTTAGACCAAGAGAGAAGAAAATAAACAGCCTGAACAAGAAAGAAATAAAGAATTAAAATAAGAAGAGAATATGAGATCAACCACAACTAAAAGTAGAGAGATAGATCAAGTCAAGAGAATACTTCACATATAAAGAGAGCAAATTTAGAAGAAGGAGAGAATCTAGATCGAAGAACAGAAGATTGAGGATAGACAAAAATAATCCGACCCAACATAAGAATCACAGAGTACCAAAGAAAAAGGAAAAAGAAGAACCTGAATCAACAGATCCGAAGAGAAGAAATGAAAGAAAGATCAAGGAACATAAACAAAACTCTCGAAAAAGAAAAAAAATCAAAGATAAAAGAGAAAAAACTCAAAAATCAAGAGAAGAACCATAATCTGATTCTTATTATTACCAAACATGTAAGTTAATCGATCCCATTACCATCACCTAACTCATGATCCATAAGCCCAAGCTTATCAAAGAAAAATATTCCATAATCAAGAAAGATGAGGAAGAAAAATTTTGGAGAGAGGAGAGAGATGATGTGCTTTGTCTAAAATGACTCACAGACCCCAAGGTTTTTAATTCTTGCAATCGCTTTTGATCTTTCAAAGCTTATGGTATATATATACTTTTAATAATAACAACTCTGTAGTTTCTCCTGCCAATGTTAATTCAAGAGATTCAGCCATCGGACGAGCAACTCATTATGAGTGCGTCTCAAATGAGACAGAATCCGTAGACTAGCCGAGGTTGTTTGCAATATATATCTTATTTTCAGAAATAAAATAAGATACTGGTTTCTTTTATTTGCTACTTTCTTTCACTTGTAAGTGCTCAATCGGGACTACTCACCATCAAAATTGTAGTAATGGTTTCAATATAACCGTTTTCTCTTCATATTAAATTAAAAGATAACCAATTTAAAGGTTTCTTAGAGCCCTGACAATTTTCCAAGTTAGAAGGGTAATGTTTGTTGCACCGTGTGAGAGCAAAGTGGGGCCCACTCCTGCCTCACTTCCTATCCCGATGTTGAGAGGGGATCCGGACCTGTCCGATCCCCTCTCGATGCACATCACCGTGTACAATCACGGGGTCTATCACAACCGAAGATAGATTGAACATTAGGCATATTCATGCACATGCCAAAACATGATATTTGGCATATATGCACCCACTACGGGTATGCCAAAGCTTGCCAAACTCATATACCAATATGTTTTTCCTGGCATATAGGCATACACGACAGAGTTTCCAGCGAGCGATAGAGTCTCGGTCGCTCGATGGTCTTGAAATCGCTCGTTGGTCTTGAAATCGCCAGCGTTAGTCAAGATGTCGCTCGATACTAACGGCTACCATTTTCCCCCTCTATAAATACATAATTTCAAACTCATATCAACTCACACCAGAAATTCTAAAATTCTCTAGAATTTCTTAATCTCTCAATCTTTTTCAAATCTAACACTATCACACCTCCTCTACAATTATATATTTTCTTGTAAAATGGATTCACAAGCGAAACTCAAGGCAAAGGTAAGAAGAACCGAGTAGTGGTGCAAAATACAACATTATAGAAGATGAATGTATTTGTCGTAATTATGTTTTTTTTACCCAAGATTGTATCGGTGGTGCACATCAACATGGTAACACCATTTGGGATAATATATTTCAAAAATATGAAGAACAAACCATGAACATCAATAGGCGTGATGCAAAAGGATTGCCAGAACATTTCATTGTAATCAACCGGGAAGTAGCCGCTCATGTTGCATTGATAATCCAATCCAAGAGAAAAGGCAAGGAAAGTGGTCAGAGTGATGTTGATTTTGAAAGAGAGGTTCGTACAGATTGGCAACGAAAACATGGTAAACCGTTCGCTTTCGAAAGTTGTTATCATATTTTGAAGGGTTTGAACAAATATAATCCAGATTACTTAGCAAATAATCAAATAGTACCTGAAAAGTCACCATATAATTATTCTCCCTCAACACCAAATTCTTCACCATTTTCACAAGGTTCATCAAATTCTTCACTTAGGATACCCGTACAAGCTTAAATTCCAACGTATTTTTCAATAATTATGTTGATGGTAATAATAAGGGAAAACTTCCAGGGAGGAATCGGGCAAAACTGGCTAGAAAATTAGCTCAAGAAGGAGGGAGTTCTGGAGGATTTAACATGGCGGAGTTTATGGAACATCAAAAGACCGTCGAGAAGCAAAGATCCATTGAAAGGAAATTTCAAAACAAGGGAGAGTAAGAAAAGTCGTCTTTCTCAAGAAAAATTTGGGTTTGACTATGACAAGCATAACATTCTTCAAGCTAACACCTCAATTATGAACGCCCAACACAAACATGTATGGCAAATCGAGTTTGACAGATTCAATACAGATTGAAAAGCAAGTGGATTTACTAACAACCACGATGAAGATGATGATGATGGAACCGATGATGAGTTTGATGAAATAATTCCTCTAAATGATTAATGTACTAGTTTAGTACTAGTTTAATGCTTGATTTAAGTTTTAATGTTTTAGTTTAAGTTTTAATTTTATATGTTGTTATGCATTCCAATTAATATTAGTTTGAAATGAAATGTTGAAGTTTATTAATTAGAAAAATAACATTACATAACATAACTTAAACGAAGCTAAAACATTAAGAAAATACATAAAATCATCTTCCATGCTCTGCCCAAAGATTCAATCTCGAATCATCTCTTAACCTAGGTCATACAAATTACGGTTACGAATGTAGTTAGTCATTTGACCATAATTCCGCAGGAGGCCTTTTTCGGTGTCGAATCTCAGCATCAAATCTTCATCATCATAGTTAATCCAATCCGAATCACGCCTGGTTTCTGAATTACCATGTTATGAAGAATTATGCAAGTGAGCATAGTCTTTGCATTTCACGAGGACTCAACCCACGATATGGGCCATAAATGATAGCGAACTTCTCTTCAAAATTCCAAAAGCGCGTTCCACATCCTTCCTCAGTGCCATTTGGGCATCGTTAAAATATCGGTATGAAAGGCCCAATGCACCAGCAGGAGGCTGGCGGTAGCATTGAACCAAGGTGGACCATTTTGGGTAGATACCATCCGCAAGATAATAGCCATGAGTGTAGTGATGGCCGTTGATCATGAAACGGACAGATGGATAAATTCCATTGTAGGAGCAGAATATCGCGACATCAATGCTAGCTGAGAATAATAAACAACTACACTCTGCGAAGGCGTCGTAGGGAAGTAATATAAATGACGCAATAGATGACGATAGCCAAAACATGAGAAAAGTATAAAGACTTGGTGAGATCTAGGAGTGTCGCAAGGAAAAACGTTTATAACACTCGCGACACTTCGCGAGTGATTCCCGAAAATAAAGGACAACTTTTGTCATCCATTGTATACTATCATATATAAAGGGTTGAGCCGTTTGTTGTGGGAGAGGTCTTTTTGAATGGTTAAGCAAGTCATTAGAGAGAGAAAATTAAGAGAGATTGTAATTTCTTTAGCTCTGATCTACATTACTTTGTAAATCTTTCAAGTAACAATTAATAAAACACATTATTATTCATCTTCAAATGGATTGATTAAGCAAATTCGAGTGAGGGGTGTAGTGTAGGATTTCCTGCAACTACATCCATACTTCAAATCTTCAAACAGAGGCGAATTGTGCAAAATATTAATATCATTTTGTGAACCCGGAAGACCAAAAAAAGCGTGCCATATCCAACAATCATAAGAAGCAGCAGCTTCAAGGATAACTGTTGGCTTTGGATAATGACCTTTATATTTACCACCCCAATAAACAGGCATCCATGCCATACCCAATGCATACAATCGAGACTACCTAGCATTCCGGGAATCCCCTTTCCTCATTCTCCCTTAATATTTGTCTAACATCTTCGTCGGTTGGTTTTTCGTAAATATGTTGGACCAAAATGATTAATCATTACTTCACGTAACAATGAAAGGTAAGTGTAAGAAGTTGTTTTACCCATACGAAGGTACTCATCATTTCGCATCCGCTAGAGTGCCATAACCTAGAATCCTTAAAGCCGAAGTAACTTTTTTGTTCGGGACTATGACCTCTAATATTCGGTGCATCAAGCGATAATTGAATTGAGGTTCCGCTCGACAAAGCTCTTCAATAATCTTTTTCACCAGATGACGAGGCATGCAGAATCGACCTTGGAAATCTCTATCAAAGTACACACAATTGGGAAGAAAATTATCGTGCATGAGCTTCTGATGGTAAATTCCCTCCCTCGATACGTTTATCTTCTTGATAATACTTCTTTGGGCTCTGGAACTCTTGGTATTTGACCCGTATGTACAAGCATCAAAACTTCGATTAGTTTATTATCCTCAGCTTCCTCTTCGTCAATTTGTTGCAGCCTCATACGATACCTTTCTTTGTCAGAATCGAATCGATTCATAATAATATCCCTTTCTTCATTGGATCTCGACATTGAGATGATTAATGAAACTTAAATTGAGAATATAGGTAAAATATACGAGAAACTTGATTGTGAGTTATCTAGAGTGGTAAAAGGGCGTATATATAGGAACCATAGGAGGAAATAACCGTTGCTGAGAATAACTACCGGACGATAACCATTGTATCGCCGCCGCGTTATTATTTAACGTGAGCGATTTTAACAATATCAGAGCGATAAAGTCATTATCGCCGGCGATATTGTGAATATCGCTTCGCTAGAAAGTCCGTCGCTTATTAGTTTTCCCATAGTGGAGCAAATGGTTTGGCATGCCAGCCATTTTTTTGGCATGTGCATAGGAATAGGCCTTAGTATCGATATATACATAAAGGTTTCGACATAAGTACTGATGGATGGGTCATTCAAGTGGAACTGCAAATCCGCTGCAGCCCACAAAGAAAAGAAAAATCTTTGGGTTCCAAAAACTGCACACTGCCATGACATGTGAAACAAAAAAGAAGGCTGTCTCTTTTCCATGAAATAAAAATAAATCAGTGGTTCACGAAGTATACGTCATGTGACTTATTTAACCTTTTCGTATGGCGTTTTATTTCTACGCCACCAAAGCTGGCTTAGGTGTTATAGGTTGAAAATGACGTTATTTCATGCGAGCCAAGCAATTAAGGCGGTGCCTTGACAAGTAGTAGTAATAAAGCTGATATGCATGAAACCTACTGTCGTCCATTCATTGCTTAACCTGTTTCCAAAAATAGTCGACTTTGTAAGATTCAAGGAATCTGGTACGCGCCAACAGACAGAGACAGAGATATTTTATGTTTTGGACAAAACCTACGTCAGGATTCAGAATATAGCAGGTCTTTTATTGTGGCACAGTGCAATCAATAAATAGGTTAACCAAAGTTGAGATTCCGAGATTCTTCACCGTTTAATTGATGGCCACCAATTTTGACTGGTGTTTATGGTTCTGTCTGGACTCTGGACGAGTGAATAAGCCACATTTTATAGCGCGATTAGAGCATCTCCAATAGAAGGTGGAAGATTTATTTTTCAGTGACATATATGATTTTAGGCGCCGTTTTAACTAAATGTGTCAACAAGAGGCCCTACGAAAAAGGAGGGATGAAATATTAGTTTTGAAGGTTTTGAAGAAAGTCTTTATCTTGACCTCCGAATGACCTCCACGTTATATTTTTATTTTTAATAATTAATTAAAATGTAATTAAACGGTTAATATTTCATCACATAAGGTTTTTAAGGGTGACAAACCTCTATACTATTGGAGATGGTTTATTAGTCATATGAGGCCCTACGATTCTTATGTGTGCAAATCCTCCTAGATAAGGGTATTAAAAAAGTTTCCACATACGATTTTTAACACCCGCTAGTGGAGATGCTCTTAGTGACCAAAATGAAAAATATCACGAGGAAAAGGCATAATCACACAGAAAGCTGCATAGAGTTGACCGAGTAAATAGACCATAATAACCGATTTAAAAGCAGCAGTTTAAAGATACCCCACGTGTCAAACTTAAAGAGGACTCTTCCCTAGTCCCACCCTTTTTTTGACTTGTTCTCTCTATTCCCCAATCGCCGCCCGAAACATCCATCCATCCCATGAATAAACCCTTAAATCTCTCCACCTCTATTTAAACCCCTTCCTCCTCCTCCATTTTTCTCCATCCTCAACCAAACTGTTCTCCTGAGAAACAAAAAAGAGAGGGTTTCAGTTTTTTCATTAGCCTCGCAATCTTCTGCTGTAGAACAGAAAATAATCTAAAAACTTTCTTTCTTTCTACAGTAGTTGTTGTTTGTTTGCTATCTGAGAAAACACCACACCCAGATCTCTCTTCTCAAAAAAAGAAAAAGAAAAATGGCTGCTCGTTCTTTCTCTAAAAACGCTCAACTTATTTCTTCTCTCATCGATGGCGTTTCTCTTTCTCTTAACAGGTAATAATCATTGATGGATTCATCAAGGTTTTCTCTGTTCTTAGCATAAGCCGTAGAATCAAGATCTATGATTTTTTTTTTTAATGATACCCTGGCCGTTGGATACATTTTCTCTTTATTTTGAGAAAAAGCCGTGATTTTCGGGTTAATGTTTCACCATTTTTGGCTCTACCGAGATATCGCTTTTGTTGTTTTCTTTTTTTTCTAACGTGATTTTCGTTGATGTGGTTGTTTTTACAGATCTAGAGGAATCTCATCAGTGGCAACACAAGCCGTTGGATCAAGAAAAAGTGGGATGGTGGTAACTGGGGGAGAGGTGAAATCAAAATCACCATCAGCAGGATCAGTAACTGAAACATCTCCATGGGTTCCAGATCCAGTTACTGGATATTACAGACCAGAGAGCCATGCAGATGAGATTGATGTGGCTGAACTCAGGGAGATGCTTTTGAAACAGAGACAGCATTAGACTGTTCACTAAAATGTTTAGTCTAAATTGGATTGATTTTTTGATGATCGATCAATGTCTTAACAGCGTAGCGTGATTATGCTGTGCTTGCTGCACAATTTAGATTTATTTTAGTAAGCAGTTTTGATGATCAAATTTGTTGACAGTACACCCCAGTTGTGCCCCCAGAGTTTGGTTGGGGCGAAATATCTCTCTTTTTACGGGAGAGAATTTTATAATAATGAAATGTCAGGTTTTTATGGCTAATTTATTGGTATATCTTGGGTTTTGTCATCGCAGTAGTCATTATGTCGTGAGAGTTGAGACTATGATATTACGCATAGTCCGCCGCTAGTTTGGCCATCCACGTTAGCGCGGGCAACCTCTTGAAGTCCTAAATTTCAGATATCTGTTCTTTAGTTTGATCAGCTTTTTGAGATCGAACGGTTCGGGCGTTTCAATATCGCTAGTTTGGTCACTTTTTGAGCATCGAACGGTTCGGCGTTTCAATCTCGCTGATAGTGCGAGCAAATGTTAGGAGAGAGAAGTAGCCAGAAAGAGTGTTAGCTTTTTTCATGATTTGCAACACTTTTTGGCCAATTAGACTTAGCCAGTTAGCCTCGTGATGAGGTGCACGACACTTTTGGTACGTCCCTGCTTGCACATATTGATCTTATTTGTGCAGAAACAATGGCCTGTGTGGGGTGAATCAGAGACTACGAACGATCAAAATGCACCACTTCGCCCCATGAATATAATTTCCAAAGGTTTTTTTTCTTCTTTCCACTGTTATTGCAAATTCGTCTTTGGGGATTCGATCCACTAATGCAGCTTACCAAGTAAAGTTGCTTTGAAAGACCCAATGCAGCCTAGCAAGTGAAGTTGTTTCGAAAGACCCACCTGAGGTGTCACACCCGCAATGCACCTGTCAAATTTTTCGGCACAAATATGACCTCTCAACAACGTGGTTTAGTGAATTGAGTTTCACCACAATTATTTTAGCCTTTTAAGTTTGCACGAATGTAAATAAGACACATAGTTATTTTAGCCTTTTAAGTTTGCACAAATGTAAATAACACACATAGTTCTGCAACGAGTCTTTAATTTTCTTTCTTTTCTCATTTCTTCTCAAATGCTTACTATAATGCATTGAAACATTGTCATACATTCACTAACACAATTATCCAACCAAGAACACTTTGAACATGACAAGTTAAACTATTTTATTGCACCAAAGGAAAGGTATAATAAACTTGTCCACTTAGGGACTTACACATACTTGTTCCTCTTGAACCAAGCCTTTCCTTACCAAAAAACTCTCTTAGTTTGAGTCTCACAATCAACTATGTAGGTCCACCGAATTTCTAATGCCTTTTTACAATGTTTACACAGTGGATACAATGGTCAAAAATCGTTTACAACATCTGAATTTCTAATTTCTTTTTACACTGTTTACACAGTGGATACAATGGTCAAAAATCGTTTACAACACTTGCACACGCATAAGAAAGCCATCTGTCCCATAAGGCAGTTCCATAACCTTCAATAACTCTGCCTACTAGCTAGTTTCTTCTCTAACTCGAGTCAGCCTGCTACATATGTTCAAAAACAGTTACAGATACTCCCTTAGATTATACACTCCTTCTATAACCGTTTTCCTTTGTCTCACACATTTGGTATGCTCACAAAGCCAATAACCAACTTATAATCGTCACTTGAGACATAATGTGCAATCCTTGCCTATGATGCACCGATACTGATACGGGGATACTGATACGGTGACACTGATACGGGGATTCGTCAATTTTCATAAAATGGGGATACGGGATATGGTGGGATACGTGTATTTATCAAAAAAATATTTAATATAATACTAATTCACTCTACTAAAAAATCATAAAATAAAAAAATTAGATAGATATTATTTTGATTATTAAAGTGAGCAAATATTAAATTTTCAGCATTTTGGGTTTCAGTCTTACTTATGTTAATTGAATGGATAAAATCACATGTACTCCGATTTCTCTCTAAAACAACATGAAAAACATGACTGCCCAATAAGCCTTTAATTTTCTAGCACCATTTTTTAAGCACCATAAAAATAAATACCAAATCTTTTTTCTTTATAGTCAACAAGTTATTATGTTTAGATATATTCAATATGATCATGATTACAAATAACTATAAATATTTAGAATTTTAGATTTGAGGTAGTATCCATGGACACTCTTAAATGGACAAGGTCGGACAAGATTTGCGTCATTTTCTCCGCAAAACCCAAATGAAAATGAATTTAAGTGTAATATTTTGATGATATCTTCATCTTATAAGACTCTACATTCCTACAAAAAATGATCGCAATTCGAGATAGCAAACCTAGCCATTTAACAATCTTAATTTCAATAGATTAAATTTGAACGACAGGTATTCAAAGGGGTAGATGGTCGTTTTTATACATCTCGAATTGTTTTCATTTTTTGTAGGAATGTAGAGTCTTATAAGATGAATATATCATTAAAATATTACACTTAAATTCATTGTCATTTGTGTCTTCATGAGAAAATGGCGCAAATCTTGTCCGACTCCGTAGGATCGAATATCGCGAGATCAATAAGCTACGACATTGCGAAAGTGTCGCAAATGAGTAATATAAATGACGCAATGAATGACGACGGCTAAAACACGAGAAAGATGTGAAGACCTAGCGAGATCTAGGAGAGTTGCGAGATTATATATTTGTACACTTGCAAGTCATTCCGAAAATAAAGGATGACTTAGTTGTCATCTACTATGTACTACCCTATATAAAGAGTTGAACAAATTTATTGTGAGAGAGATCTTTTTCCAAGTGTTAAGCAAGTCATTAGGAGAGAGAAAGTTTGTAGTGATTGTAATTTCTTTAGCTCTTTTCCATTTTATCTTGTAAACATTCAAGGAGTTAATCAATAAAAATCATAGTTGTTCATCTTCAAATGTCTTAGTTGTGTGGATTCTTGTGAGGGGTGTAGTGTAGGATTTCCCGCAACTACATATTGGCGCTAGAAACAGGGGAGAGAGTAAGGATTGACATCGTGATTTGAAAGAATTTGGAGTAGTAGGGAAGGAATTTCATATAATTTTCTTGATTTACCAAAATTAAGAAATGGCTAGAAGAAGAAATGCATCCGAGCAACCAACAAGCTGTTAGAAGGAGTAGGAGACTTGGTGGAGAAGGGAGAAATGAAATGGGAGAATCCTCAAGAAGGAACATAAGGAATAATGAAGAAAAACAAATTCAATCACCAATTCAACCAAGTAAGCGGATAGAGCCGTGGATTATGATAGAATAAGCGTGCATACTTGGAGATCGGACTACGTGGGACGAAAGTGGAGAATAACAACAATTGGTAAACAATTAACAAGAGGAGAGAGATTGAGAAGGGATTGGATAAATAATTTATGGAAATGAAGAGATCGCAACATTAGAGGCATTGAGACAAACAATACATGAAGAAAGACGATTAGAGCGGAGAGGAACGTGCAAATTTGACAAGACAAATCATGAGTTGAGGATGGAAAACATGAGATTACAAAGCAGAAGGTCGAGAAGCACTACAAGGTCAAGCTCAAGATCAGTTAGAGAGGAAAGAAGGAGAATTTTACCTACAGAAAATGCTGATGAAGAAAACCAAGAAGAAGCGCAAAATCCAGGCATAGAACATTGCGAGAGAAGAGAAATGATGGAAGATCGTTATATTCCACGTCCAGGAGACTCTTCAAAATGGGCGAGAATGATGGAAATCAAGGAAATAGGCGGCGTCGAGGCGAGAATAATCCAGTTGATGAATAAAATCAAGAAGAATGCAAAAGAATATTGCATGGGAGAGAAGCACGGAGGAAGCAAAAAGAGATTGAAGATGAAATTGAAAGACATTATGTTGAACAAGCACGTCTAGCTTGCGAGAGAGAAAGATTGAGAGCAGAAATGGAAGAACATGAGTTAGAAGAGGCAATTCGCCAGAATAATCATGATAATCGAGAAAGAAGGCGAGAACAAAATCGCAACAATGATAATAGTAATGAAGAATATGAAAGAGTATAAAGGAGAAATGATAGGAAACGAAGAAGAGAAATTGATAGATATAACGATTGTGCGAATTCGTGAAAGAAGTGAAGGAGAAGATCGCGAGAGAAAGACGAGAAGAAAATGATGAACAAGAAAGTCAAAGCGAGACATGAACGCAGGAGAAGAGAAGCGGAACTAAAAGACCAATAGATTCAAATTCTGATGTAAATGAACAAATTTTGAGAGAATTGGCAGAAATGAGAGGAATGGTGAACAACAAAAGGGGTGGAGGAAAGAGCAGTTGGATGAAGCCATAGAAGAAGGCTGCGAAAACTCCGTTCACACACGAGATACAATTAGGAGGAATACCACCGAAGTGCAACTTACCAACATTAACCAAGACATTTTCGATGGAACAACTTGTGCGATACAACATATCAAAGCTTATATGAGATGTATGTTACAATGGGAGAATCATGATGCTATATTGTACAAATATTTTGCATCAAGTTTGACATGAGAAGCTTTGAAATGGTTTGAAGGACTACCGAAGAATACAATAACATCTTTCAATCACTTGCAGGCTATATTTTTAGGGGCATATATAAGTAATAATTCCTCGCGACCTGGTATTGAAGATGTATTTGGGTTAAAACAAAGGGTTGGTGAAAGTTTGAAGCATCTGACTGTGAGATGGAAGACAATGTGTAGCGAAATGGCTGGTCGTGTGGAGGAGAGATATCTCATCTTATCATTCATTAATGCTATATTCGCGACAAATCTGTTATATATTCAAATTTTTAGAGTCAAGAATACAATCACAATGACTGAGTTGCGAGAGCTTCAGGAGGAGTATATTGCTCTAGAGGAAAAGCAAAATGAGATAGAATCATACCACATCGCGAATACAAGTTCAGGAGCTGCGAATGCAAGTTTGTTACCCAAATTGATAAACACTGTGGCGAGTACCTCGCAAGGTCAGCAAGAAGTGATGATACCGGATGATGGTCAGCAAAAGTTGGTAGCCATGGAAGTCGCGATCGGGAAGAATTTGAAAGAGGAAATAATAAAATTCAAAGGCTTGATCAACCGCAAGAAACCTATGGAGGTCGAGGCATAATTATCATAGAGGGCAGCGAGGTCATAGGGTAGTATGGGAAGAAATCAAGATGCCTCCACTAAACGCTAGCGTGGAGAAAATATGGGAAGCTATAATCCCGATGGAAAACATACCGCACCATGGAACATGGGGAATGAACCGCCTCCAGTGTGAGAAGTCATGAATTTGTTCCTATCACCATTTTCACGGACACCTAACGAATGATTGTAGGAATATAAAAAGAATCATCCTCAGAATGATAGACCAAGGAAAGCTAAATCATTTCTTAAAATGTGAAGAGAAGACTCAACCATTACCAACACCTCCGAGAAATTCCACGAGTAAATACAACAAAAGGGAAATAAACGTTTGTAGTAGAAGTTGGAGCGAAGGCCAAAAACTTGTTCTACGCAACTCTATCGTACATTCGTGCAAAGGACAATCAAAGATTTTCATGATAGTGTTCTCGAGTAGGGTTTTAAAGAGATGCCGACAATAGAGAAGTAATGAACATCGCGAAGACATCGCCACTAAAAGAATGGCAAACACAGATTATTTCTTTTCTGAGAAGAGGTACACGAGGGTGGCGAGATGCATGTGAGTCCATTAGTGGTAAGATTGGAAATTAACCCAAAACATGTTGATGATGAAGATGATGGGCGAGAAAATTCATGGGCTATAAATAGAATCTTAATTGATCTTTGGAAGCTCTGTAAACATCCTTTTTTACCACACTTACAAGACTATGGGAGGGAATGACGAAGATCTGATACCTTCAACCTATAAGATTTATGGTTTTAATGGTACTGCCAATAAACCTAAAGGAGAAACTCGTATGCGAATAACACTGAAAGGATTATCAACTGAAATCTTGTTTTGCATAGTCGATGTGGAATCCCCCTATAATGCATTAATTGGGCGACCTTGGTTACATGAGATCTTGGGTGTAGCATCAACTTACCACCAGTGCATCAAATTTCCTCATCCCGGTGGTGTTGGAGTTATAAAAGGAGATTGAGGTGAGGGACAAAAGTGCTATGAAGTTGATGTGGAGTCTTGCGAGGAAAGGGTTGCTCAAAAGAAGAATTGGAAGCGGAATATCAAAGAAGAACAAAGAAGAGAAAGACTGATGGTGGACAAAATAGAAGTGAGAGATGAAGATATATTGCGAAACCAATGCTTGAAAATAATTGGAAATTGCGATGGTCTCGCAAAAGGAAGGAAATATCAGGAATTTGAATGAAGAAACAGAGATCAACAAGAGTAAGAAGTGTAAGAAATAAATAATTGATTTTAGAGTTGTGTAAAAAAAAAAATGTTTGGAGTGACAAAGACATGTCAAAAGTACAAAGAATATGACGATCGAAGAAGGAGTACGCGAAAATCTCGCGAGACATGAATATAACGAAAGTTTGGTTAAATAATTACAGCGAGATCACAGCAAATGAAGCAAGATTATGCGATAATTTCGCAAAAATAATGAGAAGAAATAATCAAAAATCAATGAATGATTGATAGAAATGAAAGAATGAGTGAATGGGACGAACCTTTATGGCGTACACCTAGTTCGCGAATGATATTTCGTAAGAGGCAAATGTAAGACCTAAAGTGCGTCATATAAGGGGGTATCTCTTGACATGGCTCGGGGAAAAGGTTACACCGCCCGGAACCTGAGTCATGAAAATTTGGGGTCAATAAAACCCATCCGGAGAGATACCTTGGATTTCCAACTATATATATAAGGTTATACCCCTGGTTGGACGACCGAGGGTCTCTTCCAAGGAGTCGAGTGTATGACCAAGGCGCCGAGGTACACGGTTGAGCCAAGAGTGCAGGGCATTTGAAGTGTCTCGTCCATTCTTGGCAAGTCTTGGCACATCTGCACTCGGCCGAAGAAAACTCCACTTAGGGTGCAGTCTCGTAACCATAAGCCCTATAGGTATAAGGGATAAGAGGCTGCGAAAACAAGCTGGTTGTTGTTAAGACCGGATGGGAGGAGCTAGTCTTGTATGGCCGATGTACGCCTCCTTGAAGGGGCAACCGGGGAGATGATAAGGGCGGCACCCTCCATTAGGGAGGCGATAAGTGTCTTAAGACGCAAATGTCATTTTGCAAGAAAATTTAGGCTTGTCATATTTGTGCGATGATCTGAAGAGGCAATAATACTTACACGAGGTTAAGACGAGATCAATGGGTCTTTTACGAAAGTGTAAAGACGTCCTGCGATTTCGTCGCAAGACGGCAATGTCATGGGGCTTTAAGTTCGCAAGAATTTTTAGGCCTGTCATATTGTCGCAACAAAAACATCCTGCAGAGGCAACAATACTAAAGAAAATGATAAGACAAGATCAATGGGTCATTACATGAAAATGTAAAGACGTCCTGCGATTTTGTCGCAATGAGGGTGGCAAAATAAGACCTTTAACTAGGAAGGCAAAATAAGACGACACAAGAGCAATGATAAGGCAAGATCATTGGGTCATTACATGAAAATGTAAAGACGTCCTGCGATCTTGTAGCAATGATGAATTTCAACATAAATGAAGGTAAGACCACACAAGAAATTGAGTAAACAAATAAACTTGCGAAAATGGCTATATTTCTTCATTTATTTGTGAAGAGTTAGCAACAGCAGTTGCGAAACTAAGAAGTATTATTACTTAAAGATTATCGATTTAATCTTTCATGTGAAAATAAATAACAGAGGCAAATATGGGAATGATTGGAGTAAAAACTTGTTATTTATTTTCATATGATAGATTTCTGAAGAGATTACAAAAATGGAAGGCTAGAAAGATAAATGTACAAATATCACAAGAAGAGAAAAAGGAAAATGGAGCTATCTCTCAGTTCATTCTTCTTTTTCATCAGACTCTTTGTCGGAATCCTCTTCTTCGCTAGCATCACTATCAGAGACATCCAAGGAAGGCATATTTTCAGGAATCTCATCAAGAAGACAAGGATATGAAGAAAGAGGAATACTATGGTCATCGCAAACTGTCTTAATAGTTTGATTACGAAAACGGACAACATCATTATTGAAATTCGCTACTGAGTAGTTTGTAGTTGCTTCTTGACTTAGAATATTTGTCATTGCGAAGAGAAGTCTTTTGCAAGTTGTGCTTTCTCAGATTCAAGTTCTTTAATTCTAATTTGAAACCTCTTCTCAGATTCTGCGAACAAATGACAATGAGTCAGTAACTTAATAGCAGTTTCACAAGAAAGAAGTGGTAAAATAATGAAGAACGAGTTAACAACCTTCTCTCGTCGAAATCATATCTTTAACCAAGGCGGTATGCTCGCATGAAGGTGACGTTAACACCTAAGTTATTTCGGCATTATCTAGAACTTTCGCTTTGCCCAAGCGAATTCATCATCACTATTTATGACAAGAAGTGAACGAATTTGATTTTCTCGCTCATTAAGTATGGCATTTTGGCGAAGAGATTCATCTCGTTCAATTTGGACTTCAAGAAGAGTTTTTTGAAATTTCGCTAATGCTGTGCACCTTGATTAGCAATGCGATCCTTGTCATCTATAAGGCTATTAATTTTCTTCCTTAGAATATTATTATCTCGTGGGAACTAAGATATAGACGTTTAAATCAGTTGGCTAAACCTAAACTAGATCTATGCTCAATTTCTAAGAGATGAAATTTGGTTTGAAGTTCATTTAATGAAAGAGAGTTAATTTTGTTTGACGAACTACTTAAAGATTCGTTGAGATGAGAGAGAAGAGCATCATCATCCATAGGCTCAGGAAATGAATGGAGAAGGATGGCTTAAATCGGAAAGATTATAAATGTCTGCGAAAATGATAAGTCGAGCAAAGAAAAATAAATGACAAAGTAAAAATGAAGAAAGAGAAGAGTTTTATACCATAAAGTTGTTGATTAGCACTTTGAAGGGTAGATATTTTATTCTTCTAGGTAGAAGATTCAGCTTCCAATTGTTGAATTCTTTTGCGAAGAGCGGCAGTCTCATTTTCATTCTTCTTGCGAGATGTCGTAACTTCAATTTCTAGTTCTTCGGTCTTATTATGAAGCTGACGATTTTTCTTTTCAAAGTTGTTGCGCCTCTTCTAAAGAGAAAAGGAAGCTCTTCCGGACTATAAAGAAAGATAAAGGAACTATTAATATATGATTTAAAATTAAAATTATGAAGGAATAAAGAAATATAAACATACCAAGGCACCAAGTGCATTCAAGAAGCTTGGGAGTCAATGATCTGGAGATCCCCTGAAGAGACTCATTACCCTCCAGTAAAGAAGCATCACATATACTTGCGAGAGCCTCGCATATACCGAGAGATGCGGTCATCTCCAAGCCCCTGCATGGAGTCTGAAAAGATATTAGATAATAACGTCATAGGAGATTCGGTTGGATGATCCTCCTTCGCGGTAGAAATGTCTACATCATCATCTTCTTCATCGGAACTCTCACTAGATTGAGGACTTGAGTGAGAAGAAGAATGGGTCTTTTGTTTTTAGAAGGCGGTGCAGCAGATTTTTCTTGCGACGAGGGTCTTTACCCTTTCTTTTGACCCTCGTGACTTTTGAAGCTTCTTCCTCCAAGCAACTTCAACACCAACCTACATACACGAATGAAGATAAGAAACAGAGGCAACAATATTGTGGATAACAAGAGAAAATATTTCTTACTTCATCCGTGATTGAGCGAAGTATCGCCAAAATACTTGGCTTTGGATTTCTTTCATAACTTTTTCTCAATTTAGTGATCTGAAAATTTCGCAAGTTTAGTAGATATAAAAGGAAGGAAACATCGCAAAGCGAATGAAAATTAGAAAATATACCTCTTTTGCTTTCTCGGGCCAATTAAATACCCAAGGATGATAATTTGCGAGATTCGCAGGGAGTATATTGGAACCTGAAATGTAAGGTCCGTTCAAAAATAGCGGAAAGACACACCACTTCTTATCTTTAGAGTAGCGAGGAACATTGTTCTTGCCAGAGTGCCAATCAATATCTAACATGAGTATCTTATCGTCTGGAACGTTCTCTTTTCTTTTCAATCGAGCACCCCAGTGAGATTTATCATTCTTCATATTTATCACTTCATAATTTTCAAAAAAGTTTTCTCCGAATACTTTTCGTGACTATCTCTAAGTTTGCGAATTTAGGATCTCGACGTTATCGGGATATAGAGATCCCTCACCAGCGTCACGATTGGCGAATTCAAGCATTAGACGGATGCAATCACCACTTAATTGATAAATAGCTCGCGAGAATTTCTCATGAGAAAGGATTTCATAGAACAAGGGCAGTTCGGGATTGTAGAGAGGAATGGGAAGACCTGCGAGGAGTTGACCTAGCGAGATTATGATTTTCTGATCATCACAATGATGATCGGTAAACAACTTTGCGAAAGAATAGATGGAGATTCTTGATTGGGAATAGTAGATAAGGTGAAACCCCTTTCTTGTAAATTCTTTTGAGTCTCACCCAAAAGGGTTTCGTATCTACGACCAGGTGGAGCCATTCTCAGAATATGGGAATGATTAGAGAATTGAAGATCAAGAGAAAGAAGAAAGGAAGATTTACAGTAGCAGAAACGTAAATTGCGGAGGAGGAGAATTGAAGAAAAATTGCAGAGAGAAAGTAAAAAAGAAGAAGAGGAGGGTGAGAAAACTATATATAGAGAAGAATTCTAGAGAAGATAAATGCATTTAATGCGAGAGGAGACGTGAATGGTCAAGAAAAAACGGTTGAAAGAGACGTGTCAAGAAAATAGTGGAAGAAGAAACATGTGTAATAAATTGCTGTGTAAAAGTACGGGATCATAACAGATAAATATGAACAGTTGCGGCATTTTAAAAATATTAGTTCTCATGACATTCTCTTCTTCGCAGAGAAGACATGAGAAGAGGCAAGATGTAGGATCGAATATCGCGACATCAATACTTGCGAGATCGTGATAATCATTGCGAAAGTGTCGCAAACGAGTAATATAAATGACTCAATGAATGACGCGACTAAAACACGAGAAAGATGTGAAGACCTAGCGAGATCTAGGAGAGTTGCGAGATTATATATTTGTACACTTGCGAGTCATTCCCGAAAATAAAGGACAACTTAGTTGTCATCCACTATGTACTACCCTATATAAAGAGTTGAACAAATTTGTTGTGAGAGAGATCTTTTCCAAGTGTTAAGCAAGTCATTAGGAGAGAAAAAGTTTGTAGTGATTGTAATTTCTTTAGCTCTTTTCCATTTTATCTTGTAAACATTCAAGGAATTAATCAATAAAAATCATAGTTGTTCTTCTTCAAATGTCTTAGTTGTGTGGATTCTTGTGAGGGGTGTAGTGTAGGATTTCCTGCAACTACACCGACCTTGTCTATCTAAGAGTGTCCATGGATCCTCCCTAGATAGATTTTATGTATAAATTTGTAAATATATATATTTTGTATATAAAAAAAAATGTTAGATTATAGGAAGTATCCCCTTATAGAGTATCTCGAGAGGTATCCCGTAGTATCCCCTACCCTTTTTGTAATTAAAAAGGTGACACTTTAAATGGAGTATCCGATACGTATCCCGGGTATCCCCAAGTATCCATACTGATACGGGCGCCGATACTGGATACATTACCAATTTTGAAGTATCCGTGCTTCATAGATCCTTGCGCATTACTAAACTTTGACCTTGATCCTATACTCAGCCAACATGTCACTGTAGTTGTCTTGGCCTAAGACAATGAACAACTAACATTGCGCTACAATCATCTCATCCATTCCCTTAGCTCATTCTGGTTACTCATGCGTCATATGCTTTACTTAGCCAATTTGCTCGACAATAGCAATACATACTATTGTATTACTAGCTTGTTTGCACTGTCCAAGATTTGGAGAACCTTGGACTAATGTATAGGCCAACTCTGTGCCTTTTCCTTATTCTTGCACCATCCTTGATTTTGGGCCAACCCAATTTCATGGATATGCATCAATGCCAACATCGCATGTTCCATTTGTCATTTTGGCCTTGTCTTGCCTTCCTCAATGAAGCTTCATTGTTTCGGCCAATAACCTCCATTACTTAGCCAATGAATTTATAGTGTGTCACCATATTTTCGCATTACTGGCCCTGCAAGGTCCCACTATCTTAGCACTTTATGGTCTATGCAGTGTAGCGCCATCATGGCTGAAAACTTACTAGGCCGATTATGTTGTAACGCGCCACTATTGCGCTTCACTAGCCTTACCGTTTATAGATGAGGACATTGGGGAGGAGTAAGATGAATACTCAAAAAACAAAATGTCATCCAACTCATTTGACTCCTAAACTCCAAGTGAACAAGTTAAAAACTTGGATTTAATTATTCTAATATCTCTACAATTACGGGTCTAAATCGCCCAGGGGTTATGAAAATAAAAATGCAAATTATTCACATGACCCTATCATATTTTCACAATAGTTTAACAAGACCAAAATAATCTCCAATAGAATTATGTGTTTTATTTCCATGCTCTTAGGGTCGTATAAATAAATATGTTTTTTTGTGACCTTAGATTATTTTAGAAACAACCCTAATTATAATACGACTAAAATAGCCAGAGAAGGAAAGCTCAACGAATCGGCGATTACTGAGTTAATTCAATGGTTCTTCTATATTTTTCCTCTTTTCTGGGATTACAATTATCCTCCAAATTTTCCTCCCTGATGTATGCGTAACTTCAAGGATTACAGTTATCCTCTAAAATTTCTCCTTTGACTCACAAGATTTCGATCCTTTATGTCAATTTTCCCCTTATTTTCCAACTCGGTGATATCTTTTTAAGGAAACAAAATATATCTTTACCAACTATTTTGGATAGCTACACGAGAAAATTCTTCTTAAGAAAGAATAATCCTAAACCTATTACCATTAAACTGCCTTTTGTTAGCATCAATATTCTCAACAAACAAGCTCAGATGGTTTCCTCCCAAATCATTGTAAGAAACAAGATGAAAACTACTAGTAACAGGGACAAGTCTACCAGATATGTTAGGAAAGCAATAGATTCATCAAGATCCTTGAATGATGCAACTGAAAAATGAGATTTATATTCTCAGAAAGCATTATAGAAATAAGGATGTGAGAGCAGCTGGAAGAAACCTATTTATCTTTAAGATGAACTATTACAAAGATTGGGAAGATATATTGAAAAACTCACCTTGGAACGAGAAGAAATGTCATCTCAATCTCAAAAAGATATACTATGAGAGTATCATATCTTGATTGGACCTTCACTTATTAAGATTGGAATGTGAAGTCCAAGAACGTACTCTTAGAACATCAGTCGGTTGTTGTAATTGATGAAGCAATAAAAGAGATTGGGAATAATATATCCACTAAACCAAAAAAAAAAAAAATCGACAAAAAAATGTAATATGGTAAATGCCATAATTGAAATGGAGTTGGGAAAACCTCTAATCAAAGGGGAATGGTGGAATACAAATGCAGAAAGTGTTTGTATAGGTTATTTATCATTGGGAAAAACAACTATAATGCCCAAAATTCTATCTACTTAGTAATCTAAGAGACCAATCTACATACTGAGGCATTATGGATCTAAATCATTGATTTGAACGTAAAATTTGAGATTCTAAACAAATCTTAGCGCAAAACTAGACCCAATACTCCAATAATTATAAATGGGAATTGATGAGTGCCAAATATTGCATATTTATACACCTTTTTATTGGCATTTAGCTCATCTTTTGTGTTCGAAATCGAGATATTATCCCAGTTCTCGTATTTTCTTTGTTTTCAAGAATAAATATTTGTACTAATTAATTTTGTGTTTTTAGGTAGTGAATAAAGCTCGGAGAAATTGAGGAACCAAAAGAGAAGAAAATTGGAGGCAAGCGTCTATGGAGCAAAAAGCCAAAGCCCGTGCGCGCATCAGTTGCAACCCAACAAGGAGCAACCCATCTACAAGATATGGGCTTGAGCTATCCAAGACCCGACCCGGATCCAAACCCGATTCATTATGAGCCGTGAAGATTTCATCCATCTTCATCCAACGCTCGCTCCGTCCTTCCCATCAACACTCGATGTTCCCGCTCAACACCAAAACAGCCTGATTCTCCCTGAGCCGTTCAGATATCTCCCAACCGCATCCAACGCTCGCTTCATCCTTCTCATACATTTTCTCGTAACCGCTTCACAAAGCCAAAACCACCAACACCTACACCCCTCGACCTAAACCCATTTCTCTCCTTCACTTTCTCTTTCTTCTCCGTCACCTGCAGAACCCATCCCTCTCTTCTTCTTCCCCATTCCTGTTGCAGACCAGAGCCATCATCACCACCATCTTCTTATCACTGACACCAGCGCCAACAACTCTATCAGCACCTCCTCTCCCATGCCCTAGTTCTACCTTTCTCAACCATTAGCTTCTCTCACCCTAGGAGCTAGGGTTGAGGCGATTAAATTAGGGTTTTTTCCACAACAACCATGCATGGTCGATTCGGAGAAAGGGGAGAGAGGTTTGGGTTTGCTTGAATCATTGTTTGAAATGTTTGTGAGATATAAATTGTTATTTTGGTGGAGAGAGTTTCAATTTTATTTTTACACACTGTTTTAGGGTTGAGTTTTTGGTAATTCCATTTTAATTGTTTTTATCATTTGCATGATGTTCTAAACATTCGGTTAGGGTGTAGATGAAACCCCTAAATTCAATGTCAAAGTGATTTGAGTCTCAAGGTGTTCTTGTAAGTTGCAATGTTTAGGAAAATAGATAACCTTTGAACTGAGCTAACTTGTGATAGTTTGTACTGTAAGAAGACAAACTATACTAGGGGTTAGTGAAGGGATTGAGATTAATCAATTATCCATAGGAAGCCTTCAAGGGAAGGCACTAGAACACAGTGAGAATTGAAGCTATCTTGCATAGGATTAGGAGGTGAATTCTATCACCTTAACAGCCTTCCAATCTGTCACAACACCTGTTTATTACTTGATTACATTCGAAATAGAGTCACAACAACATTCCAGTCGTTTCGACACCACAAAACCATCTTACAATTGTGATAACTTCCTTAGAAATCAGTTAAGAAGCTTTGTATCACCCTTGCACACACCATTTCTCTGTGGTTCGACCTGTGCTTGCCACTGCCTCCAAAGGCACTGTGCACTTGCAGTTTAAGACGTAGGATAAAACATCTTTAGAATCCTACCAGGAATCTCTCAGGTGATAAACATAAAATAATATATTTGTGTTTATAAACTATACATACATAAAGTGATTCACAATATCACTAGATCTCTGATGATTTAATCTATAACGACGGGTATCTTTACGTGCACCATCTCTTCTGATAACTGAAAACTGAAGTGGACATAAGCCAACACAGCATCCCAGGGGGTGCTTAATGGAAACATACAAGTGATCACTAACATGCTTTATATTTCTAGAAGATAACCGATTTTAGTTCAAAACAAAAAGGAACACAACTAGCACCATTTACAACCAACACTCGGTAAAGATTACTCTAACCCAAGCTCCTCATATATTGTGTGCCATATTACTATTGTGTGATAGATCACTACCAGATGACTCACAGAAGTGACGTGTCTAGTACAATTTAAAAATATGTTACGCTGACCACGCCCTACTCAATAGAGAAGACGATGCTAGAATAACTCCAATTTCAAATGATAGTGACATCCGCATAAAATCTCATATACCCCGATTCAGGAACGACCATCAAAGTCTAGAAAATTTAAGAAAGTTTTAATTACTCTAACCCGGATAAGTATAACAATGTCATAATGAGCCTCATCCCTTTATGAAACCAGAATTACTTATGAAGTAACGTTAGAAGAAGAACCCAGTCTTACTAGGATGACATTCCCATATAGAGCATTCACAAATCATGGTTCAATAATACTATTAAAATCGACAATCAAGCATAGTATGTATACGACCAATCCCCCTCTCCTCCACAAGATAACATAATATATAAATATTATATTGTGTGCCCTTCTGTACCTATACAATATTGCGTCCCCTTCTGCATCTGCATGATATTTAGTACCCTTCCGCACCTATAATAATACGTACAAAAATATACCATAAAAAGTATTATTAGTTAGAAAGATCGAGATATTAAAGTTTTCTCAAAAAATTTGGGAAAATATGAACAAAATAGAGGAAATTTGAGTTAATAAGAACATATTTGAGTAAAATTTGAGATAATAAGAACAAATTTGAGTAAATTCGAATTAGATGAATAATTATTATCATTATTATTAAGGAGAATCAACAAAAATTTACATAATTTGGGGGAACTTCTTTCTTTGTTTCTAACGGGATAAAACTAGTTGTTCTTTCTTTTGGGATGCAATTATGGCTTATTTCTTCTTCTTTGGAATCCGTTTTTTTTTTCTCTTCTGGTTCTAATTGATTAATTGATATTTCTTATCGAGTTTTGATTGATGAAAAAAAGACGATGATGACGGTTTATGCAAAATCCTATAACTTGCATACCAATCTAGCTTACTTTTTAAGATATGCCCAATGTGCAATTGGTGCATGCCTACGTTGAAAGACTTGAAATGAAGTATACGCATCCAAGGAAATTGACCGCAACTAACCTCATCAAGTATGGAAACACTTTTCTCTTGCATCCATTTTCGAGCCAAATGATATGAGTTATCATAGTGTCGCAATCACCTTGCAATTAAATGATATACGCGACAACATTCTAGACAATCAATCTTTGCAACTTATTGCGGTGCATACGTACCATCATCCATACCTTGAAGGGATTAAGCATTGATCGTAGTTTATCCGTGTCGAGAAAAGAAACTAAAGCCAATTTGTGTTGCAAGGCCGAATGGTCCTTTGCAAGTGATGTGTAAGAATGTGCATCATTGTGTTGCACCATGGTGGTGCGATCTTAGTTCGCAGCGTCACAATGATGATGCCTAAGCATCATGAAGCTCTCTTGACTAAGTCACGTGCCACAATGATGCTTTCGTATCATATAGACTTGCTGGGTAAGCTCTGAAGCTATTGGTGCATTTCTGTTATATGCACCTTCAACCAACTACCCCTCCTTATATATGTCTTATTGACATTTCTACAACTAAAAGTTTGGGAGCACTTCGACATGATTACTTCACTATTCATGGCCGTTTTCCATGTGGTGGTGCATTATTCAGTTTTGGCATGTTGTCCAACTTGAATATTGCACCAAGATGGTGCAATATCGCACTGGCCATCCTTCCACTAGCGTGAAGCACCAAGATTGCACTATATTGCGCTTAGCCAGCCTTCCACCGACGTGATGCGCCATGATGACGCAATATTGGTCCTTCGCTATACTCCTGCGTAATGCAGCATGATGGTGCAACATCTATCCTGTCTAGTTACTCATTGGCGTAACACACCATGATGGTGTAACATTGCACTTGGCCAGCCTCTAACTGGCTAATGCACCATGATTGGGCAACATTCTGTCCTGGGTCAACATGTCCTTAACGCACAACACAAGCTTTGAGATGAAGATTCATCTCATGCCAATAACACATCTTTGAGCATACGCCATGTAAAAAGTACGGGTGTTACAGCGCAACTCTTCGGGTTTTCGTTGGCTCCTTAATGTTATTCTTTGTTATTGGAGTCTGTCTGCGAATACTTTTGGTCAAAAGTATTCTCTCTAACTCGTTATTTTATATTTCTCGTACCTAGAATCTCCATATGCGGCATGAATTCGTCCATTCATTATATCACTACGCCTGTTGTCTTCTAGTATCACCTCATTCTGGTTGATTGTCTGCTCTGGTACCATCATGGTTCGTCTTTGTGCAATAATTCTTTGATCTGATTTCTTTCTCGTAGGAAGTTATTTCCTTGCTAGATATGTTATTTTCTGCTTACTTTCCCTCCTTGTGTAGTCATTCGGGCTTGGACGACGCATCTAGTTTTGGCGCCTCTGGTTGTATGTCTTGAATCCTCGTTTCTTTGTTACAGTGTTGATCTGCGTCGTTATTGCATGCTTTGCTACTTTCATTGGTCGGTCCGACTTTAACATTCCGTTTCGTCTTTGGCCTTATTATTGTCTTCCGCATCATCGTCTGAGCTTTCTCCCTCATGTTGTTCCTCTATAACTATGGATTTTCCTTATCTCCTGATGGGCGACGTAATTGCTCCCATGCTGATGGTGTTTTCCTCCGACTACTAGCTTTCCCGTTGTATCATTCTTTCTAACATCATGGCTTAACTTGTGAAGGTGTTGGGGAGGTTTCACTTTTTGGTTATTTTTACTCTTTCTAGGTTCGTAAGTTTTTTCTTCTTTGCGTCTTCAACCAAGAAGGATCAAAGGAATTTTTCCCAAATATCATAGGGTGGGTTGTAAGATTTCTTAGTCGGCGCCAAAATGTAATTGCTTAAAAGCTAACCACTACACCAAAGTAGAGATAAACTCTATGAAACCGCAAAGTTTTTTCTCGGGTTTAACTCAACCCATGAGTCGAATTCTGCACTAAGAGTGCCTAGAACTTTGATGTCAAAGTGTCACTAACACTTTTAGTTTTCTTTTATAATAAATTTTTGTGCCTAAATATAAATGCATGCCCTAATTGAAAGTTTAGGTGCCTTAATAGGTTGTCATGAACTAATAAACCTCAAATGCACACATATCAAGTAGAGAGGGTTTAGGGGCTAGTATTATGGTGGCTAGTATCCGATTACTCTGGAAAGAGATACAATGTATTCTCCCAGTAGAAAAATGGAAATCATTTATCCGATTTGATGACCCTTGTAAAGTTAGGAAAGCTTGTGGAACTTGTGAGTATTATGGTATCGAGCATATGCTCAGAATATCCGAAAAACTTGAAAGCCCTATTTATCGAGTGACGTATCTGGAAGTTAGAGCTTTCCAAGCGGCCGACCCGTTTGGAGCAAAATTTTTTGGTCTATCACAAACTCACTACTAAGCTAAAACATAAATAAATACTAGAGAAAGGACTTGCTTTTCATTCATAGAATCTTGCAGTTGGGGTCTGGTTTATATAAAAAAAAATGCTACTATTTGGGTGGTATTTAGATTTTATAATAGGGGTCCAAAGAGAACGCGAATTTTATTTTAATCTCCATCTCATCTTTACTATCATCGCAAAGTCATAATTCTCAATATTTTGAAACCCTAAACTACCCTTTTAAAGAGCTTTTAGATAGAATACCAAGCTTTTGGATAACTTATTTTTTTATTTTTGATTTTACTACGTTCATTCTTGTCACAAAAACAGTCTTTTTGTAACTTGGTCAAGAGTGATAATTTTTTTTCCCATGTATAATCTTGGAACAATTCATTTTATAGACACAGAGAAAAGACATCGTCGATTTAATCATCATAACAAATTTTTCAACAACATTAAGGTATTTTTCTTTTTGAGACCCTAAGTACTTATATAAATCTAGGGAGATGATTTCTTTTTACTCCAAAAGTTTGTTTTACATCATGATTATTTCACGCTTCCATTTTGTAGTAATACTAATTATCCTAAATTTTTTCCAACTGACCAAAACATGCAACCGTCGACTCACATGAAAATTCTCAATTTCAGGCAAAGAAGATGAACAGCTGAGAGAGACGGAGAAAATTCTTTGAAAAAGATAAAAGAGGAGAGCGACAGTGGGAGAAGAAAAAGGAGATTAATCTTTTATTCTTCCTTAAAGTCTCCCTCTTATAGGTGGCTGGGAAATCCAAAATTATAGTTGTCCCTAAATCCAAGGAGTAGTTATTGTATGGAGTACAAGTGGGGACTACCAAAACCGTACGTGCAAAAGTGGCGGCTTAAAAGAATATTTTCTTTCTCATCCTAGTCTGGGAAGAATACGAAAGAAAAGGGAAAAATGTGAATACCAATATTCTCTTTCACACGCGTCACGATATTGGCGGTTGTATGCAAGATAGTGAAATAGCTCAACGATATACGGGATGCTGAGGAGAAGAAAATCCCTTCTCAATCTACTTTATCTTCCCTCGAGGAGCTTACCTCGACGGTGAAGATGAAAGACTATGCCTTAGACTAAAGATATGGCAGGTGGCGAGGGGACAAAGACAGTGACATATCTAATCAACATTAAATGCAATAAAGCAAATCCTTGGCGTGTGGTTAAGAATGAGTGGTAGGGTCCGGCGAAGGCTCGCGACAAACAAAGGTACAATTTGACCGAAGGTTGGGCAGTCTTCGAGGACACATGGGCTAGCTGAGGTGGTCGAGTGCAGTTCGAGAAGTTTGTGGTTGTGAAGGTACCATATGTACGGAGGATACATCAGAACTCGATGAGCCTAAGGACAACGAAGATGTCCCTGGGACCGAAGAGAATATAAATAGAGAGCTTCACCAACACATAAGGGGCATTCAATTCATCAAGGAAGATCTAGTCTTAAACTTATACATGTTTAACGTCTACAACTTAAGTATTAAGTTCAACTTGAGTTCTCTTTATTACTTTGGGAAGCATTTAAGATCCTTGTAACACCACAATATAATACAAAATCATCACCCGTTACCCCTTGGACGTAGACAAATGTTGAACCACGTGAATCCTTGTGTCTCTTGATAACTTAACACCATTTACATATTTGAGTATTTATTGTTATCTTGAGTATCTTTTATTATTTAGCTTTATCAGTTCAACTGATCGTTACTCCTTAGTATTGGATTCTCAGAACTGTTCATATCACGTAGGCTATGGGAAAAATAGTAGTCACATCGCCGAACATGAATCAAAAGAGAATGTGAATTTTCTTTTAATCTCCATCTCATCTTTGCTATCATCACTAAGTTATAGTTCTCAATATTTTGAAACCCTAAACCACCCTTTTTAAGAGGTTTTAGATAGAATACCAAGATTTTGGATTTTTTTTTTCCTTTTTGATTTCACCACATTCATTCTTGTCACACAAACAATATTTTTACAACTTGGTCGCATATTTAATCATCATAACAAATTTTTCAACAACGTTAAGGTATTTTTCTTTTTGAGACCCTAAGTACCTATATAAATCTAGGGAGACAATTGGTTTTTACTTCGAGAGTTTGTTTTATACAACATGTTGTCTATTTCACGCTTCCATTTTGCAATAATAATGATTATCCTAAACTTTTTCCAACTGTCCGTGCAACATCGCCTTATATGAAACAATTTTCTGAGGAATTTAATGTTTTTTTGTTTCTTTTTTGATCCCGCACATTAAGGCCTACTCTCCTGAACAAACCCAGCTAGCTAGACCATCCCGGTGTTGATCCAACCGTCGTCCTAACAACATGATTCACTCTCCTCAACAAACTCACCCCCATCTATAAATCTAGGGAGATGATTACCTTTTACTCCAAGAGTTTGTTTTACATCCTGTCTATTTCACGCTTCTATTTTGATGTAATAATAAACTTTTTCCAACTGACCAAGACGTGCAACCGTTACCTTACACGAAACACTTTCTGATGAATTGAATGTTTTTTTTTTGATCCCGCACATTACGACCTACTCTCTTAGAGCATCTCCAACAGAAGGTGTAAAAAAAATCCTACGTGGATTTTTATTTAGTCCATTTATTTATGAGGTTTACACATTGAGTAAATGTAGGACCTCATATCTAAAAAACTATCTCCAACAGTGAGAATTTTAACCCTTAGAATTAAAAGAAAATTGGTTAAAAATATGATGTGGAGGTGCAACCGGAGGTGTAGATAACACTTTCTTGAACACCTTCATAATTAGTAATTGGTCCCTCCTAACTTGTAGGACCCTACTGTTGGAGATGAATTTATGCCAAACGGGGTATAAAATCATATGTGTCACTAAAACTAAATAGATCCACCCTCTCCTGAAGATGCTCGTAAACAAACCTAGCCAACCAAACCAGCCCCAATGTTTATCCAACCGCCATCCCACCAACATGATTCCTATGTTGCACGGATACGGACACGGGACACGGTTATGACACGACACGGTTACTGGGGACACATCAAATATAAAAAAAACGGGTTACAGGGACACATTATATATATTATTCACATCATTAAAATAAAATATTACTACAATCTACACAACAAAATAATTACTCTTATTTTTAAAATATTTGATTACTAATTATATAAAATTAATAATAATATAATAATGGTAAAGTTTTTCATGGATCATGCTTGGATTTGACTAAACCAAGAATAAATTAGCGCTCATTTAGTTTATTTTGATTTTCCAAACCAAAATAAATCATTTATGACGTGTTCGAAAGTGTCCAATTGGTGTCTGCAAAGTGTCCAATAACAATTTTTATGCGACACATGATGTGACGTGTCCATCGAGTGTCGAGAAGTGTCGTAACCGTGTCGTGTTCGTTTACGTGTCCGACACGGTTACGACATCTTTCTTGGAGTGTCCGGGCAACATAACATGATTCACTCTCCTGAACAAACTCGAGTTACTCGTTCAGCTATATCGGTCACATTGTTGATCCAACCATCATCCCAACAACATGATTCTTATCTCACTCAGAAAAGAGAAAATATGGGATCGGACCGACGGGCCCTTATTAGTGGGTATCGATCCCCTACTTAGCCCGGGGTATAACGGAAGAAATTATTAATGTATGTTGGGCGACTCGAAACGTTGCTGAAACCCCTAGGGGGCTGAACCTAATTTCCCCCTTTTGTTGGTTCCCATTTCTTCTTGTCTTGCGTTTCCCTCACTGTCTACTGTCTAGGGTTTAAGGACTTTGGAATTAGGGTTTATCCTTCTTCAATGGCAGGTCCAAGTCTCATTCACAACCACTGATTTCCAAACAAGAATTTCTACTAGTATGTGGCGAAACATTTCAAAACGAGCAGTGACTTCAAGGAAACTAATGAAATCATTTGGAAATCCCATCATACAGGTAAATAATAACACACATTTAGATTTGATTCCGATTCATCACAATGGAAAATCCTGTTTTGAGTGGTTTAGGTTTAATAATGCCTCATTTAGTTTTTCTGAGATGTTGAGTCGTCCGAAAGGTTATGCTAGTGTTGCCAAGGCCATTCCGAAAAGCGATACTGAGGATGATATAGAAATCGAGGAATTGGTGGGAGAGAAGGGTCGAGAGGGATCTAAAATGGTGTCTGGAATCGGAAATTATAAGTATCGTTTACTTAGACGGAGACAGATTAAGATTGAGACAGAAGCGTGGACACAAGCGACAAATGAGTACAAGGATCTTCTTGCAGAGATGTGTCAGCATAAATTGGCACCGAATTTGCCATACATGAAGTCATTGTTTCTTGGTTGGTTCGAGCCGTTTCGTGATTGCATTGCTAATGAACAAGAATTGTGTAAACAAGAGAACAAAAGGGCTAATTATGCGCGTTATTTTGATCAGTTGCCGGCTGATATGATGGCTGTTATTACAATGCATAAGTTGACGAGATTGATGATGACATCGGATTACCATGGTAGTGCTAGGGTGGTTCCAGCTGCTTGTGTTATTGGCGAAGCTATTGAAAATGAGGTTAGGATATATAATTTTTTGGAAAAAACAAGAAAGAAGAAGTTGGATGAAGAAGATAAGGCGAAAGAAGGCGGCGAAGCTGATCCTGAAGCCATAAAACAAGCACATTTGAGGAAAAAAGTAACGAATTTGATGAAAAAGCAAAAGCTACGACAAGTGAAGCACATAGTAGAGGGACAAGATGGTTTCAAGCCATGGGGACAGGATGCTCAAGCTAAGGTTGGGAGCCGTTTGATTGAATTGTTGGTTCGGTCAGCTTATATACAACCACCTATCGATCGATTAGATTATGGTCCACCTGATATTCGACCAGCATTTAAGCATTTTGTCAAAGTCGGAAAGAAAGATGTACAAGGATCTAGTAGAAGGTATGGAATTATTGAGTGTGACCCTCTGGTTCGCCAGGGAATGGAAAGAACAGCAAGGCACATGGTGATTCCTTATATGCCCATGTTGGTGCCACCAGAAAATTGGATCAGGTATGACAAAGGGGCATATTTGTTTCTACCATCTTATGTGATGCGCACACATGGATCAAGGCAGCAGCGTGAAGCAGTCAAGAAAACACCACAGAAGCAGCTTGATTCAGTATTTGAGGCCCTGAATATCCTTGGGAATACAAAGTGGCGGGTGAACAAGGTGTTACTTGACGTAGTTGACCGTATATGGGCTAAAGGAGGCAAAGATGCTGGTTTAGTTGAACGTGCCGATGTGCCTCTACCAGAGAAACCGACAATAGAAGATGAAGAGGCACTCAAGATCTGGAGACAGAAATTGAAAGGCATCAAGAAAGAGAACAGTGAAAGGTATTCTCAACGGTGCGACGTGGAACTCAAACTTGCTGTAGCCCACAAAATGAAAGCCGAGGATGGTTTCTACTATCCACACAACCTTGATTTCCGAGGACGGGCATATCCCATGCACGCATACTTAAACCATCTTGGATCAGATTTATGCCGGGGTATCCTTGAATTTGCGGAGGGACGCCCTCTTGGAAATTCAGGTTTGCGGTGGTTGAAAATACATCTGGCCAATTTGTATGCTACTGGTGGTGTTGATAAACTATCTTATGAGAGTCGAATAGCTTTTACAGAGAGCAACTTGGATAACATATTTGATTCTGCAGACAGACCACTCGAGGGTAACCAGTGGTGGTTGAAGGCAGAGGATCCATTCCAATGCTTGGCAGTTTGCATCAATCTGTCAGAAGCATTGAGAAGCTCTTCACCAGAAGCTACTATATCACATATTCCTGTACACCAAGATGGTTCATGTAACGGCTTACAACACTATGCGGCTCTCGGAAGAGATAAATTGGGAGCAGCTGCAGTAAATTTATTTGCTGGAGAAAAACCATCAGATGTTTACTCAGGCATTGCTTTAGAGAGTTCGTGAAATTATGCAGGAGGATGCCCAGAAAGATCCCGGTGCTTACCTGAACGCATTGCATGCCAAACTGTTAATTGAAAAGGGGTTGGTGAACAGGAAATTGGTGAAGCAGACTGTGATGACATCAGTGTATGGTGTTACTTACGTAGGTGCCCGTGATCAGATTAATAGGAGGTTAAAGGAACATGATCCAGCCACTGATAATAAAGAGCAGTTTACTCTAGCTTGTTATGCAGCAAAAGTCACCTTAACTGCCTTAGAGGAAATGTTTGAAGACGCACGTTGTATCATGAAGTGGCTTAGTGATTGTGCAAAAGTGATTGCCTCGGAAAACCATCCAGTGCAATGGATCACTCCTCTTGGACTTCCTGTTGTCCAGCCGTACCGCAGACTGCGAAGGCATAATATTAAAACTTCCCTTCAAGTTTTAACTTTACAACGGGAAACTGACAATGTCATGATTCAGAAGCAGAGAACAGCTTTTCCACCGAATTTCGTCCATTCCCTTGATGGGTCCCATATGATGATGACAGCACTTGCTTGCAAGAGAGCTGGGATAAACTTTGCAGGAGTTCACGACTCATATTGGACACATGCATGTGATGTCGATGAAATGAACAGGATACTCCGTGAAGAATTTGTTGAACTCTATGAGCAACCTATACTAGAAAACTTACTGGCGAGTTTCCAGAAATGTTTTCCTACAGTGGAATTTCCTCCTATACCAGAGCGCGGAGACTTGATTTAAAAGAAGTTCTAAAGTCACCATTTTTCTTCAACTAAGATGCAGTAGCCAATGCAGTATAGTTTGGAGTTAATATGTAAAATTGGTGCTTGACATATTCTACTATCTATATGGGGATACATTTATGGGTCTTTACAAGTGGCCTGAAGAGAATATTCTCTTGTCCGCCTTATGAGATTAAAGTTTGAAGTGTCAAGGAATGCAAGTTTATGGACTCCAGAGATTGAGTTGAGAAACTTAGGGTTATGCATACATCTGGCATAGAGGCTAATCTGCCACAAGACTTAGAAGATAAGCTTGGTGGTGCAGTGGAATTCCCAACATTCTCAAGCTTGTGACAACCATAACCATCTGAATTGACAGAAGTACGCTCGCGTCCTAATGATCGAATTGGTAACATTTCAGCGCAGCTTGTTAGTTGGTAGTCTTGGAGTGGCGATGGGGGGAATCTTTGAGCAAATATCAGGTGAGTTTTCATAAATTTTTTGTGTTCTCTTTGATCTATATGATTATCTATATAAGTGTATATACAAAGTCAATTATGCAGAGTGAAATATCTGAAATATTATTGGCCAGTTCTGGTAGGTTAGCGTTTGTCAGTAATTTTTTATTCCGTTTATTTCAGTAATTACTTGGGGTTTTTCCCACTCAAATATGAAGATATGTTTCATTTTAAAATCTTCAGATGAATGTTTGAATCGCCTTGGATTCGAAATGGAGTCAAGGCCATTTGGCTGATTTATGATACTCTTGGGAGTTTAACAACCATGTTAAGGGTAATGGTTAAACTCATTTATTGTTTTATATTTGAGTACTGCTGAAAATCAGGTTTTGAGCTCTTTTCTCAATCTGTTTTCGGCTTTATAGTATTTAAGTCAAATCTGAGTGTCTTTTATCTTTTATTGTACAGAGGTGTGCAGGCCAGGTCTGGGAGATCTTGAGTGACAATCCACTCGTTGATTTCATAACATAGCATCTAGCAACTCACTAAGAAGAAGTTCGATATGTATCGATATAGGTATTTATTCTCCCTAAATAAGGCCATTTATTCGTGTTCTCGTGTATACAACCTGTCTCCAAGTGTATCATTCAATATCTGAACTTCAGTTCCGGTAGTGAAGGTGTTTCTTGTAGTATGAACCTATCACGAGTGTGTCAACTCTATCCCTGAGTTTCAGTTGTAGTTACTGTTATTCCCGACTATATCAAATTTGAATTTTCACATAAAAATCTTTCAGCTTTTTAATTCATAGCCTGCCTAAGTCCCGTAATGTGACACTGTCACTTCAGGTGAGTGTGCTTCTAATTTTTCTATTGGTTTGAGCACAGATGGAATTCACGACATTCTGCCATTGAGGCTGAGTGGATGGATTCTCTTCACAAAATTTCCCTTTGAATCTTCAAAATGTGTTGGAGACATTCTGAATTATTGCTCACCCAGTCAGAGGAGTACCATAAATCTTGCTCGGAGGGTAAGGAGTACCATCTCTTGGTTGTTGGTTCAAAGAAGGTTGCATAGCACACGGGAGAATAAGGTGACTGGGATGCCACGGTACAAATTATTTTCCCTTCATGAAACTATCATATGATTTTGAGTCGTCCCTGCTCCATGACAATATAGTCGTACCATCCACCTATCACCAATGTATGAAGGCTATTCATGAAGGAAAAGTAATTCGTATAACGCAACCTATCACCTGTCATATGATTGCATTTCAGTCAACTATTCTCCTGTGTATGATGCAACCTTCTTAGAACCAAGTGATGGTACTCTTAACCCTCCGAGCAAGATTTACAGTACTCCATTGCCTGGATGGGCATCAATTCAGAACTCTGCTGATCTACCGTCTCCAATGCGTTCTGAAGATTCAAGGGAAAGAAAAAAGTAGTTTCGAAGAGCATGTTCAATTTTCAGCCTTCTATTTCTGACATTCACCAGCAACATCTCTACTCTCCAAACCTACACAAGTTACTCTCTTATGCTAAAACTAGCTCTTCTCCTCTTTTGCGGCAGGCGAATACTTGAACGGTTCTTAGGCAAGTGTTTGATATCAATCTCTTGTAACCCTATAAACCCTAACTTAAATATCATTCACTTAAAGACAGATGAAAATTCCAGAGAAAGCATGGGAACAAGCTGGACGAAAGAGTATAAGGGTCTTTTTTTGTGGGTTCTCGCCTTTAGATGATTTCTGATGCTCTCCTCCCGTCTCTTTCTTACCTGAAAGGCTGAAACCATGTAGATGAATCCTGACATCGAATTTTTGTACCTTAAGACGGAACCTTTTATTGTACTCTATTAACTTTTATTTGTCATCTGCAGCTTGCAAGTTGGAGTGTAAAGGTGGAGTATGCCAGATGTGATAGCTTAAAAAAAATGTACATGCCAGATGTGATGGCAGCATTGTGACTGCATGGTTGGTATTGGAGCGGGGTTGAAATTGAAATTGGATACTTAATTTAGCTTGTTCAAGGAGAAAATGGGTATGATATGGTAAGTGAGGCTCTTCCGTACAAAATTCCTTCTGCATTTGCACGGATGAATCATTTGAACAGAGGACCATTATTCAGAATTATGCTCGAGGTACAAGTCATTTACTGGTATTTGTTCTTTACCTATTTTTTGGTTCAAAATTTATCAAATTTGAGTTTCAGTGAAGCTGGCATTAACTTGTTTTAGTATTCCTACCAGATTGGCATTAAAATGATCACAAGGGATTGCTCACTAAACGTTGGACACCTTCCCATCAACATGCAGCTACTCTGACGCTGCCTAAGAAGGAGCTGAAAGGTATTCTTTTGCTTTGCGTGGTGATTGTATCCAGTAAGATAAAAGTTATGGAAAGAAAAGTTGTTTCCAGTTCCCTTTTCGAGATATTAAGAGTACATCAGTCTTTATAGAATTTAGAGTTTCACAACACAGGCTAAACTATTTAACAGCAAGTTTGCAATTTGCACTTATGTGCCTCTTCTTCGTCTCCTCTATGACGATATCAGGGTTTTCATCTTTCTCTGTTCATAGCATCTTCATAATATCCATGTTCTGAAATAACTGTGTTTGTGGTTTTATAGTTTTTACCACCACTATTTAGCATTCCAATTAACAAGACCAAACCAATTTTTATGCGAATAACCGTTGATACTTAGAAGACACGTAGGGTTACTCCATCAAGTTGGCAAGAGTGTCATGGTAACGTACTGAGGTGCGGGGAGGAATCATAATGGGTCATTTGACCCTTTCCAGACCTCCAAACTTCAGAGTCGTCTCTGATGATTATGTGTTGAGTTTTTGGAATGCCCCCAGAGTTGGATTTCTTTACATAAGCAAAGCAATTATCTGAAAAGTTGGGATTATTATATAGTTTTTGTCATATCATATTGTTTTAAGGTCAATTATTGTTTGGATATACATGCGAATGTCTGAATCATTGAACAAATGAATGTAACTTTTAGTTGGTCCCAAATGGTGCATAATCATTATGGGTTTCTTATACGCATTATAGTGTTTGTTTTAAACTCTGTAGGGATTCTCCACCGCTCTTCTTCTTGTGACACAATGGTTTGATCTTGTCTCTTACTTTATATTATATAAGCAGATATTTTGTCGTCCTTGGACCATATGAACAAACAATGTATAGAAAAAGATATGGTGCAGAAATATGTAATGCAGTTAATTGATAATGATTGTTTTAACACTGTACATGACAAATAATAGAGTAATATTTAGGTCGATGTTGGATTTTAGAATTCTGGTATATTATCTCTCCTCTTTTATTCCGACCTAATCTAATCTCATTCATTATTGGAGAATACTTCATTTAGTATGGTGTGCATTATTAACTAAAGGCTGATTGCACATGGATACCCATGCTCAGGGGCATCTGGGCAAGGGGAGGTTGTTCCCCAACTTGTCACCGGGGGTGGCCAATTTTTTATTCATTGTTTGGTTCCTGTCATGCTCCTTGCAGAATAGATACTTCAATCCTACTAATGACATTAATCTGAAGATTCATTGTATTCGAGTGCTTAGACCCCTGTGTTATTCGTGGTTGTTACAGAGTTACCAAATTCGCAGCAGGGACTAGATTTGATAATCCCTCGTTGAATTCGGTAACCCGCTATACCAGTGTTGCTGTTATTTCTTCTTAAATTTGTTTATTAGGTATTTATTCCTCTTCATTTTATTTAGTATAAAACTTTAGAGGTCAATTTAGACCAAGTTAATTGCATATTGTATGTGGCTGCAAAATGTGTTTACTAATGGAAGAATATTCTTATGTGGATCAATCAAGGTGCACGCGGCAGTCAGAGATGTTAGTGTTTGGAATCTTTAGACTAAATATTATTTTCCTTCCTAGTGATAATTGGACTTTTCTCTTTAAATTAGATTAAGTTGTAATTAAGAATGCAGTAGGCCAGTAATGCACTGATACGGATTTTCGCATTCAGTAGTTCCACACCTATGTGAGAAAAAAAAATCAGGTAGATTTTAAGTTAGGTGTGAAAGTCATATCTCTTACCAGTACAATCATTACCCGCAAGAAAAGCCTTGAGTTAATAATTTTTGTTTTTCATCTGATCATTAGAAAGTGTTGTGTCATCTTGATTTAGAATAAAGTGTAACAAGAAACAGACCTAACAACAATCCAGGTGGGTGATGGATATGTTTCCTACTTTTGTGTATATAGGCATAGCCATTATTAATAAGTAGGAGAAAAGACTCATGAATCAAGTGATCACCACCTCTTTTGGCTTATAGCTGGTGGCAGGAGCCATCTTAACTTTTGAATGCCCTTTGACTATTTTTCACATTATTCACTCAATGCCCTTTGACGAATTTAGCTCATGGATGTTTAAATAAGTACATGTACAGATTTTATCACCCGTATCAAGCCGGTGGTAAAATCGTTGAATGGTACACCACACTAGTTTATGTTACACTTCTAAAACACTAAGCCGAATCTAGGCAACGATGAATCCTTCTGGACGATAAATTCGATAGGACCTACTAGAAAAAGCAAAACTTGTTAATGTTGGTTTTTACTCTTTAGATAGTTGGGTTCTTTAGATAGTTGGGTAATTTTTTTAATAGTGCGATTGGATACAAATCTGCTTATGGCATCTGTTTCTCCAGAAGTAGAAGTAAAAAACATAACTATTTTGCTTCACAAAAAGTTGACTTTTCTGCTTGTACAGATCGTTTTGTAAAATTATTACCGAACTGACTTCTGACTTTTCAACATCCCGAAATCCAAAACTAACTTATGAATGTACACCCAAACGCCTTGGAGCATTTTTCATCGCACGTAGTTATTAACGAAAACAACAGAGTGCCAGGTGGACCCTTGAAGGAAATATCCGAGTTAATGAGTGAGACACGAAATGGGGAAAAACAAGCAACCTTTAGTGACTTGGTCTCTTGATTTATTCCGAGTGCCATTGACTTGACTCTTGAGCAACTAGGCAGTTGCCTTTTCCAACAAATATACATGACAGCACACACATGAGAAGCAACCATGCATGCACCTTCTTTTTTTCTCCCACCCCCTTTCTTGACCTGCATTCCTCTATATATACCCACTCATCCCCATTCTTTTCTTCTCATCAGAATCTTCAACAAGAAAGGAAGAAAGTTGAATACATACACTTAAAAATATCAAAAAACTTTCTTTCTTTCTAATCAATCAAATTTCTCTAGCAAATAACAATGGCTGGTTCATTATCAAACACCAAAATTGTTCTCACCGCTCTCATTGATGGTCTCTCTCTATCTATCAACAGGTACGCACAGGAATATTTTTATACAAATTTTTCTGATTTATATTTATAGTTTTGTTATTGACATTGGATGATGTTTTTGTAGATCTCGAGGTATTACATCAGTTGCATCACAGGCCGTTGGATCAAGTGTTGTAAGACAAGTGAAAGTGAAGAAACCATCAACGGCAGTGACCGAAGAATCTTCATGGGTTCCTGATCCAGTTACTGGTTATTACAGACCAGAAAACCATGCTGATGATATTGATGTTGCCGCACTTAGAGAGACACTATTGAACCAGAAGATCAATCATCACTAGAAAGAAAAAGAAAAAGAAACAAGAAGAAGAATGGGTTTCTGTCTCATATATAATAAGGTCAATCATCATGGCAGAAGTTTGATCTTTGTTATGTTTTCACCAAGCATGATGAATTTTGTTGGCCGGAACTTGCAGTTTCTGGGAAAGGCCTGCTGAATTCTGATTTTCCACTTTGTTCGTGTTGGGAGTCTACTACTCTATACATCGTCTCTACGCAGTTTTTTACTTACGTGTGGTTGTCACTATCTTGATATGTGAATTGTTGAACTCAGAAATTAAAATTGTTACGTCGATCATGGTCCGTCTCTACAGTTTTGTATGTGCCTGTTATACGTCTCCATCCACTATGGCGATATCAGGACTTCATCTTTCTCTGCTTGTAGCATCTTCATAAAAAATATGTTTCTTTGTTTGTGGTTTTATAATATCCATGTTCAAAAATATGTTTCTTTGTTTGTGGTTTTATAATATCCATGTTCAAAAATATGTTTCTTTGTTTGTGGTTTTATAATTTTTTCCACCACTATTTTGCATTCAAATTAAATACCACCCCCAGTTTCCAACAAATATATTTTTATGTGAAACAGTTGATACTTATCTGTGGTAACTAGGTGATGATAGGAGTGATCTGAGTTTTAAATTCGTCAACGTCAACACCATATTATCATAGATTAAAACAAACAAAAAAACGTAGGGAAATGATTACTCCATCAAGTTGGCAAGAGTGTCATAATAATGTGGGTGAGGGGAGGAATTAAGAGTCAAAGACCAAGGAGTTATTTCCAATGGAAGGTCATTTGATTCATTTCAGACCTCCAAATTTGGGGTCATCGTCTCTAATCATATATTGGTGAGGCGTTTGAGTTTTTTGCGATGCCCGGGATCCAAGGGGTGGATTTCTTTGCCACCTCCAAATTCTTTGCATAAGCAAAGCAATTATTTGAAAAGTTAGGATTCTAGTTTTAGAGCGTGTTTGTTTTTTTGTTAATTCGGGATCTGCTCCCGACTCGGCTACTTCGAGTCGATGTCGACCGTTTGTTTTTTATTTTGAGTTAGATCCGACTTGCGATCCGAGTCAGTGGTCCGAGTCGACCTATCCCGACTCCGGACCCGTTTGACCCCGACTCATGGGAACAAACCATCGACTCATATTTTTGAGTCGAAGAGTTGAATCACTCAAAAATAAACATATTGAAATGATCCGGATAAATCAGTGATTTCAGTCAAATCCAGGATGAGTAAGATGAGTCAGGAAAAAAACAAACACACTCTAAGTCTTATCATATTGTTTGGATATACATGGAAATGTTTGAATCATTGAACTTTTAGTTGGCCCCAAATGGTGCGTAATCATAGCAGTACATTATAGTGTTTGTCTTTTCAACTCTGTAGGGATTCTCCACCGCTCTTCCTCTTCTTCTTCTTCTCATGACACAATGGTTTGATCTTGTCTCTTCCATATAATATAAGCAGATATTTTGTCCTCCTTGGACCATGTAAACTAACAAACAATGTATAGAAAAATCAATAGGTAGCTAGCTACAAGCTACTGCACAAATTTGTAGTGCAGTTAAGTGATAATGATTGTTTGCTAATTGACTATGACAAATAATAGCAACACTTAGGTCGATATTGGATGTTAGGATTCTGGTATATAATCTCTCAGTTCTCGTTCATTGTTGGGGAGAACACTTCATAAAGTATGGTGCAAGGCCAGTTGCACATGGATGCTTGTGCTCAGGGACGTCTAGGCAGGGGGAGGTTGTTCGCCTACTTTATGGGTTGGCCAATTTTTCATTGTTTGCTTCCTGTCATGCTCCCACCAAAATGAATATTATGCGTGGCATTAATTTGTGTTCCTAGGGGTTACTTAGGCTGAGTTTGGTAATGCTTATTTTTTTTCAAAAGCACTTTTAAAACCTATATACGTCAATAAATTTTGAAGTTGGTGTTTGGTAAAAAAACTAAAGCTGCTTTTTATCCAAAGACTTCCCAAATTCCTCAATTTTTAAAAGTGTGGGGAGGAGGAGCTTTTAAAAGTTTACAAAAGATGTTCGTGGGTCCCACATAAATTTAATGTTTGATTTATCTTTTTATCCCTACTTTATTTTATAAATGACCAAAGTTACCCGTAATTTATATACAATCAATTTTTTACTATTTCTTATATTGCATTCTTTAAATATTATTATTTTTTATTATTTTTAACTATTTTATATACCATTTATTTAATTTGTTAACAAATAGAAATAAAAACAAATATTAAATAATTACTTAATTTTAGTTTCATTTTTTGCTTGAATAATTACTTAATTTGTCAACGTAAAAATAAAAACAAATATTAAATAATTATTTAACTATTAAGTAAAATAATTTCTTAACAATCATAATGATAGTGGTAATTAGTATGAACATTCATATTATATAGTAAAAAAATTAATTATTTTTAAACCCAATAAAATTGAATAAAACTACCATGAGTGATATGTCTGTTTTTGTCATTTGTTACAACAATAATGGTTGAATCGAAATTTTACCAAACACATTTTGATTGCTTTTTTAATCACTTCAACTTTAATTAATATTTTACCAAACGTCTAATCTGCTTTTTCTCACAAAGACAAAGACAAAGAACGTGTGAGAAAAAAGTGCTTTTACAAAAAGTCGCAAAGACAATACCAAACTAAGCCTTAATGCCACAAGGATTATGCAATAGCTTGGGTGTTATTTTTTTCGAAAATGATAAATTGATCGGGAGATTTCTCCCACAGAATCGGTGTCCTTCACAAGTTTGTGGGACCCACCATAAAAAGTGATCCCCAGCTAATCTCCGGTGGGCGTGGGGCCCACAAACCTGTGAGTGGCCACCCATTATGTAGGAGAAATCTCTCGGTAGCTGTATCAGTTCCATATTTTTTTTCATATTTATTTAGGTGTAGTATATCATCATTTTAAAGGCAGGCGACAGGACATTTAGACCAAGTTAATTGCATATTGGATATGTGGCTGCAAAATGTATTTAGTAATGGAAGAATATTCTAATGTGGATCAATCAAGGTGCACGCGGCAGTCAGAGATGCTAGTGTTTGGAATCTTTAAATTAAATATTATATTTCTCTTTAGTGATAATTAGATTTTTCTCTTTCTAATAATAATACTCAATATAATTAAATTAGTAAATTAATTTGTTGCCGTAGGCCAACAGTGCACTCTCTGACTTTTTGTGTTGAGTATTTAGAGAAGTTCATATGACTCAACAAACTTGATTTTGTGTTGATTTTGTGGTGATTTTGCTCCCACTATGGACTCAACAAACATGAAAAATGGATGTACAAACCAACAAATTTGTTGGTTTGTTGAGTGAGATGGAACATATAGCGCGCGCGTGATGTAAGACCGGGCGATCCTGGGACAAGCGCGACGTCGGAAGAAAAAACGCTCGAGTTGGAAGGAAAAACTCCAGCGTTTGAAGCAAAAACGCCCTTGCTTTTCTCTCTCCAAAACCTGGTTATTATTTTTTATTATTTGTTTTATAAGTTAAATAATCTATGGGACCCAACTCTATTAGTTTATACTCCCCCCGTCCACTATTAGATGACGTAGTTCAAGTTTGCACAATTCTTAAGGTAAAGAATGAGAATGAGTATTATTAAGTATTTTTTTACAATTATACTCTTATGGATAATAATTTGTAAAATTTGGAAATTATTTATCTCTTAAACTATACCATGAATTTGCGTTAACTTTGTATCGTTAGAAAGCATTTTAAATCACCTACGTAACGAGTATAAACATGGATATCAAATTGTATACATTTCTTATAATAACGATAATCAATCAAAAAGATAATTTTAGAAATATCCCTTGTTTAATGAAATAGGTCAACTAATGATGGGACAAAATTTTAAACTATGTAGGTCATCTAATAGTGGGACAGAGAGAGTATCAATAAAATCATAGTGGGACCAACTCTTATTACTTTATATTAATAAAATCATTAGTGGAACCCTAAAATATTACTCCCTCCGTCCCTATTATATAGACGGAATATAGAATTTTTCTAGTCCCACTAAATAGGCGGGCTTCCAATTCCAAGAAGACTTTTGACATAGATACCCTTATTTATGTTGTATGGGAAATTGTAGTAAGAATAAAACAAAGGGTAAAAACAGGAAAAAACATAAAAATTTATGAAAACCAAAATTTTTCTTAATTGAAGAGATTTCATCTTCTCCGCCTATATATTAGGGACGGAGGGAGTATATTTGTTCATTTTGCATTGGTTTCCCATAGTGGAGAAACCTATTTGTTGATCTACGTGGTTCAACAAATAAATAAATTTGTTCATTACCATACGAATTGCCCTTACATTGTTCTGCATCGTTCTAGAAAAAAGATCAGGCATGTTTTAAAGTGCCGATGACCAGATTTACCTACTTTTTTTTTTTAATAAATCTCTACGGTTTAGCTTAATTACTTTTGTTCTGCATATGATCAATAGAATTTAGAAGTATCATGTCATCTTGATTTAGGTCATATTGCTTTATTGGTTAAGAATCCGGTTTTAGAATAAAGTGTAACAAGAAACCTAACATCAAGCCAGTGGGTGATGAAGATAGATCCACATGTTTTCTACTTTTGTTTATAGGTACGTATAGCCCATTAAGTAGGAGAAAAGATTCATGATCCAAGCATGAATTGATCGACAACTTTTTTTTTTTTTTTTGGCTTATAGCAGGTTGGAGGAGCCATCTTAACTTTTCCAAGATGTCCTTTGACTAATTTTTCATTATTCACACAATGCCATTTGACAAGTTTTAGCTCGTCAGCAATGATAAATTGGCCGTGGGTTGCATCCTGCCTCTCACGGAGGTGGGGCTCTTCAACCCGTGGACTAGTAGGGGGTTGCCTTCTGTTTTATAAGAACATGTAGGCTAGTCTAAGTAGTTAAGAAAAGAAACACAGAGAAAAGGACATCCCCACTTATGTGATGTAGTTAGGCAAAGAATGAAAATAAAATATCGTCACTCATCTGGAGACAAGTTTCGATCAACTCAGGTCATAGGTATCAAATGGATTAGTCAAAGTAACGGGCTTTAGATATGTGTAGAGACTCTAGAGAGTACGGGCCAATGATAATTATTAGATAGTGTAGGTCAAGTCAACATTAGTTGACTTGACTCTGTATTGTATTGTGTCTGTGTGAGATAGACGTGTGCTTGTGATGTTGATAGTCTATTTAAGAATAATCATATCTCTGTAATAACTATCTCTTTTATCAATACAATTACGTGTTTCTCAATAATGGAGGGGCAGGTCATAGTTAAATTTGCCGCTATATTACGTTGAGGTCTGCACTTATTTCAGTTAGGAACGAGCAGATAAGCAGACAAAAAGTCGATCCCGTGAGGAAAATATCTGAGTTGATTGTAGGGGAATGAATGTGTGGCTAATTCAGAGTGCCATTGATCGACTTGAGCAAGTGCCGTTTTCAGGCCTACTACACATGTAGTAACCCATTGTATGTTACAAATATTTTTTAAGTTTCTAATTTGTTCTTCATATTTATGATTTTGTTATTAACACCATTATTTGGATGATTATTTTGTAGATCTCGAGGTATCACATCAGTAGCAACACAAGCCGTTGGATCAACTGTGGCAAAAGTTGAAAAGGTGAAAAAACCATCAACAGGAGGAGCAGTGGCAGAATATCTCCTTGGGTCCCTGATGCAGTTACTGGTTATTACAGACCTGAGAATCATGCTAATGATATTGATGTAGCTGAACTAAGAGACACACTCCTCAACCAGAAGAAGACCAATCATCACTAGAAAGATCGATGCCGGAAGCAAGGTCTCATAAAATGTCAGGGACGGCTACACTTATCCAGTATCATGGCAAATTAAACTCTATTTAGAACTCTGTGTTTGCACCAAGCATGATGAATTTGTAGGCCGGAATCTATATGGGGAAGGCCTACTAAATTCTGATTTTTCATTTTTTTTTTTTTTTTGTTTACTGCCAATCCTTGTGGTTTGTATACAAAATATTAATGAAATCTTAAACACGTAAATTAAATTATATTAATGATTTAAGTTTCTTGTACGTTTTGTGATTTCCGATCGAATGAGTCTCGTTAAGTTATGACTACATATGGAAGCCATTGCGGATGGAAACCTTGTATGGTAAATTTGAATCAGGACTCTAAAACTTAAAAGCATAACTCTGATTAGGATATTGCTCCCTCCCATGACTCTTAGTCATATAAAAACCGTCGTTAGCATTCTAATTCCTACGGCCAACAAAAAGACTCGACTTACTGATTCAAATTTACCAGAAAAGGAAATGGTCGATCGACATAGAAGACGGGGTTCATTAATTTAGCAGAATAATTGTGACGATAGATACGTGTCCTAGGACTCAATTATTTATCAGTTTGATAGGCAGAAGTTCATTCATCCATCGTTTAATGATTAGTTCATATAGTTTGATATCAATAATACTCCTAGCTAGATAATTAGGCTCCCATTATATTCTTGTCCCTTCCAAGTTCCAACTCCATATCCTTTCATTTTAAAGTGGTACTAGATTTGTGCCCGTGCTGCGTACCGGACATGTTTTTCCTTTTAACTTGGTGTGAGCGGTGCATCGTCCCGCCTGCGTGGCAATGCATTTTTAATTTGGTGCACGTGGGGTTTCGTCCCGCCATGTGGCAATGCATTTTTAATTTGGTGTGCGTGGGGCTTCGTCCCGCCCCGTGACGTTGCATATTTGATTTGGTGTGCGCGAGGCTTCGTCCGCCCCGTGGCGATGCATTATTGATTTGGTGTGGTGGGGCAAATACATTAAATATGTAGAGAATATGTGCAGATTTTATTTATTTTTTCCGTTTAACTTGGTGTGCGCGGGGCTTGACCCCGTCCCGTGGCAATGCATTTTTGATTTGGTGTGCGCGGGGCTTCGCCCGCCCCACCCCCGTAGAGTTGTATTTTTGATTTGGTGTGGTGGGGGCAAATACATTAAATAGGTGGAGAATATGTGCAATTTTTTTATTTTTTCCTTTTATTTTCGTAGAAAATATCTGGATTTTTTCCCCTTTATATATTGATTTGGAAAAAAGAGTCCTATATAGTAGTTACTCGATTTCCAAATTGAATTTGGACTTCCATAAAATTCCAAACATAGTAAGTTAGGTTTTCCTTTTTAGTTTGTAATTTTTAAACCAATCATACGTTGTCAAGTGTTCACCTAATATTATCACGTCATGAATTCCAAATTGAATTTGGATTCCTTTTTTAATTGTTTTCCTATTCTTTTTAAACTAATCATACGTTGCCAAGTGTCCTCACCTAAACGCTCGTTTCACAAAACTCAAAAAAGGTCTATTTTTGCCAATAGGAAGTGAAGGTTTCCTCACCGTTCAACGTGGGAGCTTTATTTATCTAGGCCTTTAAGTCTTTAGATGTCTTATTACTTGTGAGACACATTCGCAATATTAGTTCTTTTTTAAGAGAAAAAGCTTTGCCAGAGGCAAAGAATTACAAAAAAAAAATCACTCTCATTCCGACATCAGACATTCCCAGTTGCTCCAAATGAGAGCCGGGATCACAAAGCTGAAAGTACCCTTATCACACGACCACAAAACCACTAACTGTTTAACGAGATCAATTGATTCGTCAACAGATTTATTGCCAGACTCAAACACTCTTCCACTTCTCTCCTTCCCAAAAAATAACGTCTTCTTCCAAAAAAAAAAAAAAAAAAATTAGTTCTTTTTGTTTGACCCCTCCAACTATTTGTTATCAACATTTGGACGATTTTTTTTTTTTTTTGAGTCACTATTCCAAAACTATAAATTTTCTAAATTTTTTGTTATTTGGGGCATAAGTCTGTTTTAGGCTTGCTTGTGAGTCTTTGTGGGCTTTTAAGATCATGTAATAGTTTTTTTTTTCAAATTTTTGTAAGAAACGTTTTCAAGGGGCATGTTACATCAATATGTGATATGTAAAATTATCTTATCAATAAAATTATCTTTACCGGGAAAAAACTAACTAACTATAAATTTCTTTACCGATCAAAAAAAAAGAAAAAAAAAACTAGTATAAATTTCGTTGATTTTCGACATAGTTCATCTTTGACATCCAGAAGTCAGAAGTGTGATAATTTACATACATTATATACAGGTCGGTTGACACTTGACAGTAAACATTGAGAAATGAATTGGTAAAATTCCATCGGTATATAAATTTGGAATAAATCCTTTGATTAGAAATTTGGAATAAATCCTTTGATTAGAAATTTGGAATAAATCCTAGAAATATAAAATGTATTTTGTATCAAATGATATTGACCTTTATTATGTGGTGACACTTGTCACTCGTTGACTTTTAGTGCTAGTTTGATATCCAAAGGATATAAGCATACAACAGATTGCACCGTCGATCACTTCAGAAAATATCCGAGTTGAATGATATACCATATACTGAAAAGTAAGCGATACCGAGTTAAATGTACGACTATTTCAGAGAGTGCCATCCATTGAATACATGGGCAAGTGACATTGTCGATCGTCCCTACACCTTTGAAGCCTTCTTTAGTTGCCTTTATGAACAACAAATTAACGTAATGCAGTGATGCACCTTATTTCCCACCCCATTTCTTGTCTTATATTCTTCTTTCATCAATAAAGAATTATTTGGTGTCGACAGGTTTGAACCAATCAAGTCATTGGTATCCTTATCGGAAGAATTTGTCATTGCGCTAGCGCTACAATTAATAGACTTTTCTCTGATTTACATTCCTTTTCCTTTCTATATATCAATGTAAGAGCAAGTCTTATGATGAAATCCAATATATTCCAAGCTTAATGTTGAACGCCAAATCTAATAGCTTCCGAGTTAAAGGCATCCATTTTTCCCCAAGATATGTGTAGGTGCAAATAATCCACAGAGACAGTGGAACCATCCCCGGCAAGGGCGCACCAAGAAAAACAAGTACTAGAAGCACTTTGAATCATCTCATCGTGTCCGGGCGCGAGAAAAGAGGGATGGAGACAAACGAGAGGTCGACATAAAGGAGAAAAGCTCGATGTGATGCTCATCGAGTTCGAGGGTAATTAATGCATCGACAGAGTTGGTGAAGAGATAAGAGAAGCTCGACGAAGTGAGACTCGACGAGAATCTAAAGGGCGACATCGATCACCTCCACCAAACAAACGACATCGGTGATGACACCACTCGGCTAGATGATTCGGCTCGAGCAAAAGGGGAGATCGAGGAAGGCATCGCAAGTCGTCCAGAAGAACATCCAGGAAGCTACATCGTGCCCAACACCAGTAATATCGATGTATCACCACCGCAACTATAAATAGAGATCGTGTAGAAAGGTAAAGGCAAGTGATTTTGAAGTAAGAAAGAGGAGTGATAGAGCATTGTTGAGTGTATTTGATCCTTGTAACCTTGTGTGAAGTAATAAAATCATCCCTTCACCCCCGTGGACGTAGGTAATCATGCCGAACCACGACATCTTGTGTTCTTCTATGTCTTTTTCTTATTTACTTCTTAGCACTCATCTAAAATCTTTTGGATGTAGTAGTAGGATTTTTACATCTACATTCGGCGCGCCGACTAAGGGGACCGTATAACATCTTCGAGATACCTTGAAATCGGTTACCAAAAAGAGAAATCAAGCTCCTAAGTCACCTTGCGTGTTAGTTTAAGCTAAAGGAGAAACTCTTTTGGTTAAGAGTGTTGATATGCGAGAACTTGCGAGATTTTCTTGTCTTTGTTTTCTTAGCAAAACCTTGTTGAGTTTTGATGTAGGTTCGTTCTATTTTCTTGTCTTTCGTTTTGAATTAAGTCGCCAAGATTAAATCGTTAAACTAGGTGTTGTTTGCTTAAGTCGTCTAAGAGAGTTATTGGAAGATTAGTAAGCTCCGAAATAACATCTTTTGATGTTGGTAGAAGCTAGAATGAAATTCCACCTCGCTGACCTATTTTCTTCTCATCTCTAATGGTCAAAATTCGTGGGCTGCTAGGTTTGTTGTTTCAAGTTCACCTTTGTGGTCAAAAGCACAATGTTATTACCTTTGTTTTTACTTACTTAAGTTCATGAAAAACTCACGGAAATTTAGTTTAAAAGGAAAAACTTGTATAGTTACCTTCATCGTCTTAACTCCATCAAACAAGAAGGCGGAAATCTCTTACCTTATGAATAAGGGATTCTATCGAATAAGTTTGACTAATTAGGTAAATGTAAATGTTTTCGTTGGGGTAAAGCATTTGGTCAAAGGTCCGCCTTGCCTGCTCGATCTAAGATAAAACGTAATAACATCTCTAAAGCTCCAGAAGGGATCATCTTTGATGACCCGGTAGAATCTAAGTTGAAACGTTACGTCGTTGTTCGATCTTCTTAGTTAGTTAAAACAAGAGCACGACAATGGTAGAGGCAAGGCTAACTCGAAGTCATCGAGTTTAGTTTTCCGGAAACCACGGCTGGAAGGAGTTTAGTGGGCACTTCATTATTAAGCCTCATCTTAATCCTACGCTAAAAGTCACACAACATCAGTAGATGATCAGCACGACAATCGATAAAGGTTATCGTATCGTCAAACCATGGTCAAGAAAGAAGTCTTCCGACCTGACATACGGATGATTAATGACTTCCGGCGCATGGAATGTTAGGAAAAACAGTGATTAATGCGTAGACAAAGTAAATGAAAAGTGATGGGTGGAAACAGCTTTTCAAAAAATTATCCTCTTGCGGTCAAACCCACTTGATCGCTGAGATCAACACACTAGCATAAATGGAATTGTACTGAGAAAACTTTTTTCGCCTTACACAGCAGAACTGATGTACTTCATCCTTAACCTTTTCGAAAACGGTTCGAAGTAAGTGTTGTGTTCTTTGTTGACGAGGTAGGGACGGACAGAGATTAAGGCAGGAACAAGGACGATATTGAAGGTAATGGCGAGTACCTCCGGACGAGCGGGATCCTTAGGAACCGAGTCACAACGGGATATAGTGTACAAGAAGGACTCACGGATTCCCGGCCACGAAGATCATCGGCAAAATAACCGGGACGAGACTCGGGCACTAGGCAAAGGCATGGCTGCGTCGACGAGGAGGTCGATTTAGGCCGAGACGACGATCTCCCACCTAGGATACTAAGGATCAACCCGAGCGGATAATGCGAGGGGACATGGTATACGGAAGAACTGCATCGGATACTGAGGAAGAAGAGGAAGTGCAGACAATATAGGAGGAACGAGGGCGAGAAATACAACCGACAGAGTACTAGCGTGAACTAGAACGAGAAGGTGAGAGGCTTAGGCGAGTGCACTTAGCAAGGGGCGACCTCGACCGAGACATCCCACCAGCGGCAGCCGATCATCCCATAGCTCCAATCGTTCCCCCATTTTGTTCCCTCGACAAGACCTCCAACCGCACCCCCAATGTAGTAGGAAACCAAGTGAATGGCCACTCTAGCCATGAAAGCACCGACCCAATGTTACTGGGTCTGTATTGGCAAGCCAAAGAAGGCAAGAAGACCTTATGAGAGAGCTGCAAAGAAGAAACCTAGCCTTAGAACATGAAAACTACCGACTTCGCAACAGGAGAGCGGGGTCAAGAGGGTCGTCGAGCCGAGGCGCTTCTAGCAATCACACCCCATCGAGAAACACCCCACCCCCATCCCCGAGCCGAGAACGCATACCCGACCCTAATCGACCAAGGGGAGGGTATGGGCCAGCCGAGGATGAGGCAACCAATGAGGGTACGGATGCGACAACCAAACAAAAGATCGAACAACTTAAGCGAGATGGTCAAAAACCGTGAGGAAACAACGAGGACGATAAGCTAGCGAAGTAATCAGCGAAGCCTGGGGAAGACGCCGTTTACCAAGGAATTGATCGGACTCCTTTCCCGCCAAGTGTACGTTGCCGATCTTCCCATCTAGGTTTGATGGCACGGCAATGCGGAAGAGCACATCAAAATGTACAACATGTCCTTGTTACAATGGAAGAATTACGATGTGGTCATGTGCAAGTTCTTCCCAGCAAGTTTGGAGGGCGAGGCAAAGAGCTGGTTCTACACCTTGCCCGATGAATCCGTTGGAAATTATGCAGTCCTGGTGGAAACCTTCCTTGAAACTTACATGCATAACAGTATATCTCGGCCCAGAGTTAATAAGCTCTTCACGCTTGCACGAAGATTCAGGGAACCGCTGCGCTCTCTAACTACGAGATGGAGAAAGTTATGTACGGACACCGGAAAGGTGCCGGTTGATCAACATATATTCGGTTTGAAAATTCATTAGGGAAGTCAGATCCCATTTGGGTAGCAATGTACACTGAGAAGCCTAAAACGTTAAGGGAAATCAGGAAGATGCAAGAACACTACATCGCCTTAGAGGAAATACAGGAAGGAGCGCAAGATAGAGGAATACAAGAAGCAAGCGCCACAGTAGAGGCAACCCCACGAGAAGCTCCAAAGCGATATGAGAAAAGGCCGAGCGCACAACATCATGGGGGAAAATAAGAAAACATGGGTCGAGAAAGGAAAAAAGCCTCGCCACGAACCCGAGATCTTACACTCCGTTAAATGCACCATTGGAGGAAATATTCAAGGAAGTAGAAAAGAGAAATGATATCCGATACCAAGACTAGGGGAGTCGATTCGACGAAACAAGGAACCATCCCGAATTTTGCCATTACCACCAGTTCCGTGGCCATTCCACCAATGATTGTCGAGAGGTAAAAGATATCGTCCAGCACCTGATCCGAGACGGATACTTGCGGCATTTCGTCAAAACATCACCGATACCAGCTCAGCCCGACGCACCTGTACATCAGATAAGGATCAACCGCGGTCCCCGGTTTTGCTTGCAATACCATCTCGCACTCGGCCACTCGGGGTTTGATCTAGGAACCAAAGCATCACTTCAAGGATCCACAAAAGAGATCGGGCGGAAAAGAAATATTCGGTGTGGCCAAAACGCCCATGGAACCTTGGATGATGCAGCCAATCATTTTTTCTCGGCGAAGGACGTCCATCAAATGGACAAGCACACGGGGATCCCCTAGTGATAACCCTACTCATTAAAGAATGGGGTGTCCGAAGGATACCGATGGACCGATGGCGATTCATCGAGGTTCTATTTTACGACACCTTCAAAAGAATGGAGCTGTCCGATAACATCCTAATCCCGTCGACCTACCGAATCTACGGCTTCAAGTGCAAAGTGACGGTACCAAAAGGAGAAGTCACCCTTAGAGTCTCGGACGGCCGAAGGGTTCCTAGACACACTCACCACCTTTTGTGTGGTCGACGTTGTGTCGCCTTTATGAAGCGATCCTTGGCCGACCCGGTTAGCGGGAATCAAAGGGGTCGCCTAGGCCTACCACCAAAGATTGCGGTTTCCATCCTATCGAGGGTAGTGGAGGTATTAGGCGACCCCCAGGCTGCACGACAATGCGTGCAAATCGACATCCAACGAGAATGAAGAAAGACGATCGAGGAAACGACGGGTGAAAGGAACAAAGCTAGGAAATAAAAGCGGGGGAAGAGCTAGAAAAGGTAATATCACAAGGCCATCACCACCTACGAAGCCGACAAGGAGGAGATCTTATAGCAATCAAAAGAATTGACAACGGTCGACGAACCAAAGCCTAATTTCTCGGCCTTAGAATCCACCCGACAAGTTAACTTAGGCACTGAGGAAGAGCCTAAAATGGTGAGAGTGGGGTCTCTATTAACGATGAGAATGCAACGATGGTGATAGCTCTCTTGAAAGAGCACATGGACGTATTCGCTTTGGCAAATGCACGATATGGAAGGAATTGACCCGTAAATCTGCTCACACCACTTGAGAATAGACCCCAAGGTCAAGCCGATTCGACAAAAGATGAGACAATTGCACCCGAGCTACAAGCGGCGGTGGAGGCCGAACCGAAAAAGTTACAAGTAGAAGGAATCATTCGAAAAGCCCAATACCCACAATGGATATCTAACATGGTGATAGTCCCCAAAAGGAATGGAGGTGTTCGCGTCGCATCGAATTTTGTGATTTGAATAAAGCTTGCCCGAAGGACTGACTTCCCTCTCTCAAAGATCGATCAACTAGTAGAATCCATAGTCGATACAAGGCAATAACACTTATGGATGGGTACTCGGGTACAACTGATTCCTTGGCCCCCGAGGACCAAGAGCACACATCGTTCTTCACACCCGCAGGTTATATTGTTACACCAAAATGCCGTTCGGATTAAGAAACGCAGGCGACACATACCAAAGATTAGTAGAAGATATGTTCAAGATAAAATACATAACACTATCGAGGTATATGTGGACGACATGTCAAGTCAAAAGCAAGGTAGCCACCAACCACATCGCCGATCTCCGATACATATTCCAAACTATGAGAAGATTCAAGATGAGGGTGAATCCTGCTAAGTGCACTTTCTGGGTCACCTCGAGCAAATTTCTAGGATACATAATTACCGACAAAGGTATCGAAGCAGACCCAGATAAGATCCGAGCAGTAGTAGAAATGCCATCACCCGTGATAATTAAGGATGTACAACGGCTAAATGGGAACTTGGCAGCCTTGGGGCGATTCATCTCTCGATCATCCGACAAGTGCAAAGACTTCTTCGGGACATTGAGGAAAGGAGAAAAATTCAAATGGACCGAGGAATGCGAGGAGGCATTTCAGAAAATTAAGCAAACATCTCGCGAGCCCGCGGTGTTACAAAGGACCGAGCGAGGAAGTACTAACCCTATATCTAGGGGCGACTAGTTACGCCATTAGCGCCGTATTAGTCAAGAACGTAGGAGGGGAAGAAAAAGGTGTATTTCATAAGTAAAACTATGAACCCAGCGGAGAGGAACTACACGAGAGGTGAGCAACCGATATTAGCACTTGGTATTCACAACTCAAAAGCTTCGGACGTATTTCCAAACCCACAAAATTCGGGTCCTCACCAAATCCTCCATAGAATCGGACTCGACAATGCAGCCGGATCGGGCGGATCTCCAAGTGGAGCGCACAGGTCAAAGCAATTCGATATTTTCTATGAAATGAGAATATTGATTTAAAGCACTGAGCAATGGCGGACTTCTGGCAGACTTCCCCCTGAGCGACGAAGATGAAGTGGAAGACATCCCAGGAATGGAGGAAGACCAAGAGGACCCTTCCGGGCCTACTCGAGACATGTAACCCGACGCGATGGGAAGTTTTTATGGACGGATCATCAAATAAAGACGGTCGAGCCTAGGATTGGTCTTCATGACACCAAAAGGAAAAAGATGGTCCACTCGTTCGGACTCGAATTTAAGGCAACCAATAACGTCACGAGAATACGAAGCGGTGATACATGCTCTGCGCCCGATAGTGGAAATGGGAATTCAAGACGTAAGATTAACAAGTGACTCTCGGCTAGTCATCCGACAAATCGGGCAAGACGCCATACATGATCCACTTGTTAATAAAATATTGGGAGCTCGCCCAACTTTACATCGGCCAAATACCAACTATCAAGTTCTTTGACATATGTAGGAAAGATAATCGCCACTCGGACGCCCTAGCATACATCGTGTGACGCCCCAAATACTAAACTTATTTAACTGGACGGATTACAACCTAATTGAAGCATCAAAACTAGATTGCCGATTTTAAGAGTCATAAATACATAGTGTGCTAATAACAAAACCCAAACTCTCTGATATTATACAAATGACAAATCTCTCAAGTGATATGAATATATTAATATGTTGTTTTACAAATAAATAAATAATACATATATAAAAGATTCTCAACATCTCTAACATCGCTAAAAGCTTTGGACTACAAAAAAAAACCCAGATATCTTCATGCGCACCATTTCTTCTGATTACTGAAACTGAAGTGGGAACGAGTAAGCACATCATCCCGAAGGGTGCTCAAGGAAACATGTAACTCTCAAGTAATCACTAACATGCTTCACAATTCTAAAAGAATATAATTTGAAAGAATCAAGAAGAAACTGAACATTCTGCAATTTATGCAACATGAAGCAAGTGTCACTCTAACATCGCCAATGCTCATTGGAGAAGACAGCCGCGAGAGAAACCCTAATCAATAATAATAACATCGTCCACACGAGAGTGCCCATACAAACCATGATTCAGAATATTACCATCAAGATCGAAAGTTAGTCAAACAAGCATAATATGCACACGAGTGATTTCCCTCAAATAGAATAGTAGATATAATATCATAACGGATGAATTAACGCCCTACTAAGATAAGATTGCATACGGATGAACTACCGCCTACTATATTAATAAGCAATAATATTCAAACGGATGAATTACCGCCCTACTAAAAGAAATAGATATAATAATATGGCATACGGATGAATTACCGCCCCTACTACATAATATTGTCGACGGATGAATTACGCTTTACTTAACTTAGCTAAGAGCCGTGGGGGAAACACGAGACACTCCTCGCAGGGAAATCTCACAATGCATATCACACACAAACATATTTGTTGCAAACATCATACAAATACAACATACTTAAAGATATAGGAATAATACATCAAAGTACACACAACCATGCTCACAGAATAGTAAAGACTCATCATGCTCGCAGTTATAAGAAAGAATTAATGATTACAAGAAGGTTACGAGTTCCCACCCGAATTGATGACAGCCTCGCCTACCTCGAAATCCATAATAAACTCGGTTCGTCCTTTAGATCGATCGTTGTTAATAAAGAGTAACCGTTAATCACACAAGAACTCTAAGAACTTAGCCAATAGGCTCACACAATAATCATAGTACAATATCATACACTTTTCTAGTTATAGGTTAAGTGAAATAACTAATGCTTCGATTCGCAAATGGTTCTATAACCTAGTGTTATGTAATTTGGGAATAAAACATTATCTACTTATCCAAATTAGGTCAAATTGGGTGTCATCGGAAAGACATTGAAAAACTCTACAACTTTGTAGAAGGAACCGAAAGCTAATTCGGTCGGACCATAAAGGGTCCAAAACATCAAAATACTATTTATGGCCCTAAGCCCAAACTCATGGGCTGACCTGCCCAACCCATCAACTGGCCCATTAAATTTTTGACTAACCCATCGGGTCAACCCATAACAGGGTTCATGACCTGAACAAGTCTGACTCGTTTTGACTCGGTCGAGTTGACTCAGTCATTTTATCAAATACCTTGTAGACAAGTAACACCTATTTTCCCGGTTCATACACAAGACAGTGGAGTCAATTTTCGGGGTCACTATCTCTTTCAATTCTAATCCAAATTGAGAAATCTATAGCTCTTTAGAAAGGTGATTGTGTCATATACAACTTTGTAGTTTTGAACGGAAGCTAATAACGACTAAAACATGCCTAACGGAGTCCATTTATTCGCTTAGTCACCGCTGTTTCCAGACTTTCAGACAAAACGACGCAACTTTGCAAAATCATAACTAATTCCATACTAACCCAAATCGAGTGAATCAAAGTTCTGTAAGAAGGTTAGAGACTCATCTACAAGTTTTATTTTATAAACCAAGACTAATTCCCTACGTAAGGTACCAATAGAGGTGTCTAGATAATGGATGAGAAACAACAATTCACATAAAATCAAAACTTATATTAATCTATCATGGTTTGGTTTAAGACTATTTTCCATGAATAGAACATACCCAAATCATATAAACCATATTAGAATCATTTATAAATGTTACCTTAGTTTTCATAAACATGTTCAGTCATCTTTCCACCATTATTCCACCAACTTCATCATCAACCCATGAAGATTTATCATAACCACCATTGACATGAACTCCAACATGAACACCATATCTCTTTATCCCTCCTTAACTCTCTAATCTCTCCATAACCCTCTACTGATTTAACTCTAGTGTCTCCATCAACTCTCTCTCAACCCATCACCACAGTCAACCAAGAACCCTTCTCTCTTTTAATTCTATCACCTCCTAACTCTTCTTCTCATAACTCAACCTCTTTACTTAAGTTTTCAAAACCATATTCAAACCTATAAGTTATCTACCTAGAAAACTCAATCTTATAAACTAGCTTCCTGTTTCAAGGTGAATCCAACAGCTCCTCCTTAATTTGCATGAAGATAACTCTCAATTCAAATACAATTATATAAGTTCTTGATTAATTAAAGGCTTTACTAATGCTAACCTTGTATTTATGCTAAGGGATGACCATTCCTAGAAAGGGTCAATTAATCTAGAGGTCCGGTCAGCAGGAGTCTAGGTCAAAGACTAGTTCCTGATCAAAATCAATGTTCGCGGTTAATGGTAACGGCAAAACGGTCAACGGTAAGTCAACCCCGGTTGACTAAAGTCAAACTTTAACATCTAAAGTTCCGAGTGCAATATCTTCTTCGTCAAAGTATCCGATTTGTGCGTTCTTGTAGTCTATTTCGCGTAACTTTTCGAGACCTATTCAATGATACTAGTTTAGTATCTAAATCGTTGTTAGATTAATTTCTATTAATTAACGTTCGTCTCTAATTAATCGGTCAATAACGGCTTAGTTCGTCTCTTGACTGGTCTAATAGCGTTGACGAGCTTGAGGCTCGTTACATTCTCCCCACCTTATATTATTTTCGTCCTCGAAAATCAAACCATTCTTCTGGTCTTCAAAAGCTCCCCACCTTATAGAGAATTACTATCTCTCAACTAAATGCAAGTATTGCTCATACTTACAAACACACGAAAGAACTTGACTCATTTTAAATGAGTTGAAAACGGCAAGAAATCAAACACAAGCAAGCCTATATGGTTTTCTACAACTAGAACCTATAATTTGTAGCTCTAAGTTCAATATACTAGCTTCTATTTCAGTATGGTAATTGTCACTAATTTTCAATGAAGAATCCTACGAATCTTTCTAAGTGAATTCCGTCTATTGGTTTTCTAAATTAATTTACAGCATACTTCTATGATCGGTCATATCTGAATGCAGTTGCCCTGTTAAGGTTGGCCACGCCCAACAATGCCTTCCTACGAACAGAGAAAACACAACCTTCACTATTCTCCAGTGCTAGATTAATCTATCAAGATTAATTAATTCTAAATTATTATGACTAATTCATCTCTAAATTTAATTGTAGCTGATTTAACTTAAAAATTTACTTCATAAATTGTATAGCATTTTAAACAATTTAATCATCGATTTTTTTTTTTTTTTTTTTTTTGTCATTATAAGTAATCCAAATTTGATTCACGTCAATATATAATATTCGATAATTTTAACTTTACTGTAATACCATATACAAAATTTCCAAATATAATCTACTCTAAATTTTCTACTGGTCTAATTATTCAAATACTATTATCAACTGTATTATTATTCTCATTACGCGAAATTGCTAGTCCATTTGGTACACTAAGTCACAATCTTCCAAAAATAATTTTACATTCATTTAACGATTGGTATAACAGATTTTTACTTATTCAGATTGAATTCGTAGACTATATCTTGTTAAAGATTAGCAATGGTAATTTAATATGATTTAAATTTAAATCTGCATAAAATTATAATGTTTCCTAATAGTCTTTAAATTCTTCTATTAATGTAAGGTATCCTATTAATATACAAATTTATTTTCTTTTCATTCTAATATTACACTAAACCTCTGAATACTATTATTCCTACTTCATGTATATTTGTTTCATTTTAGAAAACTACTGAACCATTTGTTAAATTAAAGATAATTTCAGTACAAGGTTACTAACAAGTTGAGTCTTTTTTTTTTATATATATATATTATATCCTCGCTTCCTTAAATGCCTAATAAGTATTATATTGATTATCTAGTTTAAATGAAAAACGTATATCCCTAGTTTGTAATTAATTTAATTCGTTAATAATAATTATTAATCATTATTAGATCTTTAATAAGTATTCAATTATAAGTATTATTTCTATACCTTAAATGAAATTTTAGTTAAATTAAGTTCAATATGATACTAAACGATAAATGCTAATCACTACTTTATTAAAATTTATTATCACTTTGATTATCTTCTATAATTGCTATTATAATATTTTATTATTAACATTGATGGTTGAACTATTACTCTAACTACTTTTACAAATATTTATTGAGTCACAACAATATTATTAACATTTATCTGATTGCAAATTATTAACCTTACGTACAAGTCAAGGTGCTCAATAAATTTCTATGTGACTTTCAACATTTATCAATAATACTGATTTCACTATTTTTCTAGTATTGGATTATGTACGTGTCCATACTTTTTGATTAATTATTCTCAATCCTTATTAGCTAAAGTTATTGGTGTACCCTCCAATTTTTTACTTCATTACATACACAAACAAACAATCAAACAAACAAATCAATCAATCAAAGAAATCTTTTAATTATTGATAGCTTTTAGTAATTAAAATTTATCTCACAACCTAACCCAGTTCTAAACTAATCTAGTTCACTTACTGGCACTGGCTATTTCTATCTTTTCCCATATAAGATCTAATAGTGAGCTCTGATACCAACTTGTGACGCCCCAAATACTAAACTTGTTTAACTGGACGGATTACAACCTAATTGAAGCATCAAAACTAGATTGCCGATTTTAAGAGTCATAAATACATAGTGTGCTAATAACAAAACCCAAACTCTCTGATATTATACAAATGACAAATCTCTCAAGTGATATGAATATATTAATATGTTGTTTTACAAATAAATAAATAATACATATATAAAAGATTCTCAACATCTCTAACATCGCTAAAAGCTTTGGACTACAAAAAAAACAGGTATCTTCATGCGCACCATTTCTTCTGATTACTGAAACTGAAGTGGGAACGAGTAAGCACATCATCCCGAAGGGTGCTCAAGGAAACATGTAACTCTCAAGTAATCACTAACATGCTTCACAATTCTAAAAGAATATAATTTGAATGAATCAAGAAGAAACTGAACATTCTGCAATTTATGCAACATGAAGCAAGTGTCACTCTAACATCGCCAATGCTCATTGGAGAAGACGACGCGAGAGAAACCCTAATCAATAATAATAACATCGTCCACACAGAGTGCCCATACAAACCATGATTCAGAATATTACCATCAAGATCAGAAAGTTAGTCAAACAAGCATAATATGCACACGAGTGATTTCCCTCAAATAGAATAGTATTTATAATATCATAACGGATGAATTAACGCCCTACTAAGATAAGATTGCATACGGATGAACTACCGCCCTACTATATTAATAAGCAATAATATTCAAACGGATGAATTACCGCCCTACTAAAAGAAATAGATATAATAATATAGCATACGGATGAATTACCACCCTACTACATAATATTGTCGACGGATGATTTACCGCCTTACTTAACTTAGCTAAGAGCCATGGGGAAACACAGACACTCCTCGCAGGGAAATCTCACAATGCATATCACACACAAACATATTTGTTGCAAACATCATACAAATACAACATACTTAAAGATATAGGAATAATACATCAAAGTACACACAACCATGCTCACAGAATAGTAAAGACTCATCATGCTCGAGTTATAGAAAGAATTAATGATTACAAGAAGGTTACTGAGTTCCCACCTGAATTGATGACAGGCCTCGCCTACCTCAAATCCATAATAAACCGGTTCGTCCTTTAGATCGATCGTTGTTAATAAAGAGTAACTGTTAATCACACAAGAACTCTAAGAACTTAGCCAATAGGCTCACACAATAATCATAGTACAATATCATACACTTTTCTAGTTATAGGTTAAGTGAAATAACTAATGCTTCGATTCTCGCAAATGGTTCTATAACCTAGTGTTATGTAATTTGGGAATAAAACATTATCTACTTATCCAAATTAGGTCAAATTGGGTGTCATCGGAAAGACATTGAAAAACTCTACAACTTTGTAGAAGGAACCGAAAGCTAATTGGTCGGACCATAAAGGGTCCAAAACATCAAAATACTATTTATGGCCCTAAGCCCAAACTCATGGGCCTGACCCTGTCCAACCCATCAACCCGGCCCATTAAATTTTTGACTAACCCATCGGGTCAACCCATAACCCGGTTCATGACCTGAACAAGTCTGACTCGTTTTGACTCAGTCGAGTTGACTCAGTCATTTTATCAAATACCTTGTAGACAAGTAACACCTATTTTTCCCAGTTCATACACAAGACGGAGTCAATTTTCGGGGTCTCTATCTCTTTCAATTCTAATCCAAATTGAGAAATCTATAGCTCTTTAGAAAGGTGATTGTGTCATATACAACTTTGTAGTTTTGACCGGAAGCTAATAACGACTAAAACATGCCTAACGGAGTCCATTTATTCGCTTAGTCACCGCTGTTTCCAGACTTTCAGACAAAACGACTCAACTTTGCAAAATCATAACTAATTCCATACTAACCCAAATCGAGTGAATCAAAGTTCTGTAAGAAGGTTAGAGACTCATCTACAAGTTTTATTTTATAAAACAAGACTAATTCCCTACGTAAGGTACCAATAGAGGTGTCTAGATAATGGACAGTAAACAACAATTCACATAAAATCAAAACTTATATTAATCTATCATGGTTTGGTTTAAGACTATTTTCCATGAATAGAACATACCCAAATCATATAAACCATATTAGAATCATTTCGAAATGTTACCTTAGTTTTCATAAACATGTTCAGTCATCTTTCCACCATTATTCCACTAACTTCATCATCAACCTATGAAGATTTATCATAACCACCATTGACATGAACTCCAACATGAACACCATATCTCTTTATCCCTCCCTAACTCTCTAATCTCTCCATAACCCTCTAATGATTTAACTCTAGTGTCTCCATCAACTCTCTCTCAACCCATCACCACAGTCAACCAAGAACCCTTCTCTCTTTTAATTCTATCACCTCCTAACTCTTCTTCTCATAACTCAACCTCTTTACTTAAGTTTTCAAAACCATATTCAAACCTATAAGTTATCTACCTAGAAAACTCAATCTTATAAACTAGCTTCCTGTTTCAAGGTGAATCCAACAGCTCCTCCTTAATTTGCATGAAGATAACTCTCAATTCAAATACAATTATATAAGTTCTTGATTAATTAAAGGCTTCAATAATGCTAACCTTGTATTTATGCTAAGGGATGACCATTCTAGGAAGGGTCAATTAATCTAGAGGTCCGGTAAGCAGGAGTCTAGGTCAAAGACTAGTTCCTGATCAAAATCAATGTTCGCCGGTTAATGGTAACGGCAAAATGGTCAACGGTAAGTCAACCCCGGTTGACTAAAGTCAAACTTTAACATCTAAAGTTCCGAGTGCAATATCTTCTTCGTCCGGTATCCGATTTGTGCGTTCTTGTAGTCTATTTCGCGTAACTTTTCGAGACCTATTCAATGATACTAGTTTCGTATCTAAATCGTTGTTAGATTAATTTCTATTAATTAACGTTTGTCTCTAATTAATCGGTCAATAACGGCTTAGTTCGTCTCTTGACTGGTCTAATAGCGTTGACGAGCTTGAGGCTCGTTACACATCGCTTCCATGTTAACGGATGCAAGTATTGAGGGCATCAGAATTATGATAATCTTAATGCCTTCAGTGCCTGAGATGGTATACATCAGCGCACATGTAGCAGCAACCACTACCGATCAGTATAAGGCCGATGACTGGCGGAAACCGATCCACGAGTATCTTGAACAGAAAACTGCCCAAGGGGCAACCCGAGATCAACAAAATCAAGAGTAAGGCAAAGCAGCATACGAGCTCCGAGACGGCACACTGTACATGAAATCATACACAGGACCATTATTAAGGTGCCGAGTAAAGAAGAGGGCACACTATATCTTGAATGAATTGCATTATGGGGCCGCGGGAAACCACAGCTCGGGCTATAGCCTAGCAGCGCGAGCCAAGACTATGGGATATTTCTGGCCTTACATGAATGAGGATGCAAAGCATATGGCCCTCATTTGTGACGAGTGTCAAAAATTCGGCTTAAAAAGATACATGCACTAGCGGTGACGTTAAACTCGATGAATCGGTCCGTGGCCCTTCGCTAAATGGGGGATCGACATTGTGGGACCACTACATGTCGGATCGGGGCAGAGAAAATACTTGATCGTGGCTACCGACTACTTTACTAAATGGGTAGAGGCCGCCCCATTGAAGTATATCCGGGATAGGGATGTTTTTCGATTCATTTGGGAACACATCATATGTCGCTTTGGAGTACCAGCAACAAGAATCGTCTCGGGCAATGGAAACGACTACGGTGGTAAGAATATCTACTTGCTATTCAATACCTACAACATCCGAAAGAGCAAGTCCACACCCCTTTACCCCAGTAAGTAACGGACAAGCCGAGATCACAAACAAAACCATAGCCGACAACTTGAAAAAGAAGCTTGATGGAGAATACGGAGAATGGTGCGAGGAGCTTTACAACGTTTTGTGGGCATATAGGACAAACTCGCAGAGAGGGCGGCGGGGTTATCACCTTTCATGTTAACATATTGGATGAAGCTATCCTTCCGACGAGAGGCGATGATACCTACAACAGGACCAGGAGGCATGGAGGAGAAACATATCGCGAGATCTCATCTTGGCCAAGATCGACGATCTAAAAGAGACAAGAGAGATGGCCTACAAAAGATGGAAAATTACCGTGAAGAGTACAACGAGAGTATAATAAGCGAGTCCAACCGAGAGAATTCCAACCAGGGGACTTGGTATTAAAGGACCTACCCAAATATGAACGTGACAAAAAGGACGGAAATCTAGAAGCACGATGGGGAGGATCCTACACCATTGTCGAAAAGGTCGATGAAGGAGTATACAAGATACTAAAACCGGACGGAACACCCAAACCACGACCATGGAATGCTAAACGACTAAAGCTATATCACCCCGAGAACATGTATAATACATTGTCACTATTTCCTTGAAAGACCACGTGGGGTTTGAAATGTGACAATTGCGTCTAAATGGTCGTTTCGAAGGGGGCGATGGCATTGTGCAAGTGCCGGGGCGACTTACATTAAGACGGGCTATTCGAACTCGGGGCGACGGCAGTGTGCAAGTGCCGAGGTAGCCTTAGGGACCTGGTGGTTGGAAACCAGTAGACGATTGTCGAGGCATGAGTACTCGTCAATCGAGCAGACAACATTGCTCCCCTGCAAGTGGGTAAGAAATCACTTGACCAAGAAAGTTAATTGATAACTTCTTGGGATATCGATCCCATAGAAACTAGGAAAGACCAACTACCCTGCCACTGGATCTTGAAAGACAGTGATGAGATACCTCAATCGGGACATGGCATTGGGCCCGATGACCCTCCCTGTTGAGAGTGTTCGACAGAAACGGCATTCACGATTAAGCAATCTGCTCATGTTTATGCAGGTATACATAACTTAGTCGTACAAATAAACCACACATCATCGGCATAACATAAATAAGAACGATAACATGAATAGTAATGTCAGATAGCAAGAAAACCAACCTAATTGGCGACGAAAGACACCCGTTAAAAAAGTGTATGAGAAACTAAAGGTGTTCGAGCGGATTACAACCCATGGCAAAGGGTAAAACAATGACTTAACGCTACAAAAGACAAGCTTACTCTTTAGGAGGAACCGACCCAGGAACCGCCCTCTTAGCAAGACATCGGCTCGTTCCTTGTCAAGTACCTCCTTCACACTAAACTTTGACCTTCACGACAAGCTCATCGTTAAACTTCGCACTTTCGACAATAAGATCTGTGTCACTGCGTCGATGCCGCCTCGAAGTGGCCACCGCCCGAGTAGTTGAGATTCCCTTGCCAACAATCGCACCTCCTTTCCCTTCAATCGGAAATCTCCTCTTCCAGCAATGCCACCTTCTCTGCTCGGCTGCAAAAACACGAAAGCGATCGGTCACATAATAATGACACTAAGAACAACAACAAGGAAAAACAACACAAGGCACACCACCTTCCGGTAAAGGGTGACTACTATAACAAATCTCTTCAGACTCAGACAAGCTACACTCGAGGGAAGATATCTTAGAGGAAAGTTCTATATATCGTTGCTCGTTAAACTCATTGGAGGGGCAGTACTTCTTATGATCACTCCATTCGTCTCTCTGCTGTAGAGAGTGTGCTATCTGCAAACCTGATAAGTGAGCGCGAACCCACTCCAACTCCTCAGAAACTTTCTTAGACTCTCTAAGCTTCTCAAGGGATTCTTGACTACACTTCTCGGCAGCATTCTTGACCCCCAGAATCCGAAGGCGATCTGCATGCAAATCTCGAACCTGAAGCCTTAACCGGCCACACTGACTTTCTAAGTTATCGGCCAACAGTGTTTTATCGGCGGCGACACCTTGGAACCGAGCTAAGCTCGCCCTAAGATTATCAATCTCCTCGGGGACATACTCAAAGTCTTGTAACGATGCGGTTGGTTTTGAAGACCCTCAATATCGGTCTCCAGGACGATCGATTTTATCATCCTTATTAACAATCCTCTGTTGTAAATTCGAAACGTGATCCCGTTCTATATTAATTTCTCTCTTGAATGAGCGATATCTCGTGGCAGCATCGGCCTCCGCACTAGAAGTTTCGGCTAGGAAGGCGATTACTAAACTCGGGATATTGGCACCTGCGAATCAATCATAAACGCTTGAAAGTTAAGTAACTACCTTGGGTCTCGCTAGTCGCTTCTCCGGTCCCCGGGATCGCTCGCTCTTGCTGTAATAAGAGCGAAGACCCTCTCCTCGGTGACCTCCTTCATGTTGAATAGCAGCATTTAACAACGAGCGATTGATATCCTACAAGCACCAACAACATTAGTACTCACCCTATAACATGAATGCACAACCTGATCAACACAACTCACCAGCAGGTCGAAAGTACCCTTCAGGCCGGCGTCATACAACGAGACAGCCTTAATCTTATCTTCATCCGACAGAGAGGCAAACTCAGGAGAAATAAGAGCTCCAAGGGAGTTGCACATAGTAACGGAGACAGTAAATGAGGTGCTACTCCCTGAATTAGGCACCGCAGGAGACAGAGGTTCTAGAAACTCGCCCCCAGAAGTGGTGTTTTCTTCTTCCCGAGTAACCACATTATTTCCACCAGACTTCTCCGATTGCTTCGGCTCCTCTTCATCACCATCGGCTTCGTCCTCTACATCAAAAAGATCATCATCATCATCACCATCAGACTCAAGATACACAACACCTTCGGCAAGAACAATCCCTCTACCAGCTGGCGGCTGGGGCACAATTTTTTCCGGGACGGATAGATCGTCCTTAGTCTCCTTGACCTTTCCACTGGGCTTCCCACCTACAAGGGTAGACGAAATATCAGAAGTTTTCTGAGGCGACTTCCTCATGAAATGCGATAAAGGCAGCCGATCCTCGAGATCCTCACCATCCCTCACTGAAGCACCTCCAGCATTATCGACCCTCAGCTTCTGCGCATGAGCCAATGTCAGAACCATTCAAGGCAACAAATAGGGGCAAGTACATGTACTGCAAAGAAGGAGTAATATATTTGTTACCTTCCCTGTCTCCTCCTTGGCCCTGCGCAAAACCCCTATCCCTTTTTCGAAGAACGAGAGAATCAGAAGGAACGTTCTGGAACTTGGACTGAAAAACACGAAATTGAAACATCGCCCTATCAGTCGCCCGAGCCGATCAAATAAATCTAAAGCCGAGAAACATACTTACTAGATCAGCATTGACCACCCAGAAGGGATAAGGCTCGGACGGAGGAGGAAAATTGCCACTCAGAAGGGGACCAGAGATAGCCAAAGGAACTCGGTCCCAAGCCGCATCGCTATGACGGGCATGCCTGTTGGAACTTTTCCCCTCGGGATCCTCGTCCAATAATAGATTCTTGACACCCTCGGGAAGAGTTTTATAGCAATGAGGGCTAGCGACAAAACCAGCAAGGTCACCATTGGTAGCAGTCCGCTCTCGATAGTTATCGGCAAAGCGGGGGAGTATAGTCACCCTCTCGGGAAGGATCGTAAGTAGACCATGTAGTAGGAGTACACTCACCTCGACTGTGCCTCTCCCACTCGGACAAAATACGAAAGGTATTACCATTCCACTGAGCCAAGGCACGGGACGGGCGGATCTTAGAAAGAGCCTCGTACCAAAATGTGCGGCTAGGATCGTCTAAAGGAAAACGCAGCCCGAGCTCTGGCCGACCCTGGTGACAATGGTCGCCTCGGCAGAGTGAGGAAACTTTAGAACATCATCCTTCTTTAAAACGCCTTTTTGTCCGGCAAGAGCACGCGTCATAGCCATGAAGATCAAACTCATCTTTCAAATTGTTGGACGAATTGTTCATCCGACAAGTCTCTCGCGGTTCTCTTGTCAGCCCTACATGAAAACGAAGAAGGATTATCAGAAAAGATAGAATCCAGAGCACGATAATCATGCCTAGAAGGGCTCTCCATAACAAACAGGGAATCAAGCGGTACACCGTCTTTATTAGAAAACACATAGCTCACGCACCTTTTTTCCGCCATGGAAGGAGTTGAAGACGCCATGAAAGCTGGTAGAGAAAATGACAGGAGGAGTAAAAATACGACCGGAATCGGAAAATACAGCGGCAACGGAAACCAAGAAGTCCCGGGACAGTGAAGGAAGAAGGAAGGAAACCTATGGAGAGGATAACTAATGGCGAGGAAAAAGCGAGAGGAGAATGGAGAGAGAGGAGAAGATGGCTAAGGAAAACGTAAAAAGAGAATAAGGTTTAAGGGTCGGACTTATAAACCTCACTGTGGTAACCGACGAGGAAGGTAAACCGGTTACAATATCAAGAAAGTGGGGAACGACATGGCGCGAGAACCCGGCATGACTAAAGACGTGGGAAGACAAGGCGGTTTCTTCCCCACGTGTCGATCACACGAGTGGAAGAAGGGTCATAAATGTAGGTGCAAATAATCCACGGAGACGGGTGGAACCATCTCGGACAAGGGCGCACCAAGAAAAACAAGTACTAGAAGCCTTTGAATCATCTCATCAGTGCGGGGCGAGAAAAGAGGGATGGAGACAGCTCGAGAGGTCGACATAAAGGAGAAAAGCTCTGATGTGATGCTCATCGAGTTCGGGGGTAATTAATGCACTCGGCTTGAGAGTTGGTGAAGAGATAAGAGAAGCTCGGTCGAAGTGAGACTCGGCCAAGAATCTAAAGGGCGACATCGATCACCTCCACCAAACGAACGACATCGGGTGATGACACCACTCGGCTAGATGATTCGGCTCGAGCAAAAGGGGAGATCGACCGAAGCATCAGCAAGTCGTCCGAGAAGAACATCCAGGAAGCTACATCAGGCCCAACACCGTAATATCGATGTATCACCACCTGCAACTATAAATAGAGATCGTGTAGAAAGGTAAAGGCAAGTGATTTTGAAGTAAGAAAGAGGAGTGATAGAGCATTGTTGAGTGTATTTGATCCTTGTAACCTTGTGTGAAGTAATAAAATCATCCCTTCACCCCCGTGGACGTAGGTAATCATGCCGAACCACGTACATCTTGTGTTCTTCTATGTCTTTTGCTTATTTACTTCTTAGCATACGTCTGAAATCTTTTGGATGTAGTAGTAGGATTTTCTACATCTACAATATGTTTTAAGATTTTTTGAAAAAGGGCTTAGTATCCAAGTAAAAGAAAAAGTCCAAATAACGTTTCAGAAATAATGCTGGAAACATCCATCACTAGACTTGCACTTCTACGACTTATTCAATCTAGCGAGGTGTATAGAATTTGGTAGATAGAATTCTTCCACCATGAGGATTTCTCCTAACCCCTACACCCAATTCCTTGCCTTCTCATCGAAAAGATCTCAATAAGAAAGAAAGTTGAACTAACAAAAAAGAATCAAAAATTTCTTTCTCTCTAATCAAATTTCTCTAGAAAATAACAATGGCTGGATCATTATCAAACACTAAATTTGTTCTCACTGCTCTCATTGATGGTAACTCCCTATCTATCAACAGGTATACACACAATTTCCCCCATTATGTTACAATTTTATTAAATTTCTAGTTTCTAATATTTGGGTGATGCTTTTGTAAATGTCGAGGTATTACATATATAGCAACAAAAGCCGTTGGATCAAGTGTTGTAAGAGAAGAAAAAATGAAGCTACGGTCAATGGTAGTAGGAGGAGAACTATCTCCATGGGTCCCTTGTCCAATTACTGGTTATTATAGACCAGAGCACCCTGCTGATTATATTGATGTAGCTGAATTTAGTGACGCACTCGTCAAACAGAAGATCGACCATCAGTCTAAAGATACTAACACCAACAAGGTCTTATAAATGTCATGGACGGCCCAGGTTACACTGTATGGCAGACTCAATTTAGAACTTCCGATTTTCAGTGTTCACCAAGGATGATGAATTATGTTTGCGGTATATGGGGAAGGCCTAATAAATTCTGATTTTCACTACGCTTGTTTTTCGTTTATATGGATTGATTGATAATATTAATGTGAGCTTCCGTTCTGTATATACCGTTAGTAAATATATTGATTTTACTTTTGTGTCAATCAACGTATTTTCAATTTGTTTATATCAAAATTGTGATTACATTAAGCCTACAAGAATAACAAAAACATCAAAATATAAGATAATCAAAATTCTAATACAAATTAAGATATCGCGAAGAAAAAAGTTTTAAATCGCAACGCTATCCAATATGTATCAGGGAAAAAAGTTTCTTTTGATTTTCTTCTTCTTTAATAAGAGATGTCTCTAAAAGAAAAAGAGTATTTTCTCCATAATCTAGTAAATCCAAACAAACCAGCGTGCTCTAAATCCCTCTGATTGAATATGGATTCAAAGCAATACCATATTGAATAGTCGATGGTCTTGAATCGAGTATAGCAAGCCACGAACCAACGACCAAGGTTTGAATAAATCTCCCTCAAAGCGAAGTGAAAATCGCCCTAAATAGCGATGAATTTTCTCTCCAAATAGTGAAGAAATATGTCGAATGATATTAAAAAAATAATAGATAAATTAGTGTTATTCGATAAACTACCTAATAAAACTCAAAAAGAGAAGAAATCTTGCTCAAATTTGGTCCAAAAAGGACCAAACCTTAGCAAGCGGCTAATAGACCAGAGGTTACGTTTTTTTTTTTTGCTAAGATGAAGGAGAAAAAGTTTTGTTCACATAAATAAACTAAGAAGTGAAATTCTAAACATGATATTATTAGTATTTTGCTTGTTTAGTTAGTAGCAACATGATTAAATTGGTTAGTACTCTGATAAGAAAATATTCTGTTTTTACTTATAACAAAGTGCGGGGAGAAAACATTAAGACAAATCAAAGCCGCCCAAGTTTGGGAGCGCACAGGTGATCACCCAAAGAGAAATAATCATATACAGAACAAGAGACAAAAGGTAAGGCGGAAGATAAAACTTTACAAAAATAAGGAAAGAGTATGCGAATAAGTTCGCTTTACTTGTCAGTTGTACCTCCCTCAAAACTCTCTTCAGAAATCTCCTTATCACTTTCTTCTTCTTCATGTTCCTCTTCATCTTCTTCTTCACTTTATTCTCCATCTTCTTCTTCACTTTCTTCCCCTTCATACTCCTCATCACTGCTAGAAATGTATATCTCTTCTCCGAGGGGAGGAACAATATGGAATTTAAATTTAAGCAGAGAAAGTCCATACTGGATGCAAATCTTGTCAGCATTAGCTCGGACTTGCTTATTTCGAGAACTAATATGAGTTAGGAGAAATTAGGCTAAGACCCCACCCATAGGTTATCCATAAAACCAAGTCTCTAATTAAAAGAAGTTTAAATCTAGGTCCAAAATTATCAAACGACGTTCATGCTGGTTTAATATCCTAAGGGTAAGCATATACATAAGATTTTATCGTCGATCACTTCAGTATCACTGATTTAGTCTCTTAAATGTGTGACTATTTCGATGGTAGTAGGAGGAGAACAAATTAACATCCTACACCATTGAAACGTCCTTTTGTTGCCTGTTTGAACAACAAATTAACATGATAGCACACACAGGAGTTAGTAGTGATGCACCTACTTTTTTCATACCCTTTTTCTCAACACTGCTAATGGGTACCATTTTACTATGAAACAAACTAGAAAATGTTTTATTTTGAATGGATTTTGATATCCTTTCCCAGTAAACTGACACCCCGTTAACAATTATTCCCTTTCTTGACGTACATTTTTCTTTTATTGATAGAAAATTTAGTGTAGACGGATTTTGGATTTACGTAATTGATATCATTACCCAAAGATTTTACCATTTTACTTATATTTTTTTACTTACATAATTACATCTTTACGTATAAAACCCTACACCCAATTCCGTTTTTCCTCTTCGGAATCTCAACAAGAAGGAAAAATAAAATAAAGAAAGTTGAATAGATACACTTACTTCATATATCATAACTTACTTTCTTTCTAATCAAAATCCTCTATCTAGCTAGATAGTTAATAACAATAGCTAGATCATTAACTAACAGTAAACTTGTTCTCATTGCTCCCAATAATGGTATTTCTCTATCTATCAACAGGTTTACACGATTCTCCCATTATGGAATACCTTTATACAAATATTTTTGGTGTCTAATTTGTTCTTCATATATTTATATTTTTGTTATCGAGTGTAGTGATTAACATCAATATTTTGATGATGGTCTTGTAGATCTCGAGGTATTACATCAGTAGCAACACAAGCCGTTGGACCAAGTGTTATACGAGGATAAAAATGAAAAAAAAAACAATTAATAGTAGCGAGAGGAGAACTATCTCCATGGGTTCCCGATCTAGTTACTAGTTATTATAGACAGAGAATCCTGCTGATTATACCGATGTAATCGAACTTAGAAACACACTCCTCAACAAGAATATCAACTATCACTCTAACGATAGTAACAACAAGGTCTTATAAGTGTGAGGGACGACCTGTTAACACTTATTTCCATGTATGACAATATTCAATTTAGAAGTGTTTCTTTTTACCATGTGAAATAACGAGGGTACCAAGTACACCATAGTCTTTTCAATATCAACCTATAAGTCCTATACGTACCTTGCGTGATCTTATATAGACAGATACTGTTAAGAACATAACAACCATAAGGTATACACTTGGTATATAGTTTCTTGTTCGAAACCGTTCCTTCAACTATAGGGATCAACCCAAGTATTTGGGATTAATGTATAGTTCATTTACTTTAAATTATAACTAAAATATTAATTATAATTGCAAAAAAAGTAAAAATACAACAAGGATCTGTTAACGAGGAAACCGCAAATGCAAAAAAAAAAAACTGGGACCTAATCCAGTTTTGAATACTCTCAGAATTAAGACGCTATACAAAGACACTACCAACTTTGTATAGTTGAGATCAAGTATACTACCCCTAGTTACCTAGTTTTCTCAGTGTCCCTGCGCCTATGATAAATCTGGCCAACACACGTGCATCCTAAGATAAAGTCCACTATCTTTAGTTGTTTCAGCCTCTCTCAAAACTTTAAAGTACTCAACCCTTTCGATCGTCTTCCAAACATTAAATGACTAATTTATTTGGTAACCACTCTCGTATCTTAGGAAATCAAACAGATATATTTGTGTTGAATGTGACAAAGGATTTTTTGTTTAAAATCAATTAAACTCCTTTGTCGGGTTTATATCTTCCAAGATCTTGATTACAAGTTAACCAGATCAAGTCAAATAGAACTACCAGATTCAGATACTGAAGAATACCACCAAATGATATTTTGTCGATCTAAATTACTACTAGCAATAACAAGTCTATCAAAAGATAAACTAGATCTAGTCGGATCTTAGCTGATCAAGTTTGTGCACAAAGCAATTCATAAAGATATGAAACCAATAATAAAAATCTTCTTATCTCCAAATCTTCAATAGTCTTCTCTGTACCTACACAATAACAAACTTAATTCCCGACTTATGATCGATCACGCACATAACAGAGTCTGTTAACAACGGATGATCACAAATCAACGTTAATATCTTGATCTAGTTTGAGTGACCTTATGTTAGAAGAGAAGGCTCTAGAGAATAATGAAATTAACTAATTGCAATCAAGAGTTAACATCCGTTGGTCAATCAAATAAATAATTGAAAACTAAAATAACAATGCAATTCTAGTTTCCCACGAAGGGTATTAATAAACGTTCATTGATCCCAAAGAAGTATTTAAACTGTCGGACGCAAGAGATTTCGCCTAATTAGATTACTCTTCTCTCTAAGATAGTATTACAAGAATACTATTAGTTGGCTACACCAAAAACAACAAAGATGAAGTTTTCCTGGCTCAGGACAAGTTTGTAAGAACAAACTTCACTATTTATAGACCAATAGTGATTTCCTTTCGGACTACATAACAATTTCATACGTCTACTTCCTTAAACTCGTGTAATTAAACATAGTTTTCTAGACATGAAATCAAACCTATGCTCACTACACAATCTAGTAACTAGTTACAAAGATTATATCGATGTCGCAATTACAAAGTTCAATCAATTAAGATCACAATATAGTTATCTTTAAAAATATATAGAAATCTTAATCCACTTATCCCGGTAAAGATTCCAATTCATTAATATCCAGTAAAGATTTTTCGTCGGGTTTTGATAATGAATAAAATGGAGCGATAGACATTATTGATTGAGACAGAGGTTTATATGTGTAATTATAATTTTGAATTGATCTGAAGTATGATACAACTATTATTTCGTTTCCTATTATAAATAGACGCTTCTTTCACGGTAATAAGCCATCTCTGTTTCTTCATTCATGATTGTATTTGGTTGAGCTCTCTATTAACGGGTTCTTTTTATGTTTTTCTTTCTTTAATGAATTTTTACACGGGTAGGTAACTTTCTCGAATTTAACGGATTATATTTTGTTTATGGGTCGAGATCAACTAACAAAGGGTTTTGACAAAACATACTAACCATCGGATCTAATTTATCCAGCGTTTATTATATTTGATGACATGGCATCCATTTTAGATTTAGTGTGTGTTTAGATGAGTAATCTAGTTGAGTCATCGACTTAAGATTCATTTTTTATTTTTGCATATGAAAACTCAAGATTGATTTGATTTTTGGATGGTAAATAATCTATGGGTTAACACACTAAAGAGTTCATCATATCATTATTTATTTGAAACCCCTCTCCTTTTAACTATCTCTTTTAGTGATCTTACCATTTAAGCTTTTAGGACATCATTCTTATTACCTTCGTGCGGTAAATCTTTTTTGGTTTAAGCATTTCACGTAGCTCTGCATATCCACTTCACTAGAATTGCTTTGCATATCCCTTTCACCAAAGTTCTATTGGTTGTATTGCTTAGTTGCAATTCCCATTTTCACTTTTCCTTTTACAATTCAATTTCACATCTTTCATCCTTTTTTTTTCCAATTATTTTTTCCCCTTCCAATTATATAATATTTTTGATCGTGTCCGTCTTGTTTCGATTGACTTTTCAATCAATCATAAATAAAACTAGTCGAGGTATGGGGCATCTACTGATAAGGTGGATAGTTCATCTTAGGCTCGAACTTTTAATTTATATATGGAAAAAAATGTAGATTGATTTGGGAGATGTAAAGATGTATTTTTATATGGAAAAAATATGGATTGATCAGGGAGATGCGGAGATGTAGGAGAAGGTACATACATATATTCATTGAGCAAAAACGAACCAACACAAAAATATTGCCATCTCATCAAAGATGGTATCTGTTAGATATGTAAAATCCTACGGCTGGTATTTTTTGTCAATATATTTTGTCAAAACCCTTTGTTAGTTGATCCCGAACCTTTCTTTATAATTTATTTCTCACAAGAGCTATGATATGGAGTAAGTTTTTGTAAATAAGAAAAGAAAGAAGTATCACCTGTTTGTGTTTAAGGTTAATGCAAGACTTAACCCTGATTAAAAGAGAAATCAACTCCATGTACCCATTTTGTTTTTCTTCACATTGAATATTTTAAATTTATTAGGCTAATTAAAGCTCTCTTACTTTCTCTCTATACGTATAATCTGCTAAGTTTGATTGGATTGCTTCTATTTTTGCAGGTTCCAAGATATTACGATCTTTTTGTGGAACGGTCTAAAATGGTGAATTTTTTGTTTACCAGTCTCTTTGCACTAAACTATTACAAGAACTTCAAAATGGAATTTCTTTTTTTTTTTTTTTCAGCATATTAGTTTTGTTGAGAGCTTCTTAGGTAATCACTTTCTCTAATTGTTAGAGCATTTCTCGATTGAACCCATAAGTTTTTTTTATATCAAGCTTGTTGTCAATGTTAGGTGATCAAAACTATATCTTGATTTTTAGTCTACTAAATCAAATCTTGGATTAGGTTAGAATTGTAGATGAGTATCAGAGATCACCCTTGAAGACCGAAGATCGACGAAGACATTTGGAGAACTTCGGTATCGGGTATGTGAAGATGAACCATTCTATTTTACTCACTATACCATCATTATATCTATTGAGACTATGTTGTATGACCTCTAGTAGAGTTACAAAAAGAAGTTTCGAGTCAAGCTTGTCTTGAAAAATCTCGAAATATGATTTAGAAAATAAGATGTTCAACGGTCCTTAACAATATTAGTTTTATGAATTAATTTGTAGATCAATTGAAAATTGCCCATGCAATGATTATATCACTTGGGAATGTTTCAAACATTAAAAGAGAGAAATATAACTTACTGATATTTCTACTCAGGGTAGGTTGGAGAAGCAATATAGGAAGGTTGGCGAACCAGTTCACAAACCGCAAGTTCAGTTGGGAACAGTTCACGAACCCGGTTGGCGAACCATTGGTGAACTTAATTTTGTAAATTGGATAAATACGCTAGCAATTGACGAACCTGGTTCACGAACTGTGGTCAACTAAGTTTCGTAGTCTAGTAGGGTTGGTGAACCCGGTTCACGAACCGTTGCACCCTGGCTCGTGAACAAGCCCTACGGTTCACTAACCGTTGTACCAATTGTCCCAGTTTACATTTTTAGTATATGTTTAAAGACTTATTTTCATATTATGTTTAACATTACTAGAACTCTCTTGAAAACTTCTAAGACTTCATTGATTACTTAATGACTTATGTGTGTGTATGATGATTAAATTCTTAGGTGTTTAAATGAACATCAAATGCTTTTAGTTCTTGGCTAACTTGGCAAACCGAACAGTCATTATTATACACGGTTCTGTAATCGAACCTATGTGTGTTAGAGCATTGCTCGGTTGAACCCACCAAGCATTGGTATGTCAAGGTTGGTTGCGTATCAAAACTCAATAAGAGTCGCTTGATTAAAATTTACTAGAGTTAACTTTGTTTAGGTTAGACTAGAAAGTCTAATTGAGACATACAAGTATTACTACGAAGACCTAGAGAACGTGAAGATGTATCGACTACAATGAAGACATCATCCTTCTACTTGAGGTTGATGATATTGACTTGACTTGTTTCCATTCCTATTATTTCTTTCAAGTCGTTTTAGATTGAAAACATAACATGCGAGATTATATGATACTCTAGTATTAGACTTGGTCATATTAGTATGATCAAAGTTTCAAGGAAGTATATTGAATTGCAAAGTATAACGTTTAACTTTTGAAATTGTAAATGCGACATCGACATAATCTATGTAACTTGTTACTTGATTGTGTATTGGAGATATGTGTGATTTCATCCTAGGAAACTATATTTTATTATAATGGTTTAAAGGAAGTACATATACGAACTCGTTTCATAATCGAAAGGAAATCAATAAGGTGTTTTGGTCCGGTTTTCTATGAAGATCTATTGGATGACCAATTAGAACCCAAGGAGGAAATTCAGTTAGAACCTATCTTAACTTATGTTGAGAGTCAATGTATAACCAATCCTAATTATCTTGGGATACTTGGTAGAACCGATCCTAGCTTTCGTTGGGAATCATGGTAGAACCGATCCCTACCTATATTGGGAGATTTAGTAGAACCGATCTTAGATTTATTTTGGGAGTCATGATAGAACCGGTCCCAAGAGCAAAACCGATTTTCAATATTCACATATTACTTTACGATTTTTTGTGAGTTTGTAATTAGGTTTTTCTAGATAGGAAAGTTCAGGATGTCGACATAATTTAAACATGTACATAATTCTTATCATAAGACGATTGAAGATTTAAAGACAAGAAGATTTTTACGATGGGTTTCGCATATTGTAATATTACTTTAGCTAAGGGAATCAAGTGCGCAAAACCTTTGGAGGGTCAAGAGACGTAATGAGCGCTATTGTAAGCTCGAATCGCTTGGAGGGTGTATTTGGTCTCAAGCTGCATTCCAGCGAGGCTAGTGTCTCAGTAGCGGCTTAATATAGTTTGTTTTTTTATGTAGACGAGGTCCCAGGGTTTTTCTGCTATTGCGGTTTCCTCGTTAACAAAATTCCTGGTGTCGTGTGTTTTTGTTTTTCACATTATATAGTTTATCTTTATAATTGGATTTACACAAGTTTGTATGTATTCAATCTAAATAGATACGTCCACTTAATTGTAACCGATTACTAGATAGACGTGTTTCTTGTAGAATTCGTATCTTGAAAGATAGATACAAGTTTCCGATTGAATTATTTGGATACGACTAGATTGATCTTGGATATTGATTTTTTGTGATCGTTCAAGTACTCTGCTTGACAATCGGGTTCACGAACCCTGTGTCCATATACATACTGATTGAGTAGAGATTGAAATATAAACTCTATACATATTGTTAAGGATCATTCAGTTGGTCTACTTGCTATTGTATTAAGTTTTTGTCTATACAGGTTGCCGAACGAAAAAGTTAGGTGTATTTGGTATCCACCAATGCAATTTCACTAATGTGTTATTAATGAAATTGTATTCTTAATTAAAACGAAATAAGACCAGATTCTGTTTTTGCTTTTCTCAATCGATGATACTAAGATTTGATTTCATATGATTTCAATATCATTGTCTACGCGTGGATCTTATACAGAGTAAAAATAAATGAAGATACAAAGTTTTAGATAGTAATCTCCTATCAATTTGAAAAATGAATTATGTGTATTTTTTTTCCATTAGTTTCTTTTCATTGTAGCATCGATCCTCATTTGCTGAAAACTTGGATTATGCGTCGGACTCTACCAACCTATAGGTTAAAAAAGTTTGATGTCTTTGAAAGACATCCACTACATTGCAAGTTTAGATTTTTGATCAGTAATATCAAAGGTTTTGCTCTTTTGTGTCGTTATCGTCTTAAGGTCACGCAATAATTGCATTGTATTAACTTTGTCTATTTTTTGTGGCATATATTGCGTGAATTATATATATACTATGAATATATCACGATTTCATTATACTTTAAGGCTATTGGTGTTTTAAGTGAGTTTCCGGTTGATTTGGGAGTAACCCGATCATGAAAAAATTTAGTAATCCGATCATGAACAGTCTTACATAGTTGTTCGTGTTGTCGGGGATTTTCCACCCAAGTATCTTTGATCAGTTGTAATTTTTATTACTTTACAGAATCTTACGTATATTGATGAGTGCCAAATAGTGCATATTTATACACCTTTTTATTGGCATTTTACTCATCTTTTGCGCTTAGAAATCAGATATTATCCCAGATTCTGTGTTTTCTTTGTTTTCAAGAATAAATATTTGTATTAATTAATTTTGTGTTTTTAGGTAATAAATAAAGCTCGGAGAATCGAGGAGCCCAAAGAGCGAAGAATTAGAGTCGAGCATCTATGGGCAGATAGCCAAAGCTTGCGCGTGTGAATCGGGTTGCAACCCAACAAGTAGCAACTCATCTACAAGACATGGGCTTGAGCTGGGCGACCCGCGACCGGATCCGAGCCCATCCATCCCCGACCGTTCGAGATCTTCCCGATCGCATCCAACGGTCGGTTGCCTCCATTCCATCAAAGACCGATGCTCCGTTTCACACCAGATCGCTCCAAAACCGCTTACCATCCTCGACCGTTCGGATCGTAGCCGCCTCATCAACGCTCGCTCGGCCTGTCGCATCGTCCGTTGATGTTCGTGCCTCACAACAAAATTACCTACCCTATACCCTCAGTCGACCATACCCATTCTCTTCTTCCTTTTCTCTTTCATCTCTGCAGAACCCATCCCTCACCTCAACCACCATCTCCTTCCCCGACAGAGCAAAGCTCTGCTTTTCTCCTCCCTCTCCCTGACACAACAACCACCACACCACCTCCATTCATGACTACTTCTTTCCGCCACTCTAGGTTCACCCATCTCCATCTTAGCTTCTCTCATAACCTAGAAGCTAGGGTTTAGATGATTGAACTTAGGGTTTTCTCAACAACCCTAGCGAGAGAGCTCGAAGACGATTAGACAAGAAAGGAGTGCGTTTCGGAGTATGGGTGCGATTGTTTTTGCTTATTTTATCTTTAATTTCAATTTTGAGAATTAGGGTTAGGTATTTTGGTTGCATGTATAAATAGAAGTTGTGGAAGATGATTTTGACCACGCTGGATTAGCCGGTGCGATCAATTAGGTTTAATTTGTGTTTTATTTTGTTAATGCTTTAATTAAATGGCTGGGGTTGGGATGAAACCCTTGATTGCATGTTGAGTTGTTCATTGTCTTCTTATTGTTCTTGTATGCTTTATTAGAAAGTTTGGATTAGTTAATTGAACACATGACCCTGTGATGGAGTGTACTGTAAGAAGACACTCCATACTAGGGGGTGTGTGGAATTAGTGAACCCATTATCATGGTATTCTTCCTGGAAAGAATCAAGAGTATATTTAGATTAGGAATTGCTTAGCATAAGATCAAGTGGTGGATTCTCTACCACTAGTGTTCTTTCCACATTGTTATAATCCATTTATCTTAGTTCAGTGTCACCATTTCACTTAGTCGCATCGACACAAAACTCATAACTCGTTACCTTCACTAGAATCCAGAGAGCATATCCATAGATCAATTAGAGCACCACAATTCCTTGTGGGATCGACCCGCACTGTCGCGTCTCCGATAGACGCAGGTGCACTTGCGGTTATCACCGTAGGCCAACTTATTTACCCATCTTTCGGGCCTACCAAGTTTTTGGCGCCGGCCATTGCGGGGACTTAAGCGAGTGCCTTGCCGATTTTTAGCTAATACTTCACCGAGTTCATATTCCCCTGTAAATATTCACTCTGTATCTTTCCTTTTAGTTACGTAGTAGTATAACTTAAACATCTTTTGTATTGTTGATTTTTAATCTTTTGATAGTGTAGCTGCAGGTTTATAGTGTAATCTTGAGAAGCGAGGCCCGAGCTTGTTGAGCAGCGGGTACAGCCTATCTTTGTGCTCTTGTCTTCCCTTTGCAAGCCAGCCCAATAAGGAACGGAGGACAAGGCGCGAGAACTTGAGGTGTGTTGTGCTTCAACCCCTATACCTTGCAATCTGTGGCTTTTAGGTGTGTTGACTCTAGAGGGAACAATTGAGCCAAGTTCCACTGTGAATGTGTGAACCATCTGTGCATTTTGAGCATTGTGTTGTTTAACCATTGTGCAACACATCTGTCCTGTGAGCCATCTGCCATTTGCATGAGCCCTAAGCCCTGTGAGCCTTCTGATCTCCTGTGTACCCTGTTGAGCCACACTCCAGCCCCCGAAGGCCGGGAGTTGAGTTTGTAGTTGTCTTGTGAAACCCTAGGCCTTGACATGCTTTGTCTTTATAACCCTTGTTGAGCCGCCTGAGCATGGTCTTTTGCATTGGTGTATGAATCTGTGGTGCATAAACAGCCCCTGAAGCTGCAAGCTGTAAGCCACAATCCCATAGCCTAGTTGGCTGAAACCTGGTTGAGCTGTGAGTCTTAGCCTATAAGGATTGAGAGTTGAGCTAGAGACCACCTTTGAAAGCCCGAGCTTACCCAAGTATTGCTCCACCTGTTAAGCATTACCTTTGCAATGCTCGAGCCGAACTCCCCCCCCTGAAATTTGTGAGTTGAGCTGTGGTTGAGCTGTGAGTTATGCTCTAACTCTCAGCCCCTGAAGAAGCTGCGAGTTGGCCGTAGTCGACTGTAGTTGTGCTCGAAATTGTGTGTGATTTGTGTTGTGGTGTGCCTCACTAGACTGTGCATAAACTAAGTTGCACATAACCGGAGGCTGTTTGTGTCAATTTTGTGAAAACTCGTAGGGCCGACTCCAAATTTGAAGCCCTCAACCAGGGCCGAGCATAACCTTGAGCCCACACCCAAAACTCAAAGCCAAAGGGCTGTTAACTCCTGAGCTGCTGGGCTTCATAAGCTAAAGCCCACAAAAAGAGAACAAAACTCGGCCACATCTTTGGGCCATCAATGCAGGCTTGCGTGCATAACTTTGAGCCCACAATCAATTCGGGCTGGTGACCACACCAGTTGGGCTAGCTAAACCCACATCTGTTGGGCTGAACATCAGTTGGGCTAACTCAACACAACTCGAGCTGCAACCAAATGAGCCCAGTCTGTTTGGTTTGTACCCCTTTTTTGGGGTGCATATGTTAACCTAACTTGGGCTTAAACCAAAACTCAGCCCCAACTCAATTCACAAGCTGGGCTATACTTTTTCAAGCACAATCTGGGTTGTGCACACGACCTAGGCTTTGCACACAACTCTTTGGGCTTCCCACATAAACCAAACTTTCCCAACAAACCAAATGAAACCCAACAAACCAAAAACCCAATAAACCAAACTAAACTTTGAGTTCAATTTGAGTACTAAATCATGTCGGGATTTTGGTGCGCATACTGGGATGGAAACAAATCCCTTAGAGAGCGTGCTTACGGGCACGCTTCACGAGATGAACCCCCACATACCATAGTGACTTTAGGAATTTTATGCGCCCTCTCGGGGCCCCGACCTTACATACCTAATCACTATGAGCACATGTATCATCCATCACGGGTTGAGAATGAACACTCTCCTCATACCCATTCATCACTTTTAGATCAATTAGAAGCTCGACTATCGCTTTAAAAAGGCAATCTGTCAAATCTAATTCCCCTAGGCAATATGAAATGCATGCTTGCACCTTATGTGTTGGCTTAGACCACCTGTCGAGAATCTTGTTATATTTTGCATGCTTTTAGACAGTCTAGGGAAAACCATGATAATCCAATGAACGAAGTGTCTAGAAGTGACTATTGGGACCATAATCAACTTTGCACACATGCATCATTCACCACGGTGGGAGATGAACAATTTTATACTCCCCAACTCCTAGTTTGCAATCAACAATGGATACACTCATGGAGCTAAATTCTAGGCTTGAAATGAATGCAATGCATGACCATCCATATAGAAACATGTCTGAATTTCCCTTCTCTAGTGAACCTCATGCACAACCATACAATGAATATCCATATGAGGAATGCATACCCACTAGTGAAGACTCTCCTTCAATAGAACAACTCACTATGATTCTTCAAAGGAACCTGATTGAGTTACAAAATGATAGGATTGAAAATAGTGTTTCTAGTCTTACTCATGCAACTAACATTGAATATGAACCTAATCTAGAGGTAGATGAGTACACTAAAAATACTACAATTTTGAATGGAGAGATGGATTTTTCTTTATGATGATGATGATGATGATGAATATGAAGAGCATGTGTATTTTGAAAATGTAATAGAATCTTTAGGTTCGAGACATCAAGTGTCTCTTACGTGAACCCCATGAATGATGCTTCTTCTAATATTCATATATGTGATGATGATGTGGAATTTGTGCAATTGTCTGTGAAAATGAACATGATTTACCCTCTTCGACTTTGGGAAAGTGTGTGATGGTGCAAATGATTTTATACATGAAAACAACTTAGATGTACCTAACCTCTCTCCCGAGTCACAAATTGAAACTCCTTCACCCAACCTAGGTGTAGTTTTGTAACAAAATTGCAATACCAACTTTTAAAAATGCCTAACTTAGGCCTAGAGCTTTGTGCTTCCCAAGTCCTCTTGGGCTATTTTGCATCAAAGTATAACACTCTTAAGGAGCCACGGTTGGAATATGTATGTATGCACTTTGTAATTAGCAAAACTCATTTCGAGTTAGACCTTTTGCATGATGTACCTTTAAAATTGCAAGATTTTGTTCTCACAAACACCCTGTTCACAAGTTTAGGTTTGGGGAAACTCCTTCACATCTACTGGTCTTACTTGCACTCTCATATTATATTTGTGTAAGGTCTGTTAATGTGTGTACATATCGTCTTTTGGGTTGATCCTCAACTCTTTAGGATTGTTGGTTTATGGTGAATTTTCATTGTATATATCCGGTAGGACTTGTTAAATTTTCTTTTCTTGATTCGGTTGAGTCTTCTTGCACATATATTATGCTAATCCGATATGATCTCCGTTGAGAATATTGGATTCTAGCCTTAATGACAGAAGCTCAACCTTGCTCCGCCGAGCATCTAGGTAATCTCTTCCCTTTTCTCTTATCGGCATAGTTCTCATGGTATGTATTTGTTTAAATTCTTCCTATCGTGACACATTGAGGACAATGTTTGATTTAGGTTTGGGGGTGCATTTGCATTTAGAGTTTTTAGTTTTTATTTTGCATTTAGAGTTTTTAGTCTTTTATTTTATCTTTTAATTTCAAAAAAAAAAAAAAAAAAAAAAAATCAAAAATTCAAAAAACTTTTTGCAAATAAAAACCTCAACTTTTAGAGATTTTAGAGTCACTAGCATGCTTCTATCTATGTTTACATAGAGAATCGACCAGAAATAACAAAAGTTAGAAGTCTTAGGAGAACACAATCGGGTTTCTTAGTTGATTAGAGCGTTAAAGTTGGATTTAACCATGCCGGAGGGCGAACTAGGTCTTTGTTTAGATATTCGGTAGTAGAATTGTGATCACCCATAGTGGAGACTACCCATTTTACATCAAGTGAGGCACCAACCTTCAATTTTTGCAACTTTCTAGAAAAGTGTTAGAGTGTGTGTGTCACCGTACGTAAATTCGGGTAGGAATGGTGAGCTACCCAACTTCGCACCATTTTCAGCACTACTTTTGATCTCTTGAGTGCTAGTTTTTGTCAATCATGAGGGTGACGTCTAAAGATGAAAACTCCTTCTAAATACCGATTTGTAGTTAGCATCATTCTCAATCTCAATCAGCAAGACCCATAGAAACACATCATCGTCGAACCAGAGACGAGAATCGAGAATATTGAAAGAAAAGTTGAGATAGTCCAAGGTTTACGTGCAACAAAGAAAAAAAAGAAAATAGGATGAGAATTAATAAAATTTATAAAATCAAGACAATACAAGTTGTGAAAAAAAAAAATAAAATTTGAGTGATAAAGTCCTTTGCCCATGGAGTTAGTTGTGTCATTATTTGTATTTTTATTTTCAATTTTTGTAATTTTAAAAAAAAAAAAAAAAAAAAAAAAAAAAAATCAAAAAAAATATTGTAGTTTATTTTTGCTACCACCAAGGTAAAGAGAGTTCAAGAAGAAAAATCCAAACAAGAAGGAATTTGAGTAGAAAAGTTAAAAATTGTCAAGTTTTGTGAAGTTTAGAAGTTCGTCATCAACATTTGAAGACCAGAAAGATTGAAGACGTTTATGGTTTCTTATGAGAGAGTGATATTAATTGCCGATCGGGTGAGAAGGTAAGTGAGTACTCCCACCCCTTATTAATGATTGATTTCCCTTCTTAGAGATCATCGAGAAAAGATTCTTTTTGTCCACATTTTACGTGGAGTCTCAGATTTTATTTCGGAAGGTTATCCTTCTTACCACAACGTGTGCGGGATTTCTCTCTTTATTCTCGCCCTTTTGCACACATGAGAGACTAAAAAAGCGATCTTGTTGAGTGCAATTATCATAAAACCCTAATGGTGAGGCGAAGTTGAGGCTTATGATCACTATCGAATCGAATTCTTTCATATGGTATGGTTACTTCTCGCTCGGCACTTAAGGATGAGAATGTGTTCTTCGATAGTTCTAACTTACATTACTAGCATGCGAAACTCTATGTCCTCATAGCTTCTTGGAGGCTTGAGACTCTTTTACATTCCGCCGAAGTTGGAGAAGGTTTTGTGGGTACACCTCTTGTAAACCCTCACGAGACTACAACTCGTCCACTAGGGACACCTAGGGTTTAAAGGCTTAGTGCATACGCTAAATGCATTCGAGAGACACGACGGGGGTATAGTTAGGATTTCCTAATTTCTGTTTCACTTGAGGACAAGTAAAATTCAGGTTTGGGGGTATTTGATGAGTGCCAAATAGTGCATATTTATACACCTTTTTATTGGCATTTTACTCATCTTTTGCGCTTAGAAATCAGATATTATCCAGGATTGTGTTTTCTTTGTTTTCAAGAATAAATATTTGTATTAATTAATTTTGTGTTTTTAGGTAATAAATAAAGCTCGGAGAATGCGAGAGAGCCCAAAGAGCGAAGAATTAGAGTCGAGCATCTATGGAGCGGATAGCCAAAGCTCACATGTGTGAATCAGTTGCAACCCAACAAGTAAGAACTCATCTACAAGACATGGGCTTGAGCTAGACCGACCGCGACCAGGATCCGAGCCCATCCATCCCCGACCGTTCGAGATCTTCCCCGGTCGCATCCAACGGTCGTTGCCTCCATTCCATCAAAGACCGATGCTCCGTTTCACACCGGATCGCTCCAAAACCGCTTACCATCCTCGACCGTTCGGATCGTGGAAGCGCCTCATCCAACGCTCGCTCGGCACTGTCATCATCGTCCGTTGATGTTCGTGCCTCTGACAAAATTACCTACCCTATACCCTCGATCGACCATACCCATTCTCTTCTTCCTTTTCTCTTTCATCTCTGTGAGAACCCATCCCTCACCTCAACCACCATCTCCTTCCCCAGACGAGCAAAGCTACGCTTTCTCCTCCCTCTCCCGACACAACAACCACCACACCACCTCCATCATGACTACTTCTTTCCGCCACTCTAGGTTCACCCATCTCCATCTTAGCTTCTCTCATAACCTAGAAGCTAGGGTTTAGATGATTGAACTTAGGGTTTCTCCAACAACCTAGCAGAGCTCACGAAGGCGATTAGACAAGAAAGGAGTGCGTTTGAGTATGGGTGCGATTGTTTTTGCTTATTTTATCTTTAATTTCAATTTTGAGAATTAGGGTTAGGTATTTTGGTTGCATGTATAAATAGAAGCTGTGGAAGATGATTTTGACCACGCCTGGATTAGCCAGTGCAGTCAATTAGGTTTAATTTGTGTTTTATTTTGTTAATGCTTTAATTAAGTAACTGGGGTTGGGATGAAACCCTTGATTGCATGTTGAGTTGTTCATTGTCTTCTTATTGTTCTTGTATGCTTTATTAGAAAGTTTGGATTAGTTAATTGAACACATGACCCTGTGATGGAGTGTCTTGTGAAGACACTCCATACTAGGGGAGTGTGTGGAATTAGTGAACCCATTATCATGGTATTCTTCCTGGAAAGAATCAAGAGTATATTTAGATTAGGAATTGCTTAGCATAAGATCAAGTGGTGGATTCTCTACCACTAGTGTTCTTTCCACATTGTTATAATCCATTTATCTTAGTTCAGTGTCACCATTTCACTTAGTCGCATCGACACAAAACTCATAACTCTGTTACCTTCACTAGAATCCAGTAGAGCATAGCCATAGATCAATTAGAGCACCACAAGTCCTTGTGGGATCGGGCCGTACTTGCCGCGTCTCCAGATAGAGCGCCGTGCACTTGCGGTTATCACCGTAGGCCAACTTATTTACCCATCTTTCAGGCCTACCATATATGTTAAGGATCGGGTTGTCGATTTTCAGTCATGTGGAGGGGTTGATTTTAGTGTGTATATATGGAAATTAGATCTGCACGATACAAAATATAACTATCTCATAAGTAGGTGGTTGCACGACAAATATTTTCTTCAACACGAAGAAAACACGATCAAATCGGTGTCGTTACGACACGGGTTATTTATAGTTAAGACACAATTAAGACCAAAAATCTGTACTTGCTTGTGTACACTATTTCATAATTCCACTTGTATATTCTTTTCTTACTGGAGCTTCGTAATTATCATCATGACTTATCCTCTTTAATCTAAGCTTGCTTCTGTAAGCTTCTTGATATATGTCAATCGTTTGCTGAGTGAAAAAAATATGCAGTGGACTGATAGTCTCCATAGCAACTCATATTTATTAATCGTTCATAGTCTCCATAGCAACCCATATACCGATCGCGAACAATTGCAAAAAGGAAAATGCTGAAATATAGAGTACATAATACATCGATATATGGAGTGCGTAATATTTCCTACTTGGCTGTAGTGAAATGCACAAATGCATCAATCCCTTAATAGCCTCAACAATAGATGGCCTAGGCGATATATCATCCCACCACACCTTAACATGAGGCCTAGAAGTAACCAAATCCATGGAGTCTTCATAAGATAGTAAATGTATGGAATGTGGTGAATATCGCTTTGATGCACCGATACCGATACGGGGATATTGATACGGTGACAACGATACGAGGGATTCGTCAATTTTCATAAAATAGGGATACGTGTATTTATTTAAAAAAAAATATTTAATATAATAATAATTCATTCTACTAAAAAATCATAAAATAAAAAAATTCGATACATACTATTTGAATATTAAAGTGAGCAAACATTAAATTTTCGGCATTTTGGGTTTCGATCTTACTTATGATAATTGAATGGATAAAATCATATGTACTCCGATTTCTCTCTAAACAACATGAAGAACATGACTGCCCAATAAGCCTTAAAGCTAGATTTTTCTAACACCGTTTTTTTTGAAGCACCATAAAAATAAATAAAAAGTCTTTTTTCTTTATAGTCAACAAGTTATTAGGTTATATAATTATTCGATATGTTCCTGAGTACGAATATTTATAAATATTTAGATTTTATGTATAAATTTATAAATATATAGATTTTGTATAAAAAATAAATGTTAGATTATAGGAAATATCCCCTCATAGAGTATCTCGAGAGGTATCCCAAAGTATCCCCTACCCTTTTCGTAATTAAAAAAGGTGACACTTTAAATGGAGTATCGATACGTATCCTTAGGTATCCCAAGTATCCGATGCGATACGGCGCCGATACGGATACGTCACCAATTTTGAAGTATCCGTGCTTCATAGAATATCCGCAAGGGTGAAAGAATCACAAACCCGGGTATTTTGAGTTGCTAAGTCTAGTCTCATACACATCAAATACCTGATCTAATTTCTTGACGCTCTCGTCAATAATCAGTTGATTTAGAGTTTCATCTCTTAGAGGCGCTACGAAATTTTGGTAGATGATCTTTCTGACCCAGAGGGTTAAATTGTTGCGATTCCACTTCTATCCATACTCCAACCATTGCTGCTTCTTCGATATTGTCATGTCTCAACAAATCCATGCATGTACCCTCATACTTATGGGCTACGTACCTAGTAATAGCTCTGGATTATGATCAAAGATTATGGATCAAACAAATGCAACCAACTTTTAATTAACATAGTGTTGTGTTTCCACAACAATTAACACACAAAATCGGAGAAATTGAGAGAAATCTGGTTCAAACCAGACTGAGGGAGAGAAGAAGAAAAACTAAACTATTATCTCATTCATTACTTAGCCGCCTCAGGTGTTTTCCTTACACATTTATTGGTTCAACCCTAATCAAACACAACTAACAACAAACAGACACATGTCACGATCGCAATGGTTAAGCAAACTGCTACCATTATTCCTACTAAAGCACCCCGGTGTAATTACTAACAGCACACCTAAACATAAAGTGTTAGGCATACACATGACAATACCCCCCCGAGAGAATAATCCTTGACCTCAAGGATTTAAGTTTGGAAAATGTGCGAGATATGAGAAGCGTCCTCCCAAGTAGCTTCTTCTGATGACGTGTTAGACCAGTGGATCAAAAGTTGTTGGTCTGAGTGAGTGCCTCTAGTGATGGTGCGCCTGTCCAGAACTGCAATGGGTGTAACCAGCACATGGCCTTCATGATCAACCAATGGAAGTGTTGGAGAAGGAATGTGAGTGACTCCAATGTGCTGCTTCAATTGTGAGACATGGAAAACAGGATGTATGCGAGCCTTTGGTGGTAGCTGTAACTTGTAAGCAACTAACCCAATTTTCTTGGTTATGGGAAAAGGTCCATAATACTTGGCTGACAGTTTAAAATTCTTTCTAAGAGAAACATAAGTTTGTTTATAGGGTTGTAGTTTGAGGTATACCAGGTCACCCACTGCAAAAGCTCTGTCAGATCTTTTCTGGTCAGCAAAAAATTTCATGCGCTCTTGAGCCTTGAACAATGCGTCCTTGAGAAGATGCAACATTTCAGCTCTTTGTTTCAAGTACTTCTCAGCGATGCCACGAGATGAAACAGGTGGAAGATGGAAAAGCCAAATGAGGTGCTTCATACCCGTATAGTGCTTTAAAGGGAGACATTTTTTAAGCTGCTGTGGAAGCTGGTGTTATACCACCACTCAGCCAAATCTAACCACTCTACCCACTGCTTTGGTTGATGGCCAGTCATGCATCTGAGATAATGTTCAAGATATGCATTTACTCTCTCTGTCTGTCCATCAGTCTGAGGGTGGTAGGCTGTACTAAGTTTGAGTTAAGAGCCTAGCTTATTAAACATTTCTGCCAAAAGAGCTTGTGAAGACCTTGTCCAATGCAGAAACAATGGAAGCGAGGAAGACCATTGTAATCTAAATATATTGTGCAGAAATGCCTTTGCCACTAAAGAAGCGGTGTAAGGTGTTGTAGTGGGATGAAATGGCTATACTTGGTGAGCCTATCCACCACTACCAAGATGACATCTTTTCGTTCACTCTTGGGCAACCCTTCAATGAAATCTAGGCTAATATGCTGCCATGCTTGTTCGGGTAATGTATGTTCTCCTTTATTTCTTTGACAAATATCACAAGTGGTGACTAGAGAAAAGACCTCCTGCTTCGGTTTGGGCAAGAAAAAATGAGCTTTTGCTCTAATGTAAGTAGCTTGCATACCAGAGTGACCCCCAACAGAAAATGCATGAATGGAATGCAGGATGGTGTCCCTGACTTTGTTGCTGCTTCCAATATACAATCTGGATTTATACCTTATGACTTCATCCTGATAAGTATAATGTTGAATGGATGTAGGAGAGATAAGTAGCTGAGAGATGAGTTGTTGAGCTTTAGTGCCATCGTTAGGTTTGAAATTACCTCCTGCATCCAAATTGGTTTAGAAAGAGCCAAAGTGTTGATTTGTAGCTTCATTGTGTGGTCTCCTTGAAAGTGCATTAGCCACTTTGTTCTCAATTCTTTTTTATCTTGAATATCATAATCAAATCCAGCGGTTTCATTAACCATTTCGCTGCAAGACAGTATGTATTTTCTGCTCCAAAAAGTATTTGATGCTCTCATAATCGGTCTTGATGGTGAAGTGGTGACCTTACAAGTAGTGTCTCCACTTGGTAATAGCTGAACCTGACCATTAGTTCCTTCTCATATGTGGATAAATCCATTGCTCTAGGGACCAAGGGTTTGCTAAAAAAGCAATTGGTGGCCTTCTTGCATGGGAAAAACTCCTAGCCCTCGAAAGCACAAGCATCTGTTTCTAAGATAAATGGTTTTGAAAAATATGGAAGAGCCAACACGGAGTGGTAGTCATTGCAGCTTTGAGTGTGTTGAAGGCCTGTGTAGCTGAGTCAGTCCATAGAAAAGAATCCTTCTTCAATAACTCGGTAAGATGTTTACTAATAACTCCATAATTTCTCACAAATTTTTGTAATATCATGTGAGTCCCAAAAACCCTCCGAGTTACTTGATGTTTGTTGGTGTAGGCCAAGTAGTCATTCCAGCAACTTTAGCAGGATCAACAGCCACTCCTTGTGGAGTAATGATATGACCCAAGTACTCCAATTCAGACTGAGCAAAACAATATTTGGAGATTTTGGCATACAACTGATGTTGTCTCAGGAGTGAAAGAGTAATCTTTAAGTGTTGTGCATGAGTTTCTAATGCTCTCCCGCTTAGAGAGCATTAGACATTTATTGAGAGAAATCTGGTTCAAACCATCCTGAGAGAGAGAAGAAGAAAAACTAAACTATTATCTCATTCATTCCTTAATCGCCTCAGGTGTTTTTCTTACACATTTATTGGTTCAAACCTAATCGAAAACAACTAACTACAAACAGACACATGTCACGATCGCAACGGTTAAGCAAACCGCTACCATTATTCCTACTAGAGCATCCGGTGTAATTACTAACATCACACCTAAACACACAGAGTTAGGCAGACACATGACACATAGCCGAATTCATTGATTAACAGAAGTAAGCACTCGAACAATCAAAGTATCAAACTTACCGAAAAGTGTGATTGGACCATCTTCCAGTGCCGGGATCACACCGAATGGCTGTCAACACAGGTAAATAACACACAAAATATCAAATGACGATAATTTACGTATAGTTAAATATAAAAAAAATGAGAACTCTCGAATGCAAAACTAAGTATGTAGATTACGTTTTTCGATAGAAAAGAAGGAGATTTGTGCTCTCCTTCGGCGAGTTCAACGGGAAGAAGTTCATACTGAACTCCTTTCTCCGCGAGGAAAATCATCACAGGTCCAGTGGCACCTGAAAGAGGAATTCCATGTAACTTGATCGAAGCCATATAATGTAGTGGTCTGTTAAACTAGATCTTGAGAAAATGAGGGAGAGGTATGGAGATGTCAGATGTAGGTTAAGGATGGTTAGTATCTGATTTTATAGATGCGTATAGTGCTAAAGGTACCAAGGCCTATTCTATGGGTGTGGCAAACATTCAAGTTTGCCATTTTTGCACCCACTATGGTTTCAAACTGGCCTGGCTAAGTGACAAATTTACCACTTAGCCAGGCCAGGTGAAGTTTCCACCAAACGGTGTAGTTTAGGTCGCTTATTATTTGTTTTTTTTTTTTTCCTTCTTTCCTACTTTTTAGTTATTATAATAGATTTTTATTACAAGAGGACCCCACAAAGTATTATATAATCCCTAAAATTTAATAAAGACCCACCAAACACAAATAACTAATTTTTTAATTGATAAGGGTCCCACAAAACACAATATAATATACTACTTTAATAAAATTTGTCAATTTTACCATAGTGGGAAAACTAGTTTGACATGCCATGTGGCATAACAAAACAACTTTTATACTACCTCCCATAGGAACCTGCATAATGAATTAACAATGTTAATTGTTGAATTAATGGAGATGGTCAATAAGAATTTATTGCTTAAGAAGTAAGAAAGGATATGTAATGCATCACATCCACCACTTAGCTCAGCCCTTACCATTCCAATTTGTCATTGCCTGTGCTAAGTACCACGAAAAATCTTTTAAAGTACATGTTGTCTGGGGCTCTGGTTAGCGAGTCTAATAACACCATTCCCCAGAAGTAAAAGGAACTGTTAGTATTTATAATTGTTTTAAAAATGTCTGAATTTTCTTACCAGATTACTATATTTTGTTTTGAAATAGTACTACTAAATTGCAAGCTAGATTACTCTAATAATTGCTACACGCCTACACTGTATTTAATCTTCTTTCGGGTAGGGAGTCCGTGGCCACATTAGTTGAAACCATATCGATCCCGGATACTGCATCTAGACGCTCTAAGAGCATCTGCAGTGGTGCGACTAAAACTAAAGAGTAAAAAAAAAGACTAAATTTGGGTTTAGTCCGTTGAGTGACGCGAGTGGGAGGAAGACTAAATTTTGGTGGAGCGTAAACTATACCAACGCTTTGGTGTGGGCGTGAAGTATACGTTCGCCTGATGTGGGGCGGAGGGTATAAGTTCGTCTGGTGCCGAAAAAGTTAAAAAAAAAAAAAAAAAAACAACAAAGCAATGGGGCGTTGGTATAATCCACACCCCATATAAACTATCAAATTTTTGAGTGGGGCGGAGGTATAAACCACGCCCCACAATAAATTAAAAATATATATATATGGTATGTATAAACCATGCCTCGTCAGAAAGCATAGACTTTACGTCGCGTGGTGTGGGCGAATCTTATATCAACGCGGTGTGGTGTGCGAACACTATATCAACGCTCGACTAAAATTTGGGTTTGGTCTTTGGTCGCGGACCAAATTTAGTCTGAAATTTGGTATAGTACGGTATTTGATCTTTAGTCAGTCCCACTACGTCTCTATCTCTTCCCAAATTTTTGGTCTTGGTCGCCCACTGCGGTTGCTCTAACAAACTGGAACGGAAGGTAATTACCAAAATTACCCAAAGCATGAAGTTTTAACGGGTTTCAACAGTTTGAGCCAGTTTTGTGCATAGTAGCCTGCTAGTCGAAGAAATATTGTCAATCACATTCCATTATACTGGAGTGGTGATAAGTAGATGGTCATGTAGTTGTCAAGGGATGTGTCTTGGAAAATCTGCCGAGTGTACTTCCTCTTGCCGGCCATAAACCGTTATAGGATAGGCTATAGCTAATAGTTAGGTTCACATACATTATTATGAGACCTCTAAATCCATCTTCTTATGTCTGTGTTTTGAATAGAGTCCAAAAAAAAACACATCCCTTTCGTCCTCTCCCTTCTTGTCTGCTGATGTAAGAGCTTTTGCTCTAAGAAACCAACCAAATAACATGTATCTAGAACAGTGAGTTATATTGTAACTAGAATAGACATCTGAATTATCAAATAACACCTCTCTATTTTGCTATTTCAAACAGATTCTTCTCCATTGATGTTTTGACTTATAGCTCATTTCAGGAGCCATTTCATATGAAACCAAATCTAAGTAAGCAAAACATACCTTCATCAGCATTATCAAGCAAGTCTCTTAAAGCAGAAAACAACAGATGTAAGCTAAACAAATCCAAACGTGTATGAGTAGCTTCGGACAGCCTAAAACACTACCAGCTTATTCTACCCTTCACTGATTGATAGACTGAATAATAAAGATATCAGTTCTTCTATTTGCAGCAAGTCTTGTGTTGTTTCAGCAATACATGGCAGAGATGCTACTCTGCAGCATTATTTCTTTCAGATTTCCTACCTACAATGCATGATATGTGTCACACCACTAAGCAGTCCCTAGAGTGGTGTCCTCGATGTAGACAGGAGCAGGCGAGTTAAGATACATACGGGTCCTGAAGGTTGAATGAAACGAACAGCCCTTAATCTTAGAGTATTATATCCCTTAGCTAATTCAGACTAAAGTGGGCATAAGTTAACATTAGGTCGTGCAACCAACAAAAATAAACCAAAATATGCTAGATGGAGTTACTAGTTTGAATTAGCCAATGCCAATACAGTACTTAATATTGTGGCGTAATCATATAAACATTACTAGAGAGCCTAAGAGACTACTGTTCTTCTATCAGATTCAACATGACACTCTACCAATATATTTCTGGGCACCAATTACAATTTAAAGCAATGAAAAAGATTGTATTCCGTTCCATCATGTAGAAATCAAGTTGCAACACCATCTCCTAAACCATACTGTGTAATCCTATCAATGTGTAAACCCTACATTGAGTCGCTACATATTCTTTACTTTTCAATTCACATTCCTTACACCGGTTTTCCACCGGGTTCATCTAGTCAAACAGATATGTAAACTCGCAACACCCAAATTTATCACTAACTGAATAAAAAACCCTATAAACCAAAATTGAAACATGATTATATTTCATTGAAACATACTAAAGATATGTCTTTCAGTTATTTTATCAAACATAAAGAAGATACTTACAAACTGAAAAAACCTAAGAAGAATCAACAAAAGAAGGATTTCTCAAACCCATCCTTACTTGTTTAATCTCTGCTTTCTGATCACCATCAACAGAAACAGAATCACCACAGTTCAATCCACATCCACACTGAGGTTGTATTTCAAAATTATCCAAAGCAAAATTAGCAGAAGCAATCCCAACTGAGAATTGAAGTTCATCACCTTTCCTAACAACTTCAATGATATTAACCCAAAACAACAATATCTTCACACTTACACCTTCAAGATTTGTTAGTTTATCCTTTGATATAACACCTCGTATAGTTGACTGGTATCTCAATTGATAAGAACCTTCAAGTGAAAAACTACATGTTTTCTTCATTGATGCAGAGAATCTACCAGTTTGTTTATCTAATGTGTATCCAGTTACCCCTTTTGGGAGTAATCCAATTGGGAAATCATAATATTCAAGAATCTCATAAGCTGAAGGTTTATCATCACGAAGACCAGTTACTTCTTCACCAGGTCCAAAATCTTCGTCTTCAACAATACCAAATTCTTCTCCATTAGACGGTGTAATTAAATAGAGGGATAGACATAGAATTGCAATTAGAGATCTGGGGCTTCTTCTAAAATCGAAATCCATGTTTCTTTTGGTGATCTGAAGATCAGAGGATGATCAATACCTAGAACAGAGTTTTAGGTTTGAGGATATATCAGAGGATATACCAAGGGTGGGTGAGCGTCACATCGGGAGGTATTTAATGAAGATGTTAAGAGGGATTCTTTCTTGTGGGACCCGCTATCAGTTACCAAGATGGAATGGGATTCGGATTGACGGTTAAGATCAAAGGTTGGTAGGGTCAGTGTATGAAAAGGATCCACGTAGTTTTGATTTTGACATTTTTTGTTATAGCTGGTAGTGGTGGATGAATGCGGTCCACCAATCAGTCAAACTGAAAGGAGATTTAACGCTATTTGTTGTTGGTCGGGATTTTGAGTCGAATGTGATAAGGCGGTTGACAGGGTGTTTGTTTTTCGTTGACCTGGATCAGATTCGGTCCTCACTTGGCACGAATCAAATATTTTTGTTTTTCAGTAGAGATGTAAAACATGCCGGCCCGGCACAACCCGGCACACGAAGTCGCGTGCTTCACGTGCCATGTCTCGTGTCGCGCCAACGATTTAAACGTGTTGTCTTAGTCTTTATCTTTCCTAATCAAAAGCTGTGCACAAAGATAGACCATGGGCACAACACACGAATAAACGTGTCAGTGTTGTGCGTCAAGACACGTGTTATAAACAATTTGAAATCACTTAATGTATACATTAAGTCAGACATTATCACAAGAATTTAATTAGACAACATATCATTTGAAATTATTTCAAGTAAAATTAACAAGTTTATTCAATAAAAAGAAATAGCCCATCAAATATAAAATTGGATTATTGTCATGTACATTAATGTTCTAGTTAAATATAGGTGACGACATTATAACAACGATATTGAAATATATTTTCCAAATATTAAGGTATTATATGTGTTGTTATAAATAAGCCAACATAACATGTTGAAAACTAGCTAGAATAGTGACTCTTTTGTGAAATATACAAAAAATGTGATGTCTTATGCCTTGTTATATGGTGTATTTGTACATGTTTGACGTGCTCTCTTAACGCGTGTTGTCTTTACCGGGTGGGCCACGTGCTTATCCGAGCCGCGTCTTTGTCTTTAATTATCTTGTGTCAATTAGTCAAACCAAAGACGTACCATTTAACTAACGTGATGTGCCGTCCGGGCTAAGTCACGTCTTGGTTGTTGTTTGTGCTCAAATTTTAGCGTCTTTGTCTTGAAATTTGTCTTTCGTCTTGCATGCCCCAATTTACACCTCTATTTTCAGAATCAGATCTGACTCATGACTTGGGTCGTGTTTTTTTTTTTCTTTTTTTTTTTTTTTTTTTTGGCTCGTTCCTATTTGAGTCAGGGAATAAAATGTTTCTGACTCATGGAGCCAAGTTACTAACTTTGTGTTTGTTAAGTTAAATCTAACTCAAAAAACAAACACATTAAATTTGGGTTTGGTAATGCTTTTATTTTTCCAAAAGCACTTTCAAAACCTATATATGTCAATAATTTTGAAATTGGTGTTTGGTAAAAAAAAATCAAAGTGCTTATTATCCAAAGCACTTAGGATTCCTCAATTTTTAAAAAGTTGGGAGGATGAGCTTTAAAAAGCTACAAAAGCATGTCATTGTGGTCCACCAAAATTTAGTGCTTGATTTATCTTTTTGTCCCTATTTTATTTTGTAAATGACAAAAATTATCCTTAAATATATATATAATCAATTTTTATTTCTTATATTTTATTCTTTAAATATGTTTATATTTTATTTTCAAACTATTGTATGATACCATTTCATTTAATTTGTCAAAAATAAAAATAAAAACAAATTTTAAATAATTACTTAATTTTAGTTTATTTTTTGTTTGAAAATTATATATATTTAAAATTGGTTAAGTAAAAATAATTTTCTTAACAATCATAATAATAGTAATAATTAGTAAAATTTAAAATTTAATCTATTTATATTTAATAGTAAAAAAAATTAATTATTTTTAACCCCAATAAAATTGAATAAAAGCTGTTTTTAAAGATATACATTTTTGTCATTTTCCACAACAACAATGGTTGAATCTAGTATTTTACCAAACACACTTTGATTATTTTTTTAATCACTTTAACTTTAATTAATATTTTACCAAGCGTCTAACTTTTTTTTCTCACAAAGATGTGACAAAACGCATACAATAAGCAGTGTTTTTACAAAAGCCACAAGAATACCAAACTAAGCCTAAATCATATCCAAATGAATCAAGTGATTTCGGTCAGATCCGAAACATGATGTAAGTAGAGCAAACATCTTAACAACCATAGCCATCTGGTCTCATTACAAGACATTGTGCTCAAGAAGATACCTTTAGACACGAGGGTTTAACAAGACTGGTAGCACAAGTTGCAATCCCGAGTACGAAAAACATGCTCTTGTAGTTCAGTAGTTGTATCCGTTGAAAAGGCCCAAGAAAAGCAAATTAACCCAAAAATGGATATTCTCCTAAGATGTGAAGGCAGGCCTCTAGCCCCAATCCAATGATCAAACACATGAGCAATCGATCGGTTTCCACGCAACTAATCTAGGCGCGCATTTGTGCTTCGTACTTGAATCAGTTCTAACCAAAATAAACTAATATAGCACTGCAGCATCACCATTGCATACCAACCAGCGCCCGTCACAGATAGATCCCCATGCCCAACAACAAGTTGTAAACTCTAGTTGGGCCGACTGACCGGAAGACCCGAAGAGCCTGAAGGGAGGGAGTCCCTTTTATGGCCACTTTTTAGTAAAATGAAACCTAACACAAATGAACAATTTGATAAAAAGATTGGATTTGGTGAGTTTAGAACAAATAACCATGATTGGATATAGCACAGTATGCGTACTTGTATGCTAATTGTTGCAAGTTATTCCAAAAGTCTGGGAACCATGGTATTGTTAATACCCAAAAATCGCTCCTAGGTAAAACAATGTACTGTTGTAGTACTTTCTTTAGGTTCAAAAATCAAAATCATACAAAACGAGCCCAAACCAATATATTGGCCGTTCACGTTTGCTTCGATTCTGAAAGAGGAAATGGGTTGATCTTAGGGAGGGAAAGCAAAGAAAGGTTTGAGGAAATCGGGGGTGATTGAATTGGGTGTGAGGTTATTGAACCATGGAAGAAGAATAACTTAGGAATGATAAGCTTATTTTGTCTTGAATAGACAAAGTTGTCTATTCATAGTTGTAGGGAACACCCATTATTTCCTCGTAAGTAGTGGATATTATGGAGAGATTGAGAGATGGGAAGAGTGGAGATAATGGTATGATTACATGAAGTTTCGTAAATCGTAAACACCACTCCATTACTTAACCACTTCCTTTAACCGCTTACCACTACTTCTAACTTCCTTAGCATGGTATGTTGCCACGCCGCACGATTCTTTCGTAAACCACCGGACTAATACCCATAAATAATTCCCCCATGTAACGTGTTTTGATTTTTCGTAGGAATTAGTGGAGTCATGGACTTGTTTCTAGTCTTGTCTAGATTGTCACAACACTTGACCGAGTAATGACCTGCTAGTCGGACTTTGTCGAAGTGGCATAGCTTGAAGAGACAACTCGACTTCAAGGTTACGTGTGACTAATAATGAGTTTGCCATAAGATGGCATTGTAATTAGCTATCCATACTAATACCCGTAACCAGCATAGTACACCAAGCTAGTCAGGTCGGCGCGACCTAGTCAATATCCAGTCGAGTCGGCATGGACATAGGTGCTAGACTTGGAACAACGTAGTCGTGGCCATATGGATAGGCTAGGCCAAGCTAGAAAGCCAGGAGGTCGTGGCTGGTTTAGAAGTCGCCAGCTAGGCCGTGACTAAGAGACATGATGGCCAGCTAGGCTAGGATTAGGGTAAGGTAGCCGTGGGCCAGGCCAAACCAAGGGAGATAGGGAGGCAGTGGCGACTAGCTAGGAAGCTAGGATAGGTCCGACTAGGAGCCAAGGAGGATGTGGATGGTTAGGAGCCGGGACGAGGCTGGAAGGAAGCCGTGGCTAGCTATGCTGGGGACAAGGTGGTCGCGACCACTAGATAGCCCAAGCCGGGAGATAGTGGGGTCATGGCCTGCCTAGCCTAGGCCGGCTAGCTTGGAAGTTAAGTGAGGACGTAGCCATATGGCTAGATAGGCGAGACATGGCTAAGCTAGAAAACAAGGTAGCCTGGCTTTCCAAGGGAGGAGGATTTCGTGGCTCGTGACATGTCCGGGCTAAGTATCAAAAATGCCGTGGCCAAAACAAGGTGGTCATGGCCGGTTGGGCTAGACTAGGATGTCGTGGCTACGGCCTTGGCTAGTTGGATAGCTAGGGATAGGAATGTCGTGGACAAAGACATGGCCAAAGCTAAGAGATAAGGAAGTTGTGGCCGGCTAGTCTGGTTGGCTAGTTAGGGAGTTAATGGCCATTATGCGCTAGACAGGGGACTTAATGTTGATGGTGGATTTTCATTTAAGGCTAAAATTGTAAAAGCCAAAATTATGTGCTGACATCCTGCAAAGGATAAAGCCACTGATAAGTGATGAATACTTCTCCACTTTACTAATTCACCTAAAATGGATCATGTAGCAACAATCCCATATACCCTATGAATTTATAGCATTATCAATTAATGCATGACCATCCTTGTATTTCCTGTGTTGTTCCCGCTGAACTCTCATTATTGGTGCGGCATGACGACTGAGTGTTGCTTCCAGCAAAGTAACACGAATCTCCAAGTGTCACTAATGAGGCATGCACGAAATACACGTACAAAAGTTACAACTCTCGGTGTGTTATACTAGCCCGATTGAGCATACATCTCTCGGTGTGTTATACTAGCCCAGGATTGAGCATCTGGGCTGTCCATGTCGGTCTCAAAAATAATCATGACCACGCAAGTTGGCGCATGATTTAACTTCCGCCTAGACGATCCTCGGCAGAGCAAAGCTACCACCTTAATGACCACCGGGCCCGTTTATGCCATGGTCGGTCGAATGCATACCTCGCCTCCCAAACGACCACCCAAAACCAGCCTAGAGTAGGATGGTTGGGCGGTGTGGAGCATCTTGAAAACATGTACGCACAAAGGCGCCAATGACGGTCTCAAAATATCGCGTCCGTCCAATTTCGCCGGCATAGTTGGACGGCATAGATCGTCCCATGGACGGTTGGACAAGCGTTGTCCTGCACATCGGCGGGCCCCCTCTCTACCTGCCTGGTTGACCATCTCCTGACCTAGCCGTAGAGCAACCTGCGTTTGCCCAAAGTATGGCCGGCGTAATGCTTAAAGGATCGCAGAAATTCCACTAAGGTCTCAAATTAATCACGGCCATCCAACTTCACCAAAGATGTTTGATGGATTAGATCGAGCCTAGACCGTCGATCGTGTATCACCATGTTCACCACCGACCCAATATGGGCCCCACATGGCTGGCCTCCCAAAGGAGGAGCATAGCCGCCAAACCGTTAGTCAAGTCGTGTACACACGACCGATCCAAAACCCTAATTAGGGTTTGCGGCATATTACATGTGTCGCTAATCGATCACGAGCGTCCATCTTCTAAGCATATATGGAAGGTGTAGATGTGGACTTACTGTGTCCCGAGCATGTCAACACGATCACCGTGGGCCCGTCTACACGCCTCGACCAATCGGCCAAGACCGACCATGGTTAGACGCCTCGATTCGTACGCCCAAATCCAGGGCATGGACGCGCGGTCCCTCGATTCCTGCGGCAACGGTTTTCTGCCGCAAACCGATCTCAACCACTTAACTTTTCCGGACAAATTGAGTGGCCTAGATTATATCTTCATGGGGTAATGAGGTATGGACGTGTACACAAGCAAGAAGCCGTTTACACGCATGCCCGGTCGATCCCGCCTAATACACCTCCCATGTTTGGTTTCGACCAAAGTCAAGAGTGATGCTTGCGCACCTCTTCAAGACCCTAAACTCTATCAATGGTCGCAGATGAGTGTCATAAAATTATCTCATCCGTCCAACTCCACCAGCTTGGTTGAACAGCCCTGGCTAGGAGTCAAGCGACCAATGAAGCATTCCCGTGATCACCGTCCACCACTCTTTCACATAGAGTGATCGGTTAAAGCATGGCTCGCCCATGCGACCTCCAAACGATCACTCGAAGATGGTTGGATGTGATCTTTATTTTAAGACGCTTGATCGTGATTTACTCCATTAAGCCTTAAAATAGCGATGCTTCATACGTGCTTTGAATATATTCGATGCATTACATGCATAGAATACACACGATATTTTATAAGTATTGACTTCCCAAATAACTTAGTTATTTAACCTTGAATTACATGCTACTTCCCCGTGGGTCCCACGATCGAGACATCAATCATGTCACAAACTGGGGGATACTTACTTGGGTATTGGTCTGGCAGTTTACTGCGTGCAGCGCACAGCGCGCCATCACAAGAACGTGTCAAGAAATCATGGACGCGGTTAGTGATGACGGGAGAAGTGGGCAAGACTGGTCGTGTGACACTAACACACAACTCCACTACTCCATCACTCCACTTCCCATGAGAGTCGTGGGTTAGGCTTAATGACTTGTATAAATAGGTTCTCCTCTCTATTTCCACAAAACAGGGACAAGACATAAAACCAAGTGTTGATATAATCGTATTCAAACACCAGAACTGATATCTTACATCCTGCAAGCCGGTTCAGCTTTCTGATACAAGTCATAAAACAACCAACACCTCCACAATCTCAACACCTTCTTCGCTTCCCTCCCTAAGATCAACCCCATCTCCTTCACTTTGTGACCGAAGCAAGTCTGGAATGACCATTTCTTGGTTTAGGCCAGAGTTGTACAGATTTATTTCTCGAATCACAAGCACTCCCGTGCAGTGCATTTGTTTAGGGTTTAGATTCATTTCTCATCCACACACCCCAAATTACCAAAACCGGCAGAAATAGTTTTCACCCATAAACAATTGGAAACCACAGTGGAGGTTAATCTCTCGGTTACAAAATCGAATTCTCAATATTCATTCCAACCTTCTCGATCTTGGGGATAAATCTTGGTTTCGATTCAATCATTAACCTATTCATTTTGGTTTTCATCTCGGTTTCATCTCACGATGTATCTTCGCCCGCTAGATTCTTCGGAAACCATAAATAATTCGAGATGTCATGGGAAGTGTGGCTAGAATCTTTCGGAGGATGTCCTAGCAAATCAAGTCTGGTATCGCTAGAAGGCGGAGCGAAACCTTCCGCCTTTTGAATGATATATCGGCTCAATTACAAGAAGGATCGGCAGTACTTACCTGCATAATGCAAGAAATGTCGAATCCTTATCTAAAAGTCACGCCTTTACCGGTGGAGATGCAGAGAGAGCGCGTAGCCACAGGGGACTCAAGAAAGACGAACAACATGGTCCAGCTGGCGACAGAGACTCGAGACAACTCCATAGAAGAAAAGATTCGTTCGGGATGCCACTACGTCTGCCGGATAAATAAAGGGAGATTGAAGCTTACAGAGCCTTACTGGAAGATTTGTATCTCAAGACTCTTGCCGAAGCTTTGAAAACTGCCCAGTCCACAACGACCTTTCAGCCAAATGAAGAAATGCTCTAGGAGGGAGAGATCAATCAAGGAACACGTGAGTACAGAGGATGGGAGCGTTCAATTCATTGACCCAGCAGTGATATTACGATGCCTTCCACATTCCGTCGCCCAGTCAAACGATCCGCAGATATGATGACACACACTGGCCTTCCAACTCCGTCTTCGAAGCGTGCTTCACATGAAAGCCACATAGAAACGTCACGACGTCCACTAGCGCAAGAATAATTAGACTCAAGGTATCTGCACTTCCCTTTCCCAATGAAAAATATTTTGGATATGCTGGAGGTGTGGGTACGAAACGGAGAGGTGAAGCTACCTCTTGTATGGCGTCCACCGACCGATCAAGAAATAATGGACCCGATATATTGTCATTATTACCGGTTCCTTCACCACCTTACCAGTGAATGCAACGCCTTGAAGCGCATTGTTCAGAAGAAGCTTAATTCAGAAGAGTAGCTTTCCCTCTCTGAAAATTAGTGCGGACGATTTCCTTGGAGAGGTTGCTCGGGAAGATTCAGTTTCTTGTAAATGGGGCTCCAAAGAGCAAGTAAGTTCTATCAAACAACTTTATGAGAAAGATAGTTTTAGAATTTACTTGGGGACTTAACATCCCCCACCAGAGAAAAGAGATTCAATGATCAAACATCATGTTTGTTTCCTTTTCACACGATATTTACAATTTCGTGTGACGTGTATAATCATTCGTAACCAAGATGAAAATTCTATTTAGAATAATCTCTTTCTGAAAATAAATTGTTCACAAAACTATCTCAAAAGTAAACCAGTTCAAAATTCAACCACCTATTAGTTCAAAACCCGATAAACCGTGAAAGGAAATCCTCGCAATCACTCAAAAGCATCTAAAGAAAGAACACAAGTAGGCGGCACGAATCCTTCAAGGAAAGCCCTTCAAAGAAGCAACTCGTCCTTCCGAGCAAGAGCGGCTTTCATCCTTTGGAGCGCGCTTGTTTCATCTTCAACTCCTTAGACAACTTTTCAACCTCTTCTTCCGGGCGAGCAATACAGTCTGCGGAAGGAACCTCGTTTTGCAATTTCTGAAGCTCCTGGATCTCAGAGAACCATTTGAAGAACCAAGGAGCGTTGAATTCGTACTGCACAAACACGTCTCGATGGCACTTCCAGTCTTCAATCATCTCCTCGAAACGGTTCGACTGGGCCGTGACGCTCATCCCATGGATAGAGAATAAAGCTTCCTGGACGCGGTTGACCAATGCAAGGCGACTTTTGAGCTTCATAGTGGTAGCAATGTGGCCGTGCTTCTTCCATATCACTGTGTATAACTCCTCGAACTGAGCCGTCACACTGAATCCCCCAACCAACACATGACATGCATAAGGGGAATCAAAGGGAGGATTGAAGATAGCGTCAGAACAACAGCATTTCCTTACCATTACCTCATCGGGAGGCCTTTGAGGAAGAAGTCACCACAACTACTTTATCAGATGGAACCTGCTCAGGAAGATCTTTAAGGGGAGCCGCCTCAACAATAGCATATGTTACCTCTTCTGCATTCCTCCTCATGTCTACCTCACTCTGAATGTTGATTTACTTCACGACCTCGTCTACAAGCCCACTAAGGTTACCACTTGGGGAGGTACTCCGTCCGGTCGAGCTTGCACCATCTTTGTCCTGAAGAGGATCAGTGTCGCCAGACCCTTCTTTGATAGGATCACCAGATGGTAGGTCTGTAAAAGTGTTTTCCTACGTCTTAATCTGCAAGTGCACAGTGCCTTTGGAGGCAGTGGCAAGCACAGGTCATTCCACAGAGAACTGGGGTGTGTTATGTGATCTAATGGCTCTTAACTGATTTTCGAGTAGTGTCAAAGAAGTTTTGGTGTTGTCGAAACAACTGAGATGAAGTTGTGATTATGAACTAAAGTATTGATGAGCAAAATAAGTTATGAATTTGTTGGTTGAGTGGCACTAGGATTATCAAATCCACCATTGGTTCTTGTTATGGGATTCAACTAATTTGAGTACTTGATTCTGTGATGAGACAAGGATAAGGTGTCAAATTTATCACCTATCTAAGGAGTTTCACCAATTGATAACTCAATTATCGCCTAAGGCACTAACCTAGAGCACTAGTTGTCTAAATAAGCACAACTAGTCAAGAGAATTAGCAAATTATCTCTAAGGCTTGAGTCAAGCATCCCCAATGCGATTTTAGCGGTCGTTGTGAGAGTAAAGCACTAGAAAGCTATATTTGAGATTATCTTTAAAATTTAAGCATTCAAAAGCAACATCAAATACAAGTTGAACCACGGATCCGAGAATCGTGGTTTCATTGTAACCCCGGCAATTAAATTAGAACATGTTAAACATGAAAACAGACTTTTTAATTAAAATTGTAACTAAACTAAGAACCCTAAAATTCCCTATCTCTCTCATCAATCAAAACATGAATTTATAACTCACAAAAACACCCAAACTAACCACAATCGATGACCCAAACCTGCTCTCTCTGCCTTGACGTGTCCCTGACCTCTGAATTGACCATGCATGGTGGTTTGGTGAAACCTAACCCTAATTATCTCTAACCTAGCTTCTAGGTTGATGAGAAGCTATGAAAGAGATAATTGAGAGAAGAGAGTGGAGAGAAGGAGCTAGTGGTGATTGCGACGAGGAAGAAGGAGTGGTGGTGGTGATGATGGCTCTGCATCGGGCGTGGGAAGAGAAGAGGAGGTAAGGGTTTTGCGGAGGGGTTGCTCGAGAGAAGAAAGAGAAGATGGAAGTGAAACTATTTTTTGCTCGAATGGGTATAGGATTAGGCGGTTTTCTTTGTGAAGCGGTGGACAGCGATGTTTGATGGGGAAGCTGCAGCGAGCGTTGGATTTAGTTCGGAGAAGATCTCGAACGGCTCGGGAGAATCGTGGTGATTTGGTGTGGAGCGGGAGCAGCGAGAATTGATGTGAGTGATGGAGCAACCGTAGGATGTAGCTAGGCGAGATCTCAACGGCTCAAATGGTGCGCGCTCGGATCCGGGTCGTGGGTAGCTCGAGCCCATGTCTTGTAAATGAGTTGCTACTTGTTGGGTTGCAACTGATGCGCGCGCGGGCTTTGGCTTTTTGCTCCATAGATGCTAGTCTCCAATTTTCTGCTCTTTTGGCTCCTCAGATTTCTCCGAGCTTTATTTATTACCTAAAAACACAAAATTAATTAATACAAATATTTATTCTTGAAAACAAAGAAAACACAGAATCTGGGATAATATCTGATTCTTGAGCACTGGTAGGCCTGAGAAGATGTATATAAATTTTGACCTACGTGTAATACCGCAAGTGCACGGCGTCTATCGGAGACGCGGCAAATGCACGGTCGATCCCACAAGGACTTGTGTGTGCTTTGTGTGTGATCTAAGGCTTCTTCAAGCGAGTTCAAGTGTGACAGAGTGACAAAAGGGTGTTTTTGTCAAACGGGGTGAGATGTAGTGACAATGAACCTAAACTAAGGTAAATAAAGTGATGTAAGAGGGCTTGCTAGGTCTTCAAATCCACCTCTCAATTCCTACTATGTGCTCAACTAGTTTGAGTTCTTGTTCTTATACTGCATAAGTGAAGCTTGTCACTAGCCGCCACTTATCTAAGAGTTTCTCCAAGTGATAACTTAAATAGCGCTAAGGCACTAACCCTAAGTACTAGTTGTCTAATTTAGCACAACTAGTCGTGGGAATTAGTATTAAAATTAGAAGCAAGAGCTGAATCACTCTCAACTAGGTATTAACCTAACTACAAAGGCATCCATGGCTTTGGCATGCACTTTGTGGGAGAGAAAAGAGTTGAGGTGTTAAAAATTTGAAGCTATCTAATACATTAAGCTCTCAAGAACATTCAACACTGATTCAAACACAATTGGGAATTAGGGTTTCAAAGTGAAACCTAACAATTAAATTAGAACATAATAAAAATAACAAGAACACAAATTAAACCTAATTGATCGCACCGGCTAATCCAGCGTAACTATTACACACACCCCTGTCTTCAATTTATACATGCAACCATAAAGCTACCAAACCCTAATTCTTTAATTCAAAAATCGAAATAAATGAAAGATAAAATCAAACCCATACTCTCTCGAATCTCGCCTCGTCAATTCGTCTCTGCGCTCCATGCTTTGGTTGTTGGCTAACCCTAGTTTCAATTATCTATCATTTAGCTTCTAGGGTTGAGAAGCTATGTAATAGATAATCAATACTAGGAGCGGGCTATGCATGAGTTGTTGGTGGTCGAGGCAAATGCACGGTGATGGTGACGGAAGAGGAGATGGTGGTGATGATGCGGCTCGCAAAGAGTTGGTCGGGGAGAGGAGATGGGTTTGCGAGCTCGGGCAGAAGAAAGAGAAGGATGAAGAGAAATGGTTTGGTTCGATTAGGGGTATAGGGTATGGGTTGATTCGGTGTTGAGCGGGTGTAGAACGGACGATGAGAATGATGGAGCGAGCGTCGGATCTAGGGGAAGAAATCTCAACGGCTCAGGATGGTATGCGGTTTTGGCGTGATCTGGTGTTGCACGGGAGCAGCGATCTATGATGCACGTGGAGGCAGCGACCATTGGATGTGGAAGATAGAGATCTCAACGGTTTGGAGTGTACGGGCTCGGATCCGGGTCATGGGTAGCTCTAGCCCAAGTCTTCCTTGTTGGGTTGCAAGCGATTTGCGGCGGCTTTGGCTATCCGCTCCATAGATGTTTGACTCCAATTCTTCGCTCTTTAGCTCCTCGGTTTCTCCGGACTTTATTTATTACCTAAAAACACAAAATTAATTAATACAAATATTTATTCTTGAAAACAAGGAAAATACGAATATGGGATAATATCGGATTTATGAGCACAAAAGATGAGTAAAATGCCAATAAAAAGGTGTATAAATATGCACTATTTGGCACTCATCAAATACCCCCAAACCTCGAATTTTACTTGTCCTCAAGTGAAACAGAAATAAAGAAATCCTAACTATACCCCGTCGCAGGTCTCTCGAATGCATTTAGCGTATGCACTAAGCCTTTAAACCCCTAGGTGTCCCTAGTGGACGAGTTGTAGTCTCGTGAGGGTTTACCCAGAGGTGTACCCACAAAACCTTCTCCAACTTCCGAGTGTAAAAGAGTCTCAAGCATCCAAGGAGCTATGAGGACATAGAGTTTCTGCATGCTAGTAACATGAAGTTAGAACTACCAAAGAACGCATTCTCATCCTTAAGTCCGAGCGAGAAGTAACCATACCATATGAAAGAATTCGGATTCGATTGTGATCATAAGTCTCAACTTCGCCTCACCATTAAGGTTTTATGATAATTGCACTCAAAAAGATCGCTTTTAGTCTCTCATGTGTGCAGGCAGGAGTAAAGAGAGAAATCCTGCACACGTTGTAGGTAAGAAGGATAACCTTCCGAAATAAAATCTGGAGACTCCACAAAGGTGTGGATAAAAAGAATCTTTTTCTGATGATCTTTAAGAAAGGAAATCAACCATTAGCAAGGGGTGGGAGTACTCACTCACTTCTCACCCGATCGGCAATTAATATCAATCTCTCATAGGAACCATAGAAACGTCTTCAATCTTCGGTCTTCGGTCTTCAAATGTTGATGACGAACTTCTAAACTTCACAAAACTTGACAATTTTAACTTTTCTACTCAAATTCCTTGTTTGTTTGATTTTTCTTTTGAACTCTTCTTTACCATGGTGGTAGCAAAAATAAACTAATATATATATTTTTTTTTTTTTTTGATAAGTGAAAATAAAAATACAAATAATGAAACAACTACTCCATGGACAAAGGACTTGAACACTCAATTTTTTTTTTCACAACTTGTATTGTCTTGATTTTATAAATTTTATTAATTCTCATCCTATTTTCTTTTCTTTGTTGCACAAAAACCTTGGACTATATCAATTTTTCTTTCCATACTCTGATGATGCTCCGTTTGCCGACGATGATGTGTTTCTATGGGTCTTGCTTTGATTGAGAGAGAGAGAGATGCTAACGGCAAATCGGTATTTAGAAGGAGTTTTCATCTTTAGACGTCACCCTCATGATTGACAAAAACTAGCACTCAAGAGATCAAAAGTAGTGTTGAAAATGGTGCGAAGTTGGGTAGCTCACCATTCCTACCCGGAATTGACGTACGGTGACACACACTCTAATGACTTTTCTAGAAAGTTGCAAAAATTTGAAGGTTGGTGCCTCACTTGATGTAAAATGGGTAGTCTCCACTATGGGTGATCACAATTCTACTCTTTGAATATCTAAACAAAGACCTAATTCGCTCTCCCGGTATGGTTAAATCCAACTTTAACGCTCTAATCAACTAAGGAACCCGATTGTGTTCTCCGGTACTTCTAACTTTTGTTATTTCGGTCAAAACTCTCTATGTAAACATAGCTAGAAGCATGCTAGTGACTCTAAAATCTCTAAAAGTTGGAGGTTTTTATTTGCAAAAAGTTTTTGAATTTCTTTTTTTTTTTTTTTTTTTTTTTTATGAAAATAAAGGATTAAAAAGACTAAAAACTCTATATGCAAAAATATGCAAATGCACCCCCAAACCTAAATCGAACATTGTCCTCAATGTGTCAACATGTAGAAAAAATTTAAACAGTCACATACCGAGAGAACTATGCTGATAAGAGAAAAGGGAAGAGATTACCGGATGTCGGCAGGAGCAAGGTTGAGCTTCTTTAGTCAAGGCTAGAATCCAACATTCTCAGTGGATTAGCATAATATATGCGCATGAAGACTCAACCGATTCAAGAAAAGAAAATTTAACAAGTCCTACTGGATATATACAATGAAAATTCACCATACACTAACAATCTAAAGAGTTGAGGATCAACCCAATAGAAAATATGTACACACATTAATGACCTTACACAAAAATAAAATGAGAGTGCAAGTAAGACTGCAAATGGGAAGGAGTTTCCCCCAAACCTAAACTTGTGAACAGGTTTGTTTGTGAGAACAAAATCTTGCAATTTTAAAGGTACATCATGCAAAAGGTCTAACTCAAAATGAGTTTTACTAAGAACAGGCAGACATACACATTCCAACTGTGGCTCCTTAAGAGTGTTATACTTTGATGCAAAATAGTCCAAGAGGACTTGGGAAGCACAAAGCTCTAGGCCTAAATTAGGCATGTTTAGAAAAGTTGGTTTTTGCAATTTTGTGACAAACTACACCTAGGTTTGGTGGAGGAGTATCAATTTGTGACTCAGGAGAGAGGTTAGGTACATCTAGGTTGTTTTCATTTTTAAAATCATTTGTACCATCACACACTTTCCTAAAGTCAAAAGAGGGTAAATCATGTTTATTTTCACAGGATAATTGCACAGGTTCCACATCATCATCACATATATGAATATTAGAAGAAGCATCATTCATGGGGTTCAGAGAAGAGACAATTAATGTCTCTCGAACCTAAGGATTCTACTTACATTTTTCAAAATACACATGCTCTTCATATTCATCATCATCATCATCATAGCAAAAATGCATCTCCCCATTCAAAATAGGCATAGAAGGGGATTCTTCACTAGTGGGTATGCATGTTTCATAAGAATAATCATTACATTGGTGTGCACATGGTTCACTAGAGAAGGGATTATCAGACATGTTGCTATGTGGATAGTCATGCATTGCATTCATTTCAAGCCTAGCATTTTGCTCCATGAGTGTTTCCATTATTGATTGCAAACTAGGAGTTGGGGGAGTATAAAATTGTTCATCTCCCCACTGTGGTGAATGATGCATGTGTGCAGGTTGATTATGGTCCCAATAGTCACTTCTAGACACTTCGTATATTTGATTATCATGGCTTTCCCTAGACTACCTAAAATCATGCAAAATATAAAGAGTACTCGGCAGGGTGGTCTAAGCCACCACATAAGGTGCAAGCATGCATTTCATATTGCCTAGGGGAATTAGATTTGACAGATCGCTCATGTGATTGCCTTTCTAAAGCATAAACTTGAGCTTCTAATTGATCTAGAAGTGATGACTGGGAATGAGGAGAGTGTTCATTCTCAACCTGTGATGGATGATACATGTGCTCATAGTGATTAGGGTATGTGAGGTCGGGGGCCCTGAGAAGGCGCATAAAATTCCCTAAAATCACTATGGTATGTGGGGAGTTCATCCTGTGAAGCGTGCCCGTAAGCAAGCTCTCTAATGGATTTGGTTCCATCCCCAGATGCAGACCAAAATCCTGACATGATTTAGTACTCAAATTGAACTCAAAATCTAGTTTGGTTTATGTGGGCTTAGTTTGGTTTATTGGGTTTCATTTGGTTTTGTTGGGAAAGTTTGGTTTATGTGGGTTTTGGTTTGTTTGGGATTTGTTGTTTGAAGCCCAGATTTGTGAAACTGCATGTTGATTTAGGTTGAGTTGGGCTCGGTTTGGTATAAGCCCAAGTGGTTGTTTTAGATTTGAGCCAGTTGTGTGCCTGACCCAACAAGATGTGGGCTTAGTTTAGCTTAAGCCTGTGAACAGAGCCCGGACTTAGGTAGAAGCGGCCAAAGCCTGATGGGCGCACGATGAGGCCTAGTAGTTGAGGGCTTCGGTTGCTTGTGAGACAACCCAACAACTCAGTTGATATGGGCTTGGTGTTTAAGGGTTGACCCGAGAGTTGGGCTTCCGCTCATGTGCGGCCCAGTTTGTGTTACCCGGGTGAACTGGGTTTCGGTTTGGTTGCAGCCCTGGTTATGTTTTAACCTAAGCAGCCCGGATGTTACAATTTGCACAACCTTGGTCAGGCCAAGCACGAATAGGTGCACACTCGGGCCGGGCACAATGCAAGACCAATTTTGTGCTCGAGACAACCAGAGCAATGAGATGGCCCTAGGTTGCTAAGCCTGAGATTAAGCACAAATAAGTTTTCAAATTCAAACACAAAGATACAAGGTGCGGGGTAGCTCCACACTTGCCGCCTGGGGGCTAGCAAGGTGGTAGATGGCTCACAAGGCTCACAGCCACACGCAGGTAGCTAGCAAACACGGATTCACAATGCTATGTGGATCAAAGACAGAGCACCGAGGCACAGGCACGGGGGGTGGTGGCTCAAGGTGAGGTTTGCAGCCAACTTGGCTATCCGAGTTACAAATCACCCTCAATGCCCGGTGGGCTGGGGTCTGGCACAACTTGGCTCACCAGGGCAGATTGGTTATGCACAGGCTAAGCTCACGATTCAGCCTCAGATTGTACCAATTTCGATTATTGCAAGTTTGAACAATGTTTAGCACAATGATCGGATTATCATGCAAAGCAAGTTATGCAAAATGGGCTAATGGTTCAGTGGCTTGGCTCAACATGGGTTATAGCACAGGCTATGTCAAGGCTAAGACTTCACAAAGACAAAGAATAGGCTCAACTCCCACCTTCTGGGGGCTGGAGTTTGGCTCAACTTGGTACACGGGGAGAGCGAGAAGGATCACGGGGCTTAGGGCTCATGCAAATGGCTCACTAAGGTTACGGCAAATGGCAAACAAGGCTCATGCAAATGGCAGATGGCTCAGGGGCTTAGGGATTACACTATGCAATTACTAACCTCAGTCTGCAGGCAAGGTAGCACAAAGACGGTAGGTGCACGAATTGCACTTTGCTTCGGCTGACTCACGGTGCACTCGACTCCTATAAGTTGAGGGGTTGCTCAGTTGCACCACAAGCACAGCAGCCCAACAGCAAGCTCAACAGAGAGAATGTAGATAAGTAAAAATGCAGATGATTAAATATACAGTGAAGATTAACTAAAATGCAGGGATATACACAATTTAACTAAGTTACACTAAAACATAACTAAAAGAAATAACACGAGCACTATGTACGGGGAGATTGAAAACAGCTAAACAAAGAATGAAAGACTAAAAACAATGCAAAGCAACAATGCAAAGCAAAGGACTAAAAAAAGAAAGACAAGGTAAATATGTACAGGGTGAGAATGAAAACAAAGTGAAGCGAGCCAATGAACATCGGGCACGCGCCAAGTCCCCTTTGCAACGGCGCCAAAAACTTGGTAGGCCCGAGAAGATGTATATAAATTTTGACCTACGTGTAATACCGCAAGTGCACGGCGTCATCGGAGACGCGTTAGTACGGGTCGATCCCACAAGGACTTGTGTGTGCTTTGTGTGTGATCTAAGGCTTCTTCAACCGAGTTCAAGTGTGACAGAGAGTGACAAAAGGGTGTTTTGTCTTAAACGGGCTGAGATGTAGTGACAATGAACCTAAACTAAGGTGGTAAAAGTGATGAAGAGGGCTTGCTAGGTCTTCAAATCCACCTCGAATTCCTACTATGTGCTCAACTAGTTTGAGTTCTTGTTCTTATAGATAAGTGAAGCTTGTCACTAGCTACCACTTATCTAAGAGTTTCTCCAAGTGATAACTTAAATAGCAGCTAAGGCACTAACACTAAGTACTAGTTGTCTAATTTAGCACAACTAGTCAGGGGAATTAGTATTAAAATTAGAAGCAAGAGCTGAATCACTCTCAACTCAGTATTAACCTAACTACAGTGCATCCATGGCTTTGGCATGCACTGTGAGAGAAAAGAGTTGAGGTGTTAAAATTTGAAGCTATCTAATACATTAAGCTCTCAAGAACATTCAACACAGTTCAAACACAATTGGGAATTAGGTTTGGTGAAACCCTAGCAATTAAATTAGAACATAATAAAAATAACAAGAACACAAATTAAACCTAATTGACTGCACTGGCTAATCCAGGCGTAACTATTACACACACCCATGTCTTCAATTTATACATGCAACCATAAAGCTACCAAACCCTAATTCTTTAATTCAAAAATCGAAATAAATGAAAGATAAAATCAAACCCATACTCTCCGAATCTCGCTCTTGTCATTCGTCTCCTGCGCTCCATGCTTTGGTTGTTGGCTAACTCCTAGTTTCAATTATCTATCATTTAGCTTCTAGGGTTGAGAAGCTATGTAATAGATAATCAATACTAGGAGCGGGCTATGCATGAGTTGTTGGTGGCTGAGACTGGTACGGGTGATGGTGACGGAAGAGGAGATGGTGGTGATGATGCGGCTCTGCAAAGAGTTGGTCGGGGAGAGGAGATGGGTTTGCAGAGCTCTGCCAGAGAAGAAAGAGAAGGATGGAGAGAAATGGTTTGGTTCGATTAGGGTATAGGGGTATGGGTTGATTCGGTGTTGAGCGGGTGTAGCAACGGGACGATGAGAATGATGGAGCGAGCGTCGGATCTAGGGGAAGAAATCTCAACGGCTCGGGATGGTATGCGGTTTTGGCGTGATCTCGGTGTTGCACGGAGCAGCGATCTATGATGCACGTGGAGGCAACGACCATTGGATGTGGAAGATAGAGATCTCAACGGCTTGGAGTGTACGGGCTCGGATCCGGTCATGGGTAGCTCTAGCCCAAGTCTTCCTTGTTGGGTTCAAATCGATTTGGCTGGCTTTGGCTATCCGCTCCATAGATGTTTGACTCCAATTCTTCGCTCTTTAGCTCCTCGGTTTCTGGGACTTTATTTATTACCTAAAAACACAAAATTAATTAATACAAATATTTATTCTTGAAAACAAGGAAAATACAGAATATGGGATAATATCTGATTTATGAGCACAAAAGATGAGTAAAATGCCAATAAAAAGGTGTATAAATATGCACTATTTGGCACTCATCAAGCACAAAAGATGAGTTAAATGCCAATAAATAGATGTATAAATATGCAATATTTGGCACTCATCAAATACCCCCAAACCTGAATTTTACTTGTCCTCAAGTGAAACAAATTAAGAAATCCTAACTATACCCCGTCAGCAGTCTCTCGAATGCATTTAGCGTATGCACTAAGCCTTTAAACCGCTAGGTGTCCCTAGTGGACGAGTTGTAGTCTCGTGAGGGTTTACCAGAGGTGTACCCACAAAACCTTCTCCAACTTGAGTGTAAAAGAGTCTCAAGCATCCAAGAAGCTATGAGGACATAGAGTTTCTGCATGCTAGTAACACGAAGTTAGAACTACCAAAGAACGCATTCTCATCCTTAAGTGCTGAGCGAGAAGTAACCATACCATATGAAAGAATTCGGATTCGATTGTGATCATAAGCCTCGACTTCTGCCTCACCAATAGGGTTTTATGATAATTGCACTCAAAAAGACCGCTTTTTTAGTCTCTCATGTGTGCAGGCAGGAATAAAGAGAGAAATCCTGCACACTTTGTAGGTGAGAAGGATAACCTTCCGAAATAATTTCTGGAGACTCCACAGAAGTGTGGACAAAAAGAATCTTTTTCTGATGATCTCTAAGAAAGGAAATCAACCATTAGCAAGGGTGGGAGTACTCACTTACCTTCTCACCCGATCGGCAATTAATATCACTCTCTCAGCATTCATAGAAACGTCTTCAATCTTCGGTCTTCGGTCTTCAAATGTTGATGATGAACTTCTGAACTTCACAAAAACTTGACAAACTTTTTTTTTTTTTTTTTTACAACTTAGTACATGGAATGGAAATAACAATAAAACTCAATTTTTCACAAACTTCATTAATTCTCATCTTCTTTTCTTTTCTTTCCTTTGTTGCACGTAAACCTTGGACTATATCAACTTTTCTTCAAATATTCTCAATGATGCTCCGCTTGTCGACGACGATGTGTTTCTATGAATCGTTGATTGAGAGGAGAGAGTGATGCTAACTGCAAATCGGTATTTAGAAGAAGTTTTCGTCTTTAGACGTCACCCTTATGATTGACGGAATTAGCACTCAAGAGATCAAAAATAGTGCTGAAAGTGGTGCGAAGTTGGGTAGCTCACCATTCCTACCCTAATTGACGTACGGTGACACACACTCTAACAGCCTTTTCTAGAAAGTCACAAAGAGTGAAGGTCGGCACTCGCTTGATGTAAAATGGGTAGTCTCCACTATGGGTGATCACAATTCTACTACCGAATATCTAAACAAAGACTCTAATTCGCCCTCCGGTATGGTTAAATCCAACTTTAACGCTCTAATCAACTAAGAAACCCGATTGTGTTCTCCAAGACTTCCAAGTTCGTTATTTTGGCCGACTCTATGTAAACATAGCTAGAAGCATGCTAGTGACTCTAAAATCTCTAAAAGTTGGAGGTTTTTTTTATGCAAATTTTTGAGTTTTTCGTTTTCTTTTTTTTTTTTTTTTTTTTTTTTTTTTGAATAAAGAAAAACAAAAAGACTAAAAACTCTAAATGCAACTCTAAATGCAAATCACACCCCCAAACCTAGATCAAACATTGTCCTCAATGTGTCAACAGATATAAAGAATTTAACAATCACATACCATGAGAAATATGTTGAGAGGAGAAAAGGGAAGAGATTACCTGGATGCAAGAGGGTGTTGCTAAACCATAGAAAGATGAATGCTTTGAAAGCAAACAATCAAGAGCGCAAGACAAAAAGTTTGGTTAGCACACATCAAAAACTATGCAAAAAGAAAAAGAAAAGGGAAAGAGAATGGATTGTTGGTCCATGAGTATATACACAAGTGAACTAGATCGGTCCACATAGATGGGGTCTTCCAAGTCAACGGTCTCAACTTCTCGGTGGAAGATGCTCTAGAAATGGTTTCAATCTCGACCATTGACTTTGAAAATGTTCTTGTTTGCTTGGGTTTTCAACTTCTACACTCCATGGGGAAAGACTAAGACGTACCAAGAATGGTCCCGACCATCGAGAACGTAGCTTTCCCGGAAACAAGTGCAAACGAGTGTTGTACAATAAAACTTTCTCGACTGTGTGAAAGACTTGCGCAGAATGCGCTTTGTCGTGGAAACACTTTCATCCTATGTTTGTACGTTTTGGCACTATCATATGCATCGTTTCTCAATTCTTCTAACTCATTGAGTTGAAGTTTTCTACGGGCTCCACCTTATCAAGATCAAAATTCAACTTTTTCACATCCCAAAGATGCACGGTGTTCTAACTCAACAGGTAAATGACATGCTTTCCGTACACAAGTCTCAGAAGGAGACATCCCGATGGGAGTCTTGTATGCGCTTCTATAGGCCCATAAAGCATCGTTTAAGCACAAAGATCAATCTTTCCTAGAAGGATTGACGGTCTTCTCAGGGATATGCTTAATTTCCTATTAGAAACTTCTACTTGGCCACCGGGTTTGAGGATGGTAAGGTGTTGCGACCTTGTGCGTGATTCCATACTTGCGCACTAATGATTCAAAGGGTCTATTGCAAAAATGACTACCTCCATCACCGATTATTGCTCTAGGGGTTCCAAAACGGGAGAAAATGTTCTCCTTAAGAAAAGAAAGAACAACTTTATGGTCGTTGGTTTTGGATGCAATGGCCTCTACCCACTTAGAAACATAATCAACAAAGAACAAGAATGTATAACTTACCTTGAGTTAGGAAATGGTCCCATGAAATCAATACCCCAAACATCAAACAGTTCAACAATCAAAATGGGTTGTAAGGGCATCATGTTTCTCCTAGAGATACTTCCTAATTTCTCGCCATCGGTCACAAGCAACACAAAAAGCATGGAAATCCTTAACAAGAATGTTAGCCAATAGAAACCGCTTTGCAAGATCTTTGCAGCATTTTCTTGGCACTAAAATGGCCTCCACATGCATGGTCATGACAGAAAGAGATGACGTCCTTTGTTCGTAATTGGGAACACATCTCCTAATGATTTGGTCTTGGCAAGTATTTAAACAAATATGGGTCATCCCAAAGGAAATGTTTAACTTCAGCCAAGAACTTAGAACGGTCTTGTTTAGTCCAATGCAAGGGCATTCTACCCGTAGCAAGGTAGTTCACAATATCAGCAAACCAAGGCATTTCGAGACACAAGCATCAATTGCTCATCGGGGAATGATTCCCTAATTATCACGCATTCATCGGCCAGATTCGACATTCAACCTAGACAAGTGATCAGCAACAACATTCTCTCGACCCTTTCTTATCTCGAATTTCGAGGTTAAACTCTTGTAACAAGAGTATCCATCGAATTAGACGAGCCTTAGCATCTTTCTTAGACAAAAGATATCTCAATGCAAAGATGATCGAATAAATGATGACCTTAGACCCTATCAAATAAGATCTAAACTTGTGTAATGCAAACACAATGTGCCTAGCAACTCTTTCTCGGTTGTGGAATAATTCAGATTGAGCATCATTAAGTGTTTTACTAGCATAGTAGATCACATAAGGAAGTTTGTCTACTCGTTGGCCCAAAACAGCTCCTACAAAGATAGCCGACGCATCACACATAATATCAAATGGTAATGTCCAATCAGAGGTCCGACTATAGGGAGATGTAAGGAGAGCCTTCATTGCTCCCATGCTTCCTTACAAGCATCATCAAAGACAAATGCAACATCTTTTGCAAGAAGATTGCACAAAGGTCGTGGAAATTTTACTAAAGTCTTTGATGAATCGGCGGTAAAAACCCGCATGGCCTAGAAATGATCCGATGTCCCTCACGTAACGAGGTTGAGGCAAGTGTTGAATGAGATCTACCTTGGCTTTGTCTACTTCTATGCCTTTTTCCGAGATAATATGCCCTAGAACAATGCCTGAGTTGACCATGAAGTGACATTTTTCCCAATTCAAAACCAAATTCTTTTCCTTACACCTAATCAGCACACAAGTGAGGTGATGCAAACACTCATCAAAAGAAGAACCAAACACCGAAAAATCATCCATAAAAATCTCAAGAAACTTATCTACCATGTCGGAAAATATGCTCATCATGCAACGTTGAAAAGTAGCGGGTGCATTGCTGTGACGGACCGGAAAATTACGCCTTTGGCGCGTTGCCCCGCAGGCCGTAATCTCCCCGATGCGTCAAGATGAAGCTACGATCCGGGCCTTTAAAGCTAGGCAAATGCACGTCCATTTGCCCTTGCAAGCATGCTCGTGGAGCATGACGCAGCCTAACTTAGCTTCCACACTGTTCCAACTTACCCTTGTCCCGCAAAGGGTTTACGGCCATAAGGCCAATGCCAATGCATTTTTCATGCGTCTCTGGCTTTGTTTTACGTAGGGAATTCATCACCGAATTCCCTAGCTAGCCGAGCATCCGTCATTGCCTGTATAAGCCTTGGACTTTAGCGTAGAGCCGCACCATCAAGCCCTTGCCATTTCCCACGTTACCAACTCTTTATAACTTGATAGGAAGTATGAGCATCCACTTATCGGGCATGCAACTAAGCCTCATCAAGTCCTGGCCACAATCATCTCTTGCGTCGAGCTACCGAGCTTAGATGATATGAGGGGCCAACGTCCGGACCGGCAATGCCGCAACTCATTGCGGCTGCCACGCACCCTTCCCTACTCCAAAGGGATCCACGCATCGTAGTTCATCATTGAAGGGACGAAACTTAAACCAAATCGTTTGCAAGGTCGTGGCCTAGCAAAAACGGTAATGGCCTGGTCCGTATAGGCCATTCCGCCAAGATGCATAATGATTATGCATCATCGGGTCCGCGTTGTGGCATAGCGATGCCAACGCATCAAATACCCTCTTCTAAAGGCTACGCAACTATAAATGAGCCTTAGGCATCATTTATGCTCTTCCTGGCTAAGCTATGAAGCTTACTTGGTACATAGTCCGCATATGCACCTTCAACCAACTACCCCTCCCTATATATGTCTTAATGGAATTTCTACAAGTATGAAAAGGGGAGCATATTGACATGCTTCACTATTCATGGCCGTTGCCATGAATTTCTCAAGGACCGCAATGATTGCCGAAGTCTCCGCTCGTTGCACAATGATTGTGCACCACTCGTCTGCCTCAGCCGCACAATGATTGTGCACCACTTGTTCTGCTGTTGCGACAATGATTACACACAACGATTATGCATAATGATTGCGCACCACCCGGTCTTTCGATCGCTTCGTTTATTGCACAATGATTTTTTTGAAGATCGAGCCCACCTACCCAATGGCTTAATGCATCATGATGATGCAACATTGGCCCTCGCCAAATGCCAAACATAATGCGCCATTTTTGGCGCGGTATTGGCCTTAAGCCAATCCACCTTTTTCACGCTGCGGAAGCTTTGGATGAAGCTTCATCACAAGCAAATGGCGCATCTTTTAGCATGCGCCATGCTAAAAACATGGGGTGTTACATTATCACACCCTTCAAAGAATTTCGTCCCCGAAATTCAAAACCAAAGCTATTGTGGACAATCTCTTGAGTTGGATTCCATGAGCAAAAGTCCCATACCGATGCTCGAAATCACGGGTTTCTTCAAGTTGTCATGAACAACAATTTAGATCTTCCGAGCACATGTCCCATACCACCTGCCCAGTGGATCCAAAAGTGCCCACAACTAAACCAAGAATCGCAATTCGTCATACAAGAGGATATCTCGACCGGGTATCCCGAATGCGCATCCCATACTACGACTCGAAGTCCCTAAGGTTCACAAGTTGAAAGATGTCATCAAAATGACAAAATTTTAGCACATGATCTCGTGTGGATCAAGATTATCTTGCTTGCCACCGTCTCGACGGTCATCCAGGTGCCACTCGTAAGTGGGATGCTAGCCAGCTCGACAACGCACACCCTTGGCCGGTGCCAACGTGTGGGGATGATCGGTCCCCATTGTCTACCCACCGTCCCGCATTTGTCTTCCGGATATACACTGTATGGGGTGCCACTGAGGCCGTGCAATCTCACAAGACTTGAACAAGCTCAACTCGATTCTCATAGTAGCGGCAAAGCAGTTACAAACTCTTCCCGCGCAAAAGTTGGCCTACTCTCCAACTTTATGTTTCCATCAAGGAAAACACTCGCCAATGAGTCCACTCCGCACAAGTCCCTAGAGTTTTCTCGGAACTTGCTCGATACCATCCGTGACGACCGGAAAATTACGCTTTGGCGCGTTGCCCGCAGCCGTAATCTCCCCGATGCGTCAAGATGAAGCTACGATCCGGGCCTTTAAAGCTAGGCAAATGCACGTCCATTTGCCCTTGCAAGCATGCTCGTGGAGCATGACGCAGCCTAACTTAGCTTCCACACCGTTTCCAACTTACCCTTGTCCCGCAAAAGGGTTTACGGCCATAAGGCCAATGCCAATGCATTTTTCATGCGTCTCGGGCTTTGTTTTACGTAGGGAATTCATCACTGAATTCCCTAGCTAGCCGAGCATCCGTCATTGCCTGTATAAGCCTTGGACTTTAGCGTAGGCCGCACCATCAAGCCCTTGCCATTTCCCACGTTACCAACTCTTTATAACTTGATAGGAAGTATGAGCATCCACTTATCGGCATGCAACTAAGCCTCATCAAGTCTGGCCACAATCATCTCTTGCGTCGAGCTACCGAGCTAGATGATATGAGGGCCAACGTCTTTGGACCGGCAATGCCGCAACTCATTGCGGCTGCCACGCACCCTTCCCTACTCCAAAGGGATCAAGCACAGACCGTAGTTCATCATTGAAGGGACATGAAACTTAAACCAAATCGTTTGCAAGGTCGTGGCCTAGCAAAAACGGTAATGGCCTGGTCCGTATAGGCCATTCCGCCAAGATGCATAATGATTATGCATCATCGGGTCCGCGCTGTGCCATAGCGATGCCAACGCATCAAATACCCTCTTCGAAAGGCTACGCAACTATAAATGAGCCTTAGGCATCATTTATGCTCTTCCGGCTAAGCTATGAAGCTTACTTGGTACATAGTCCGCATATGCACCTTCAACCAACTACCCTCCCTATATATGTCTTAATGGAATTTCTACAAGTATGAAAAGGGGAGCATATTGACATGCTTCACTATTCATGGCCGTTGCCATGAATTTTCAAGGACCGGCAATGATTGCCGAAGTCTCCGTTCGTTGCACAATGATTGTGCACCACTGCCTCCGTCTCGCCGCACAATGATTGTGCACCACTTGTTCTCGTCTGGTTGCACAATGATTACACACAACGATTGCGTACAATGATTGCGCACCACCCGATCTTTCGATCAAGCTTTCGTTTATTGCACAATGATTTCGCCGTAAGATCGAGCCCACCTACCCAATCGGCTTAATGCATCATGATGATGCAACATTGGCCCTCGCCAAATGCCAAACATAATGCGCCATTTTTGGCGCCAGATTGGCCTTAAGCCAATCCACCTTTTTCACGCCAAGGAAGCTTTGGATGAAGCTTCATCACAAGCAAATGGCGCATCTTTTAGCATGCGCCATGCTAAAAACATGGGGTGTTACAATTGCACAGCCCAAAAGGCATACGACGATAAGAAAATGTTCCATAAGGACATGTAAATGTGGTCTTTTGTTGGTCTTCGGGTGCTATGTGGATTTGGTTGAGCTGCAGAATAGCCATCTAAGAAGCAAGAGTGACTATGTTTAGCTAACCTCTCCAAGATTTGGTCAATGAAGGGAAGGGGAAAATGGTCTTTCTTGGTTATTGTGTTCAGCTTTTCTATAATCAATACAAACTCGCCACCCCGTGGTCACACGGGTGGGGACAAGTTCATTCATTTCATTTTGAACTACGGTGATGCCGGACTTTTTGGGTACTACTCCGAATGGGACCCGACCCACTGGCTATCATGGACGGGGTAAATGATACCCGCATCCAGCAGTTTCAGAATCTCACCCTTGACAACATCTCTCATGTTGGGGTTAAGTCTCCTTTGCATTTCCCTAGATGGTTTAGTGTTCTCCTCAAGGTTTATGTAATGCATGCAAATTGTGGGACTTATACCCTTAAGATCGGAGATGGTCCAACCTAAGGCTCCTTTATGTTCTTGAAGTACTTCTAAGAGTCTACTTTCCTGCTCCGTGTCTAAACATGATGCAATAATCACAGGTAAAGTATCAGAAGGACCTAAGAACGCATACTTCAAGGTATCAGGTAATGGTTTCAAATCAAGCTTAGGTGGTGTATCAAGAGGTGTGGCAGATTTGGTATCAGAGAGTGGAAGAGGTTCCACTGCATTCTGCCATTTAGCAATATCCATGGGTGGCACAGACTCTAGCAAAGAGTGGACTTCACTAATGTACTCATAACTGAAAATATCTAAGTCAAAATTGTCTAAACATGCTTGCACTGAGGTCCACTGACAAAATGTCGGGCAATGAGTCTTGAATCGACTCTCAATCATGTTAACCTCGTGCAATTCATCATCATCACACTCTATGGGTTGTTGGTTCACACGAAAGACATTCGGTTCTACAGTCATGTTGCCAAAAGACAAATTCAATATCCCCTACGACAATTTATGATAGCGTTTGACGTTGCCAAGAAGGGACGTCCTAAGATAACGGGAATATGATTTTCGTGATTATGCAAAGTTGTGTATCTAACACAATGAAGTCCACAGGAAATAAAATTTATCAACATTGATTATCACATCTTCAACGATTCCCCGAGGGACTTTCATGCATCTTTCCGCTAATTGTAGTGTGACAGGGTGGGTTGCAATTCCCCAAGACCTAACCGCACATACACAGAATATGGCAAAGAGATTCACACTAGCTCCTAAGTCCAATAAAGCTTTTACGATTGTATGCTCACCTATAGTACAAGAGATAGCGGGCTACCCGGGTCTTTAAACTTAGGTGGGGTTTTGTTTTGAATAATTGAACTTACTTGCTCGGTGAGAAAGGCACGCTTATGCACATGAAGCTTTCGCTTTGTGTGCACAGTCCTTCGTAAATTTAGCATAGGCGGTTATTTGCTCGATTGCTTCGAGAAATGGAATGTTTATGTTAACTCTTTTGAACATTTCCAAAATCTCGTTGTATTGGTACCCCCTTTCGTTGTACCAACCTCTTGTGGGAATGGAGCAACGGGTAATTGACTTGGCAAAGGAACATCTACATTAGTAGGACTCTTGGTTTTCTCAATGGGATCAGATTCTTTCTCTACGGTAGATGTTTTCGTGGTGTTGTGTGTACTTGGTGAGTCCGATGTAGACTCGCTTGACGGTGGTACACCTACATGGTTCTCAACAATTCTACCACTACGGAGAGTGGTGACAAAAGATTCACTTGACTATGTGAAGTTTCATTGCGGGTAGAGGAGCCGCTTGAAACACATTCTTTGGATTTTGTTGGGGTTGACTAGGAAGTTTTCCTTTCTCTCTCTCATTCAATGCATCACGATTTGACCTATCTTAAGATCTAGGTTTGTGAGACGTTGGTCGGTGGTTTTCTCAAGTCTTGAAAGATTTTGGGTTAACATAACGACACGCCTCTTCAAAGCTAGGCTTTTCTCTGGAGTACTGGAGTGGGTGGTTGTACTTGGGGTTTCTAGGATATGAGTATCCTTGGTTGTTATTTGTGGGTCCCCTTTGTACAGGTCCCTTGGACCAAGAGAAGTTAGGGTGGTTCCTCCACCCCGGGTTGTAGGTTTGAGAATAAGGATTGTTCTCTTGCCTATGGTACAATGCATTGGCTTGCTCGGTTTTAGACTCTTGAAATGCATGTAACGGGACAGCTGTCCACTAAGTGGTCAGAACTATGGCATGCAGCACAAGTGGCCATATCAATTTGGTCACGGAGAGTAGGGGCATTAGATTTTACATTCTTTTCCAACTCAAGCACTTCTATTCTCCGGGCCAAAGATGCCATTTTGCATTTCCCTCGAAGTCGACTCGATTCTATGAACATTTTGTGCAGGGGTAGTCCTTCTCGGTTCACGGATGGACTCCCACCTGTTGAGTCTTTTCAGCGACTTCGATTAAGAAAGTCCAAGCGTCATCAGCACTCTTGTCAATAAATGCACCATTGCACATTGACTCGATTGTGGTACGGGTTCTAACATCTAGACCCTCATACAAGATTTGCTAATGACGAGTCTCCATTTTTCAAAACCATGGTGGGGACATTGAGTAGTAATTCATTGAATCTCTCCAAGTACTTTGCTAGAGTTTCATCTTCTAATTGCACAAAACCATTTAGACATTGGCTTAATTGTCGCCGTCTTATGGTTGGGGAAATTTTTTTTGAAAAATCTTTTGTGAGGTCATCCCTGTGTTCTAATGGACTGTGGTTGTAGGGCATGAAGCCAAGACTTGGCTTTGTCTTTGAGAGAAAAAGGAAACAATCTCAATTTGAGGGACTCCTCGGCATTTGGTTAAAACGCAGAGTCCCACAAATATCCTCAAAATCTCTCACGTGATGGTAGGGGTTCTCAAAGATCGACCCCTCTAAACACGGTAGCATATGAATGGTGCTTGCTTTCGATTCAAACCGACAAGCATCACCTGGCAGAATGATGCAAGAGGGCTGGCTTGCCCTAGTTGGGTACATGTAGTCCTTGAGACTACGGGGTGGGTTTGGTTCATCACCCATGATTTGCTTTCGGATAGGTCCGGGGCTTGGGTTTTCCAAGAACCGGGTATGCTTACGATTTCGTCCGGGCGGATTCTAACTAGTCGATTTGTTTGGTCTCTAAAAGACAAAATCATAGCCTAGCTAGCGCATCTAGCATGTTAACAAACAATCACGTTCAACACGTAAAAGCAAAGACTCAGAAATGACCCACTAATATAAGACTCAAGCCCAAAAGATGGCTTTTTGAAGTTGTAAAGCCCAGCAGTGTAGGTGTATTTCAGCCCAAATGATGTGGGCTCAGTTTGTGTAGACAGCCCAACAGCTCAGCTGATGCGGGCTTAGCTGTTTAGGGTTCAACCCAGGTATGTTGGTTCTAGGTTATGTTCAGCCCAGTGGTTGAGGGCTTCAATTAAACACACACTCACAAAAATTTCACAAAAATTGACACACCCTAGTGGTTTTGTAGGCTGGTCTATGCAACAAAGACAGCTTTGTAATTCACAAGACAGGAACACAAGACGGCAAGGCACGGTGCGGGTAATGTGCCGCTCTAGTCACAAGACTCACACAAATTGCAAGACACATTTTTGCAGAGCCGATGCACGGCTCGAGTGGCAGGAGAACAAAAGAGTTTAAAAACTGTGTATGGTGCACAGGTTTGATGGATGTGCTCACTCAATGGTGAAGCATGTGCCAGGTGTGTATTTGAAAAACAATCTAAATGCTAATACAACTCAAACTCTGCTACTTAACATTCATTCAATCATCGAAGCTCACACACACATTGCAGATATTGTTGTACGGTGGATGTCAACTGGGTCGGTTGACCTCGGTTGTTAGAGTTCAAGCACAAAGTAATGCAATTATTAACAGGGTTTTGTGCTCACAACAAGTCTCATGATGCAAGGTTTAGTGAGATATCAAGGTTCAACATGCATAAGGGTACAGGTATGATGGTTTAGCAAGCTCAGGTTAGCAAATGCCTGAGATGCACATATGAGCCAATGGATGACAGAGTCAACGGGGTCACGGGATTGCTATTCAAACTCACATTAATTGACACACAGATGGCATTTAACACAAAGTTAACAACAGAATTGGATATCTCCAGTTCAGAGCATGCTTTTCAGATATGAGCTTCACTCAGCAAGAGTTTTTATGCAAAGACACCAGGGCAGATGAAATCAACTCACTCAGTTGACTTCACAATCTCAGTTGATATCAACTAAATATGGCAAGATTTGCAAAGAGGGTGATCACAAAAGGCTGTCAAAAGCTTTAGTTTTCTGGGTAGAACATGCAAAGTACAGGGCACTTTACTTAGTTGACTTCAATCGAGGTTTTCAGCTAACTTAAGGGTATCTTGATTCAACAGGTCATTAACATGGTTTGTTAAGCTCAAAGTTTACAGATTATTCACAGCCAACTATAATCTCACAGCGGCTGTGGGCTATCCAACTTTGTGGCTCAAACTCACAACCACATGGGCTGGAGTAGAACACAAAGTTTCCTAGTGAGTTGGTTGTGAGAATCAAGGTCTAGCATAAGTTCAAAACATGCATAAGGATACAAGGCATGAGATATCACTCCCCTCGCTTGGCTATCCAAGCTAAGAAATTACAGCTCATGCACACAACACAGGTGGTGGCTCAAACTTGTAGCTTCAGGGGCTAGCAAGGGAGCAGGGCTATCATGCAGTCAAGGTAATGCTTGGCAAGGTATCTAATTCAACAGGTTACCACAGGGGAATGGATGGTTCACAGGTTTTGTGCATAAGGTCAAACACACCAACAAACAATCATTCATTCATTCATGCAAGGAATGGTTGAGACACAATACCACCAGGGTTTAGGCAATTCCACCCTGGTTGTACTGCTCCTTGTTCTTTCCTTGAGTTTGCTCAGTTTGCTCCACAAGTACCTGCTAGCTCAGGGGAGAAAGTCAGTTCTCAGAATTGTACAGGCTTCAGCAGAGATACAAAAACTACAGATGACAGCTGTAGAATATTGGTGAATATAATTGCAACTAACTTCAAGCAAGATTGTCAGTGATGCAGCTCATGCTAGTTAAGTAACTGAACTTGAAAGTGACAACTAATGAGATTGAAATGCAGATTATAGGAAATGGTTTAGCTAACTAACAAAATAACATTCTCGGAACAACTAATCAAAAACAATGTACGTATATGTAATGAAACTAAAGATCAAAAGAGAAAACTTCAATTGTAAAACAACTAATATGTTAATGATCAAGCTACAACTACAGATAGCTACAAATACAAGAAAATGATGTTTGTTATGCAAGACTGAGTGATAGCATATATTGACAGGAAGTTTAACTAGACTAAGATGCAGAGATATACAGAGTTAAACTGAGTTACACTAGCACAGAAGATAACAAGGAAAATATATACAATGATAGGTTGAAAAACAGTGAAGAAAAAGCACTAAAGAGCAAACAACACACTACCAGTTCCCCGGCAGCGGCGCCAAAAACTTGGTAGGTCTGTAAAAGTGTTTTCCTACGTCTTAATCTGCAAGTGCACAGTGCCTTTGGAGGCAGTGGAAAGCACAGGTCATTCCACAGAGAACTGGGGTGTGTTATGTGATCTAATGGCTCTTAACTGATTTTCGAGTAGTGTCAAAGAAGTTTTGGTGTTGTCGAAACAACTGAGATGAAGTTGTGATTATGAACTAAAGTATTGATGAGCAAAATAAGTTATGAGCTGTTGGTTGAGTGGCACTAGGATTATCAAATCCACCACTGGTTCTTGTTATGGGATTCAACTAATTTGAGTACTTGATTCCTCGTGATGACAAGGATAAGGTGTCAAATTTATCACCTATCTAAGGAGTTTCACCAATTGATAACTCAATTATCAGCTAAGGCACTAACCTAGAGCACTAGTTGTCTAAATAAGCACAACTAGTCAAGAGAATTAGCAAATTATCTCTAAGGCTTGAGTCAAGCATACCCAATGCAGATTTTAGCCTAACTACAATGCCTACATGGCGTCATTGTGAGACTAAAGCACTAGAAAGCTATATTTGAGATTATCTTTAAAATTTAAGCATTCAAAAGCAACATCAAATACAGTTGAACCAAGAACTGAGAATCAGGGTTTCATTGTAACCCTAGCAATTAAATTAGAACATGTTAAACATAAAAATAGACTTTTTAATTAAAATTGTAACTAAACTAAGAACCCTAAAATTTCTGTCTCTTATCAATCAAAACATGAATTTATGACTCACAAAAACACCCAAACTAACCACAATCGATGACCCAAACCCGCTTTCTACTTGCCTTGACGTGTCCCCCCGACCTCCGAATTGACCATGCATTGGGGTTTGGTGAAACCTAACCTAATTATCTCTAACCTAGCTTCTAGGTTAATGAGAAGCTATGAAAGAGATAATTGAGAGAGAGAGGGCGGGAGAAGGAGCTAGTGGTGATTGCGACAGACGAAGGAGTGGTGGTGGTGATGATGGCTCTTTGCATCGTGCGTGGGAAGAGAAGAGGGAGGTAAGGGTTTTGCGGAGGGGTTGCTCGAGAGAAGAAAGAGAAGATGGAAGTGAAACTAGTTTTGCTCGAATGGGTATAGGGTTGGGCGGTTTCTTTGTGAAGCAGGGGACGACGATGTTTGATGGGAAGCTGCGACGAGCGTTGGATTTAGCTGGAGAAGATCTGAACGGCTCAGGGAGAATCGTGGTGATTTGGTGTGGAGCGGGAGCAGCGAGAACTGATGTGAGTGAAGGAGCGACCGTAGGATGTAGCTAGGCGAGATCTCAACGGCTCAAATGGTGCGGGCTCGAATCCGGGTCGTGGGTAGCTCGAGCCCATGTCTTGTAAATGAGTTGCTACTTGTTGGGTTGCAACCGATGCGCGAAGGGCTTTGGCTTTTGCTCCATAGATGCTAGTCTCCAATTTTCTCGCTCTTTTGGCTCCTCGATTTCTCCGAGCTTTATTTATTACCTAAAAACACAAAATTAATTAATACAAATATTTATTCTTGAAAACAAAGAAAACACGAGAACTGGGATAACATCGATTCTTGAGCACAAAAGATGAGTTAAATGCCAATAAATAGATGTATAAATATGCAATATTTGGCACTCATCACCAGACTTCTCCGTATGAAGATCAATATCGCCAGACCTCTCGTTATGACTACGATCCAGTCTTCCGAAAGCATTTTCTTTCGAGATGCCCTGATCGCCAATAAAAGACTACCTTTAGTAAAAGTTTCTCGGGAAGAACGAAACCAAGGGATCAAACAGAAAGAAATTTAAATACCTGCATATTGAAGGAATTGAGGATCACCGAACCACATGCCTTCTTCTTAGATCTCACTCCTGCTTGGGGACGGCGATGCCGTCGCCTTTGGTTCGTTTACCTGGGAGTGGTTTCAACCGAGAATGCTCCTTCAAAACGTCATAAGATGGTTCGCCGTGGGAATCTGTCACAACCTCCTCTCACAATTTCTGAAAGGTTAACAATTGCTCCCTCCAAAATTCCTTATACCTGCTAGTTACCGTCGTATTTCTTCCGATATGAAGGAAAGGAAGGCTCTGCACTGACGAAAACGTGTCAGCATTAAGAATGTCCGGGAAAAGTTCTTTTGGAGCCTTCAACGGACGAAGAAATGGAACACCCTGGTCAAATCCCATTTGCCGAGCAGCCCTGTCAATATTGTACGGAGTCATAGTAAATTCTTCGTCAAATAAAGACGGGACATATCCCGGAGTGCATATTCGCAAGTAATTAAGTTCTCCAAGACTTGCGGTTCCAAAGATCGCACGCAACACGGCATCGGGAAGCAGAGCAAAAGTCTTTGGCTGAACAATGGAAGGATGGATCTGCCCCCATGGACGAAAATCTATGGAGGACACATTGTCGAAGACATCCACAAGCTTCACGCCGGTTTTTGGACGTCTCTTCTGCCAACGAAGTATTCTCGAACCACCATACAAACTGTTGAGTGAAGTTACTGAACAGGAGCATAGCTTTTGAAATGTTCCCACAAAACGCCCGAAAAAAGCAATGTGGATATGCGACTCCACCTTTTTATACCCATTGGAAGCATGCATGTCCGTCGCTTAAGGCGTCCAGATGAGAATACAGTGATCCAAGAAACAAGGCACCTAGGGGAAGGACCACACCTTTTTCCAACCTTATAACAAACATAACAAGGTCACCTCTTATGGTCTTCTTTCCGAACCATCGTCAAATATGTCTCGGATAGCCACAAAGACATTTAAATGCAATCACGCCGAGCTCGTCTTCCAACTCCTGATCTGGTTTCGGGTCTGCAGGAGACCACTCCGACACCCACCAAGTGTAAAAGCATTTCATATCTTTCGTCTCCTTCTCCAGGTCATCCAATTCTCCGCCTTTGAAGTATAGCATTATAATCACGACGTTTTGCATCGAAAGTTTATAAAAGAAGCTTCCCGGCGACATGCGGAGTTCATGAATGTAGCCATGCTTTCCCGAGTAATGGTCATCTCTCCCAATCTGCATATGGTTGTATGAGTAGATGGACGCCACCGAGAAATAAAGTGCTCAAGCATGCCGCATCTTTCTTAACTTGAAGAGCGGCGGATGCCATGACCGCATCAAGGATTTACGCTTTGATCAAATTAGCCTTAATACTCTTATTATTCAACATGCGTCTCATCCATCCTTCATAAGGACCCAGCGGGGTATGAAAAATCCTCGAAGTCAATAGGTGAAGGTGGATACTCATTTCTCAGAAGACGGAATCTCATCACAAGTCTTTGAAGAAGAGGATGAATCGGCTTCCATATTTTCTCGAACCAGAGAGCAGGACTATCTTGTGAGAAGGATGCTTTCTAATGTTCGGAAAAGGCACGGTGAACAACTCATTATCTATGTTCGGCATATCTTTGAAGCTGTCAACACTCCATGACTTGGCATCAGCATTATTCCCAGAAGACATCTTAGCAGGAGCCTTTTTGTTCATTCTACAATAAAGAAGAAGCAGGGGAGTCAGTACTTGTATGAAAACGCGTATCATGGAATGTATAGTCCTACGAGCAGGACACACATTCACGTTAAAGTACACCAAGGCGAGCAAAGCGAGGCAAGGCCGGTATTGGGTCCAAACAAGGCCGATATTAGGCCACGTCACCAAACGAGGCAGGTGTTGGTTAAGTCCGCGAAGCTTTGTATTGGTCGAGATTACAGGCTAATATCCCCAAGCAAGACCGACATCACGTCGAGTCAAAGCGATCTGATAAAACTTCGATAAATTAATATACTTGGGACCGCCAAATTCTATCAATTTAGCGAAGTATTAATTTATCGATAAATTAATAAGTTATTAATATATCGAAGCATACCAAATTAAGATTTCAAAAATAAGTTTTAAAACATTTTCCATAATAAGATTTGAAAATAAGTGTGTAGAAACAGTTTCTTATAATAGTAAGTATTTAAAAATTTATTTTCAAATCAAATTATTTACTAATTATTTTATGACATAATATCAGATAATATATTGCATATTATGTGTGTAAATACAAAAACTTTGATGTTAAAATTAAAACAATAAGAAAAACAATACAAGAAAATCATTGCGGAACTTCTCAACATATTACAAAAATTGGAAATGGAGTCCAATATTATACAAATGTGAACAAGAAACAAATAATTTTGGATTCATATTTTAATAAATCACCATATGCGGTGATATTACACTAATTATTAATTTATATATTAGTTGGGCCCTATTGGAAGCTTAAACTTTTTATTATCTTATAAATTTAGCGGGGTTATTAATTTAGTACACGGGCCCAAATCGGATCGGCAAAAAATATTATTTTAGCGAAGTTATTAATTTATCGCGGATTAATTTAACGAAGTTTTACTGTATTAGGCCACGCAAGCAAGATTGATATCATGTCATTCAAGTAGGCTGGTGTTAGGTCACGTCAAGCCGGTATTGGTCAAGGCCGATCAAGGTCACAAGTCGGTATTGGGCCCACGTCCCAAGAAAAAGCCGGTATTGGTCAAGGCCGATCAAGGTCACAAGTCTGGTATTGGGCCACGTCAGCAAGCAAAGCCGGTATTGGTCAAGGCCGACCAAGGTCACAAGTCTGGTATTGGGCCACGTCAGCAAGCAAGGCCGTTTGAGGTCACGAAGCCGGTGTTGGTCGAGGTCACAAGGCTGGTATAAGGTCGATGTTCGATCAAAGGCGTACACGGTGATACCCACGTTTAATCAAGCATGTATGGCGGGCCCGCATTCATTCGCACGTATTATAACACGATTTTTCTTTATTAATGGGAATCGTGTCTACGAAATTCAAGCCAAGGGTTTTTCAAGCTATAACCTAAAATCTAGGTTTTGCATGCAACAGTGGAAAAAGAATCAAAAACAACATGTTCATGGATTCACGGCTTGTTTTACTAAGCAATCCTAGGGCGGTTTTTCTATCAATTTCGGTGGAGAAACTAATCATGATATATCTTGCAAAAGAGTTTACCTAATAAATTAGGGTTTACAAAAAAACGTGAGATCAAGGAAGAACGGACGAGGTACCTACCTCATACACGCAAAGAACGAAGTCCATGGTAAACAACAAAGTCCGACAATGGCGAGCAAATCCGGCGTCGTCAACGCGGCAGCGTCGGTAGGGGCGGCAGCGGCGTCGTGGACGGGAGCTGGCTAAGAAAAAAAAATATATATGAGAAAAGAAAAGGGGTCGGTCCCTTTTATAAACAAATAATTGGAAGAATCACAATATAAAAAGGATTCCTCTTTTGATTCAAACGCCTAAAGGAAGGAAACCGGTCCCACCCAAAAATTCCATGCTTGCACGGCGCATTCACATGGACAATTGCTAGCGGTCGGTCAAAGCTCTTAGGGTAAACTCCTTTATTTCGTCTTTCTCGCATATGTATGTCATCATCTCATGCTTACCCCACAATAGTGTAACCATTATGCGCTAGACAGGGGACTTAATGTTGATGGTGGATTTTCATTTAAGGCTAAAATTGTAAAGCCAAAATTATGCGCTGACATCCTGCAAAGGATAAAGCCACTGATAAGTGATGAACACTTCTCCACTTTACTAATTCACCTAAAATGGAGCATGTAGCAACAATCCCATATACCCTATGAATTTATAGCATTATCAATTAATGCATGACCAGCCTTATATTTCTGTGTTGTTCCTACTGAACTCTCATTATTGGTGCGGCATGACGATCGGTGTTGCTTCCAGCAGAGTAACACGAATCTCCAAGTGTCACTAATGAGGCATGCACGAAATACCCGTACAGCTACAACTCTCGGTGTGTTATACTAGCCCGATTGAGCATCGGACTGTCCATATCGTCTCAAAAATAATCATGACCATGCAAGTTGGCCGCATGATTTAACCCGGCATAGACGATCCTCTGCAGGAGCAGGCTACCACCTTAATGACCACCAGAGGGGTCCGTTTATTCCCTGGTCGGTCGAATGCATACTCGCCTCCCAACGACCACCGAACACCGGCCTCAGAGTAGGATGGTTGGGCCAGTGTGGAGCGGCTTTGGAAAACATGTACGCACAAGGCGCCAATGACGGTCTCAAACAGATCGCGTCCGTCCAATTTCGCCGGCATAGTTGGACGGCATAGATTGTCCCATGGCTGGTTATACAAGCGTTATCCTGCACACCGCGGGCCCCTCAATCTACTTTCCGGTCGACCATCTCTGACCTAGCCGTAGAGCAACGTGCGTTTGCCCAAAGTATGGCGGCGTAATGCTTAAAGGGGGCAGTGAAATTCCACTAAGGTCTCAAATTGATCACGACCATCCAACTTCACCAAACATGTTTGGATTGATTAGATCAGGCCTAGGACGAGTCGATCGGGTATCACAATGTTCACCACCAGAACCAATGTGGGCCCCACATGGTCGGCCTCCCCAAAGGATAGACATAGCCTCCAAACCGTTAGGCTTAAGTCGTGTACACACGACCGATCCAAAACCTAATTAGGGTTTGCGGCATATTACATGTGTCGCTAATTGATCACGAGCGTCCATCTTCGCAAGCATAGATGAAAGGTGTAGATGTGGAATTAACAGTCCCGAGCATGTCAACACGATCACCGTGTGCCCGTCTACACGCCTGACCAATTGGCCAAGACCGACCATGGCTAGACGCCTCGATTCGTGCGCCCAAACTAGGCATGGACGCGCGGTCCCCGATTCTTGCGACAACACATTTACCGCAAACCGATCTCAACCACTCAACTTTGGACAAATTGAGTGGCCTAGATTATATCTTCATGGGGTAATGAGGTATGGACGTGTACATCGGCAAGCTATTTACACGCATGCCCGGTCGGTCCTGCCTAATACACCTCCCATGCTTGGTTTCGACCAAGCTGAAGAGTGATGCTTGCGCACCTCTTCAAGACCCTAAACTCTATCAACGGTCGAGATGAGTGTCATAAAATTATCTCATCCGTCCAACTCCACCGGCTTGGTTGAACATCCCTGGATAGAGTCAAGCGACCAATGAAGCATTCCCATGATCACCGTCCACCACTCTTCCACATAGAGTGATTGGTCAAAGCATGGGTCGCCCATGCGACCTCAAACGATCACTCGAAGATGGTTGGATGTGATGCTATTTTAAGACGCTTGATCGTGATTTACCCCATTAAGCCTTAAAATAGCGATGCTTCATACGTCTTGAATATATTCGATGCATTACATGCATAGAATACACACGATATTTTATAAGTATTGACTTCCAAAATAACGTAGTTATTTAACCTAGCATTACATGCTACTTCACGTGGGTCCCACGATCCACACGATCGATACATCAATCATGTCACAAAGCTGGGGATACTTACTTGGGGTATTGGTCGGCGGTTTACGGCGTGCGGCGCTGACAACGCGCCATCACAAGAACGTGTCAGGAAGTCATGGACGGTTAGTGATGACGGGAGAAGTGGGCAAGACTGGTCGTGTGATACTATCACACAACTCCATCACTCCACTTCCTCCATTTCCCATGAGAGACGTGGGTTAGGCTTAATGACTTGTATAAATAGGTTCTCCTCCCTATTTCCACAAGACAACGACAAGACAGAAAACCAAGTGTTGATACAATCGTATTCAAACACCGGCCCGGATAGCTTACATCCTGAAAGCTTGGTTCGACTTTACGATACAATTCATAACACAACCAACACCTCCACAATCTCAACACCTTCTTCGCTTCCCTCCCTAAGATCAACCGCATATCCTTCACTTTGTGGCCGAAGCAAGTCTGGAACGACCATTTCTTGGTTTAGGACAGAGTTATGCAGATTGATTCTCGAATCACAAGCACTCTCGTGCGGTGCATTTGTTTAGGGTTTAGATTCATTTCTCATACACACACCCCAAATTACCAAAAACCGTGAGAAAAATAGTTTTCACCCATAAACATGTTGGTATAAAAGTGTTCATATGGCTAACTTCGGTTAACTATTGTTGAGCCAACAAGGTGTATACGTTTAGGTACGGTTACTCGTATCTAAATGAAGTCACTTTTCATTTTGTGAAACAAGCTAAGTTCGATCTTAATTTTGAAAGATATTAGCTTGAGTCTAATCGGGTTTTCATCTGACGGTGAATATTGAATGCTTTGTTACCAAGGTAACCTTGATTGCAAACCCCGATTTGAAGACTATATAAGGGAGAACTCTAGCAAATCGGAAAACCTAATCCCACACCTCTTGTGTGATACTAGTTGCGACTAGAATCGATTCTCCTTTAACCTTAGGTTTTCTCCAAAACCCTATAGGTTAACGACTTAAAGACTTCATTGGGATTATGAAGCCAGACCCCACTATTTACTCTGTAGTTGCGTGTTCTGATCTTGTTGTTTTCTATCGTGTTGGGTACTATCATCTTTAAGATTTGCTTGATATTTAATCTCGATAGGCAAGATGAAAAGTAGTCACAAACATCTTCGTCTCATCTTTTGTGATTCCGCAATATCTTGTTTCACTACCATACGATTAATATTATTGTGAGGTGATTGATATTACTAGGATGTTCTTCGGGGAATATAAGGTCGATGTATCAATTGGTTCTGTTCACCTTGATTTATCAAAAGACAGAAAAAAACCTTCTAGGTATTTACGCAGGAGATAGATTTATCTATTCAATAGACTTTTTTTATATGACGCGAGATTGGTTTATCAAGTCTTCGACTTTAGTCGTAACAACTCTTAGTTGTGGGTGAGATCAGCTAAGGGAATCAAGTGCGAGAGTCCTTCTCGGGATTGAGTCGTAAGGAATGCGACTGTCTCTTGATCAATGTGAGATTGGTTAGGACTCAACTCTTCGCGATGCCCCAACCTAATCACCTGCTTAGCTAATAGGATTACAACCTAATTGAAGCATCAAACCTATATTACCGATCTTAAGAAACTCAGTTACATAAGTTAATTCCAAAAACAAACCCATACACTCTGATATTGTATAAATGAAGAACTCTCTTGTGATATGAATATATTAATGGGTTGTTTTACAGAATAAATAAACAAAAAAAAGATATATAAAAGATTCATAATATCTCTAACATCGCAAAAATCTTTAAGCTACGATAACGGATATCTTCACGTGCACCATTTCTTTTGATTACTGAAACTGAAGTGGGAACGAGTGAGCACATCATCCCAAAAGGGGTGCCCAATGTAAACCTATAACCTAGAAGTAATCACTAACATGCTTCTGATTAAAGATAATGAAATTAAAATTGATTAAGAAAAGAAAACCGATAACACCTTTTACAAAAAACACGAAGCAGAAGATTGCTTCAACTATTTTCCCCAGATATTGCGTCCATCGTGGCAATATCCATGAAAGATCCACCACTGGATGGATCTACGAGAATAGAGTTAAACAACCTAAACATATGTTATCCTAACCTCGTCTCACTCAATGGAGAAGAAGATGCTAGGAATAACTCCAGTCTCAAATGATAACATGAATCCAGGTACCGTAAGATTTTATTGTGGAATGCGTACACCTCATAAATCCAATTTCCACCAGGTTCACAAAAGGCCCAATCATTATTCGTAGGCCGAAGTCTCCAAATAATGACCATATCCAGTCATGAACCTAGAATTTCTTCCTAAATCAAGGTCATAGTAACCGGTCATACTACTACTGTCTTGAACAACAAGTATGATATGCACAGAGTGACATCCCCAAATAAAATGTAGTATATATACTATTTAAGCTGGGGTAAAAGCCGGACTACTAAGTAATAATCAAGGGGGTAAAATTGGACTACTATCTTAAGACAATAAATGTAATAATATTTATCCAGGAGTAAAGTCGGGCTTCTAAGTAATATTCAAACAATGTAGCATTTCCCTACTAAACTTAGCAAAGAGCTATGGGATTCACAGACAATCTTCGCGGGGAACCACTGATAGGTGTCTAAAACACCTAATTTTATATCTATTGTTTATGCTTTATTTACGTGTTTTCTTGTAAATTATATATCTTATGTTTACTTTTGAGTGTTTAGGTACATCGAGTCATTCACGCAAAGAAGAAGAAATCATTTATTTGGAGCGTAAAGGGCTAGAAGGTCAATTCATAGGCGAGCGATCCTTGGAGCAAGCGAAAGTTATGCGCAGGAGGAGGTGAAGAATGAGCTGTCAGTTCCTCAAAACTCGACGGTTGAGTTGAAAGGAATTAGGTCCATCGGTCCTTCAAAACCGACAAAGCGTGAATGAGCTTGTTACCCCTTATCCACTGGAGACCTAGGTGGATGTATCCACCTTCATTTCTTACACAACCCTTAAGTCGAGAGAAATCATCTCTCGATCTTTCTCGTCCGAAATTCAGGAGAGAAATAAAAGTTATGACTGACAATCAAATCCGAGAGATTGATGGCGGATGAAGAAGAAGATTGAGTCTATGGGCTTCTCGTGGGTCGTTAAGAAATTAGGTCATGGTATAGAAGGTTAGGGTTTACAGAAGGTGGAGGAATGAAATACAAATAAGGGGTTTGTGATGAATTCAGAGATGAGTAAGCTTCTGGTGGAGAAATTGATGAAGAGATTTGAGTAGTTGGGTTTGATTCTGGAGAAGATTAGATGGGTTTGTGTTGGAAATCAAGTCTGATTTGTGGGAGATTAATTTACAAAATTAGGTGAAATCAGGGTTTCTCAATGTGTGCTTGAATCTGAAATTGAGAAGTTGAAGATGATGTTGGTTTGTGAAATGGTGGAGATCGAGAAGGAAGAACTGCTAATGGGTTATTTGTGCTGCTAATTTGAGTCTTGAGATTAACCTGTGGTGGTTAAGAAGGCAGCTGGTGGTGATTGTACTGGATGAACTGGGGTATTTAATGGCGCAGGGAAAGTTGGTCTGTAAGTGCTTGTAATCATGGCTTGACAGAGAAATCAAGGACTGGTGGTTGGCGGTGAAGATGGTGGATTGTTGTTAGGGTTCGGGATGAATCGAGAGAAACGGGAAAGAAGAGATACTTGCCGCTATTGCTTGGTGGTGGAAGGAAATGGAGAAGATATGTGCGGTCGAAGTCGGAGAAGAAATTGAAGCTCATAAGTTGTTGGAGGAATGGATAAGAAACTTGAAGAACGTGATGGTTGTAGGCGCTATTGAAGCCGAGGATGATGAGAATGTGCAATGGCTCAAGGTGATGGGTTCTTGAGAAATGGAGTTGTTGCCATTGCTCGGGTGAAACAATGGATGCTCGGATGGTCAAAGTTATGATGCCAAATGGTGATCCGCTACTATGGAGTGTGAAAGAAGCAAAAGATTGAGTTGAAGCTAATGGAAGAGAATATGGCTCGGGTGCTATGAACCAAGCTCGATGAAGTTTAGGGAAGTGATGGTGGCGGTGTATATGAGATGGAGTAAAGATAGTAAAAGAACATGAATCTGTGGACGAGAAGATGCGGAGTGCAGTGGTAGCTATAATCATGTCCGAGACAATGGAGTTGAGATGTTACAAAAAGATTGATGTGGTTTGAGTATGCGTGAAATGAGCCGCAGGAAAGAATGATGTTGTTGCAAATAGGCGGCGGCTTATAGAGACCGACAACAAGCGGCTGGCGGTGCCATGTTGTATAATGGCATTGCCGGGCGCATGAATGGCTCGAATGAAGGAATGAAGGCTTTGCGGGTGTGCAAGGCAGGATGGAGCCGAGTACAAGAAGGGATGAGGTTGAACTAGTTGTGCATGAGCTAAAGGAGTTTGGTGATGATCGATGCTTTTATAGAGAATGGGTATCTTTGAGTTGCAGAGCTGACTTTGAGAAAAGAACAGTGATCTTTCTTGTGTGGTAATGGAATTGTGTAGGATTATCTTGGAACTACAAGTGTATGGTCAGGATGTACATTGGTGTTGCGGGAAAAGTTTGAAATAGGTGTTGATGCTAGCTCGGAAGTGGATGCGATTGCGGTGGTAGTAATGAATGGCAGGTAGAGTAAGTGATGAATTGAGTTACGGGAAGGCTGAAATTACGGAGTGCGGTTTGTTATGTTTGCTATCTTTTTGGCCAGAGTTAATGGAGGAAGAGCAAGGATATTTGTTCTTTGCTTTATAGGGGAAGAATGAGCTGAGATTGTGTGCTGCTTACAATGGGTTCATGGGTATTGAAAATGTAGCAAGATATGGTGGAGTCTGTTAGGGGTGATACTGAGGGCGCAATTCAATATGGGATTTGGAAGAATGGTGGCACGAGCGAGACATGGTTGCGGTGAGCTGAGGTGTTGGTCGGAAGTGAGTGATGCACCATCTTGGTGCAACACAAACTCGCCCTTTACCAAAATGGCTTTGGCACAGCAAACCGAGCTTAGACTCGACTTCGATGAGTTGGTGACCGAAACGACTCATAATACCGGTTTGACTGGAGACTTTGGATGAGTTGACCCGACCGGAGTGACTCGTTGGCCGGTGGCCAAGGTGGACTTTGCCGGTCACCGAGCCGTTTTCAGGGTCACTCCTCCGGCAAATTTCCGGCCATAATACCAGTTTTCCGTCGACCCTCTCTTTTGGGACATATTTTCACATGGCTATTCCTCACATATGGGCTTGGTGGACATCTTATTATTGGACTTTGGGCTTTGAAGACCTAGTTTTGGAAAGATGAAAAGCTACAAAAAGGAGAAAGTTTCTACAACTTTGGGTTAGCACGTATTATTTCTTGGAACTTGGAGAGAGCCGCTTTTGTTTACGCTTCTAGGGTTTGCTTTTGTTCATCTTCTTCTATTCAATTAATATTTTTATGATGAACTCCATAGCTATGAGTAGCTAAACAATTATTATTGGTTATGGGATAAAGTTGATTTCTCAACATGTTATTTAAATCTATGAATTAGTTTTGTCTCAATACTTTATTGTTTATGATTCATTATTAATATTGTCTTATGATTTGATTGTTTGTTTGGTCGAGTCCTAATCAATCCGATTCGTTGCATTCATCTCACAGAGCTATATTAGGGTTTTCAATACGAAAAAGTTGTTTATCCTGATTCTAAGTAGCATAATTGTGGGTAGTGCTTGTAGTGATATCTCCGACTAGTCACAAGTGAATCATAACTTTTGTTAAAACAGATTAGTGCTTTTACACATTCGTTTTGCATTGATTAGTCTTATTCCATAGAACTTATTGCTTTTAGGAGTTAAATCTAATTGTGCTTTTACACTTTAGGTTGCTTTCTAGGAAGAATTCACATATGCATCTTTTAATGTGGTTGTGATGAAATCATGGAATTAGCGGGATATTCTTGCGAATAAGATATCCTAGGACTTTTAGTAAATGAGAGATTAAATTATCAATTCTAATCATTGATGAAAATACATGCTTGTGTGTATGATACTATCCCGTGATCAATATCTTCTCCTTATTGATTATTTAAATTATTGTATTGCTTTCAATTATTTTTATTGTTTAGATAAAAAAATCCCCCTTGGTTACTAAGAAATCGAAATCGCATAACAACAATTGCCTCTCTGTGGATACGAACTCTTTCTTATCACGTACTTCATTTATATTTAGTAAGGTGAGAAAGTGAAATTATTTTTGCTCAGCTGACAACCGGTCAACCACCCAACGCATATCACACAACATACCCATTTAATTACAAACCACATGCTCACAGAAAGTAATGACTCATCATGCTCGAAGATAAAGTAACTTAATGATTACAAAAAGGTTACAAAGTTCCCACCTGGTTTGATGACAAGCCACACATACCATGTATTCCTCAATCGACTTGTTCATCCTCTCGAATCGATCGTTATTAATAAAGAGTAACTTTTATCACACAAACACTCTAAGGAATTAGCCAAAAGGCTCATAACATAATCTCATACAATTCTCTAGCTATAAGTTAAGTGAACTATCTAATGGTTCTAAGCTCATTTGTGGTTTTACACATTTTCATTATCTACCTGTAGCATATCAAAAGGTTCACTAATTCAATTAGATTGGTTTTATAGTCCATTAGATAAGTCTTATGAATATCTATAACTTTGTAGAAGGAATCAAATACTAATTCAAACCTCAAGTGGTCCAATCATCAAAATAGGAAAACTAGATTAAACCCAAGTCCACTAATCTCGGCCCATTAACACAAGGCATAGTCCAACTGGTCAACCGACAGTCTATAACGGCCAGACTGTCGGTCTCAGGTCAACTAACGGACAACGACCAGTCAATAGTCAAATCCAAGGTCAACAAGTCAAGTCAACAATCAACAGGTCAAGGTCGGATCAACGGTCAAATGGTCAAATCTCTAAGTCGGTCAACTGAGTCAACTCAGGTCAAGACAGTGGATTCAATGAGTCAGTCAAACTAATGAGTCAGCTAAACAAATAGTCAGACATCTGACTGGAATGACTAACAGGCCTAAGTCTCAAGAAACAGAAATTCATACCATCAATACCATAAATCAGCTCTTGCAGAAAACATCTTCTTAACTGAACTCACTAACTCTAACCTTATTACAGAATTTATGCCATCTCCTTCTCTAAACAACAACATCATCTATGTCAAACCAACAATTGCAACTCCATCTAGCCCTTCACCCATGAGTACTAACACTAACAGTTTTATTTCTAAAGCCTTGTTATTCAAAAACCACCTCCACCTGCAATAGTTCAGTTGAAACCATACTCAATTCATTTGCATCTCTAACTCCTCACAACTGAAACTAAGCAATGACCTTCTTTCACCCATCTCAGTCCAATACCACTAACCACAAACCAACTTCAATCTGCAATAGTTTCATAGCTTCATCTAACTCATTCATCTAAGGCCTCAAACCCAAGTAACTATGAATACTCACTCAAAATAACACCACCATCTCAATACTACATCTGTAATCCAGTTCAACTCCATTACCTCCACATCTGAGATTCAACATTTCACCTTAATCAGCATCACTATCTCAATATCTGCATTTCTAACAACCAACACATCAATAGAAACCCTCTTCTTGTCTCACTGCATTAAATCCATCACATCAACCCATTCATTTACTAATTCCATTGTCATCTCCACCACAGTTTCACTACCATCTCTAACCCATGACACCAACTAATAACCCTAGAATCAGGTTCATCTAAACTCAACTCAATATCAAATTCATTCACAAACACATAAATTCAAATCAAAATACATATAACAAATATCCAAGCTTGATAATTCAGAATGGATGAAAATCAATCCAATTCAAATCAGGAAAGCAGAGAATACCTTAAACCGATGAATTCAAACTCTTCTTCTCCATCTGCAGTTCAACCCATGAACCCTAAATCCATAATCTAATCGAAACCCTAATTTACTAATTACAAAAACATTCAATCAGTCCTTTAATCTCTTCTTTAAACAACTTCACAACATCAATTCCACCGACTACCCCTTTATACTTCATCTATCTGCTTCTCTAAATCATCATCAATTTTACTCAAAACCTAATTCAATTTGGGGAAGAACACAAGAACCTTAACCCTTCAATTTTTCAAATCCAACTCCCAAATTAACACACCAGCTTTTCTTCTTCATGATCTGTTCCTAAAACCTATCCTTAATTTCATCTTGAACAACACCAAGTCGAATTCTTAATTCAACCTCCATCTACAGCATCAACTCCTTCTTCTCTCGAGCCTAAACATAATATCAAACTTCACCCCCACCTTCGATACAACGTAATAACAATCTTCTATGAAATTCTACACAAGAACAACTCAGTTCCTCTAAACGGAGATAGACAAAGAGGAGGAGAAGAATAAGAAAGAAAGAGAATAAAATTATCTTCGATACGTTTGGGGATAAGGCCAACCAAAATGTTAAGAGCACCCAAGAAACTGATAAGGGAAGCCAGGCGGTTAAAATGCAAAAACATTATTTTTCCCTTCATACTAATCTGCTGATATCTTCTTCGTCTCGGTATTCGAATGACACGATCGAGTAGTCCAATCGCATAACTTTTCGAGACCTATCTAGTGATACTATTTTCATATCTAGATCGTTGTTAGATTAACTTTTTTAATTAAGGTTCATCTCTAATTAATCGAGTCATTTGCGGTTAATACGTCCCTTGATTATCTCTAGACCCGGTCAAATAACGTTGTGAGTTTGAGGGTCCTTACAACTACATTCCATTCCGAAGTTAACTTATAGTAGGCTAGTGTCCGTAGCGGCTTAATACAATGTGGTGTTCAAATCGGGACTAGGTTTTCGCATTTTCGGTTTCTCTTTAACGAAATTTCGGTTGTCTATGTTATTTCGTTTCCACATTATATTTGTTTATATAATTTAAATATTACAGGTTGTAAGTAAGTTCAATCTTTTGTGAATCCGAACTTTGGGTTGTTGATTAAATTGATTGTCACTTGGATATTGGTTTTTGATACCGTCCAAGTTATTTCTTATATTCAATCGGGCTCGCAAATTCCTATTTGTGTGATTGCATATGAATTGAGAAAGCGAGATATAACTCTTGGATATACTTTTCTTAAAATTGAGTCTTTGTTTAGTTGATTCTCTTGAAAGTATATTGGATTTAGTCCATCTGGCATTGCCTAAACGAAATATTGGGTGAGGTTGTTAGACCCCCGTATTTTCAATTGGTATCAGAGTAGGCAAACACGTTTAAGACCTTATAAGTATGTATTTGTAGCGATCTGACTCTATGGAAAATAGTGTTATCTCTGATAACGTAATACCAGTTCAGAAACAGTCTAACTTGGTTCAATGCCTTGAGTCTCCTGAGAAATCTCTCACGTCTTCTCTATTGACTGAAACTGAGTTCAACTGGGAAAAACACCTAGATGAACAAGTTGGATGATCTTTCGAGATGAGAGGACAAGATGTTGATGAGGAAGTATCACAATATATCAAGATTTTTGACCATTTCATAAAGAAAAGAAGTCAATGACTTGTTTGGTTTGAATTTCGACTCCTCTCGTTCAGAAAACAGAAATTGAGAAAACTCTTTAAGGGATATGATTGTGGTTATAAACTCTTACAATCGCTTCTTAAAGATCGTGAAGAAGATGTGCGTTCAAAAATTACGAATGTGATAATCGCTGCCGAAATCTCTTTGTCTTAAAAGAAAGACTTGCGTAAACCGAAGCAAGATATGATTCTCAACAAAAATGTTTTAATGACAGAGAAATTGGCTTTCTCAGAGAAAAACAATTGGAGACTAATCTAGTCTTGCTCTTGATAAGGTCAAATTACTGGAAGAAAATCAAAAGATTCAAAGTGCTAGCTCTACAAAATTATCCACTATGCCGGGAGCATGTAAATAACATCGTGATACACGTGGTCAGGATATAAAGGAATAAACGGCGCAAGTGCTAGTAAGATCAATTTTGTCGTGCTAATGACAATTTCCTAAGTGAAAATTTTACCGATTTTAAAAGTGAAAACCACCTTCAAAGAATCGATGTTCATAAGAACAAAGGTTGTCGACCTTCAAAAAATTACTCATATGAGAATAGTCAAAAATATTCCCTTCAATTGTCATTATTGCGGAAACAAAGGTCACCTTGAAAAGAGATGTCATTTTTGACCGCGTAATAAAAAACTTCATAACATTCTTGTATGGATGTATAAAGAAGTAATCAAACCTCGCTTTCTCATTATGCTAGTATGAAAGGTCTAGTTTGCAATCAAGAAAAGTGTTGTAATGGGCCAATTCTTGATTGTAAATATGACACAAAAATCATTTACAATTGTAAATGGAAGAATGTCATATGGACGCCCGACTCCTTAAATTTCTGTGAAGAGAAAATTCATCGAAGGAAAAAGAAAACTTCAAACTCCTTGTCTCTTCTTGAAGATAGTATTGAATCTAAAGTGTCATTCTCGAATACATTCACATCAATAATCGTGTCTCGGGCTCAAGATCGGATATCAATAAACTCAAACGCAAAATTAAGCGAGAAAACTGCCGCATCGTAATATTTGTTCTCCTCTTACTAATTCTCTTAAAAAATCATGTGATTTTTCTGATGTCAGTCAAGAAAGAAAAAGGGAAAATATCAATACCCTTGATGAGCTACGTGATTGTCAAACTACAACTTGAATACTGACTAATGAATATCCTATTTGAGACCGTGTGAGGATGCTCATAATTCTCGAGAAGCCCTTCTTCTTGACAAAGTGGCCTCTGTTGTATCTGATTGTTTTTCGTTTAAGAATAAAATGATCATCTTGAATTGAGCCTTGCTCCGCTTAATTATTACATATGTAACATATTTGATCGGTAACTCTTGAAAATTCTATTTGATGCTCACGTTGATAACCCTCGTTTTTCTTCCTAATGACAGTTGATTTGTCGTCTATCAACAATTATCTTATGTTCTTTTGAACTAAGATTTTCTGTCGATTTGTTTAGAATTTTTTTTTTTTTTAACATAATATTGAAAAGATTTTATTTTTACAAAGACTCACAAGGATCATCATCTCGGTAAAAATTGGTGGGAAGCCTAGCAAAACTACTTTAAATTAGACTCCATTGTTCTCTTGGTTTTGAACCTTGTTGATAACCATGAGCGTATGTGCACTGGCACATTACCGAACGTAAACGAGTAAACCTAGGCTTTCCTATGAATATCTCATATATATATATATGTGTGTGTCATGAATCTTTCCTTCGGGTATATACACGTTGATGGCGTCAAAAAATTCTCTTGTGAGATTATGGTTTGCACAATGGATGGATGCAAAAGGAAGACAATGTTGAAAGCAACAAAGTTATTGAGTTTCACGAAAACCCTCTCTATAACCTCCGCTTTCATGCGGTTGATCATGAAAAAGACCTCTAGTTAGGATGTCGTCTCAATTGGTGGGAAATCTTCTTCGAAAGTTTGGGGTTGTTCGTGGAACAACTTGAAATTACAACAAAGAATCTTGAATTTAAGAAAAGCCAATTGAAGAAAGCAACTCAGTGAACTTGTTTGTGTTTGATCTGCAGTTCTGATTTTGTCTCAAGACCTTGGTTTGTTCTTCTTAGGAGTTATATTTTTTATGTTGTCTAGGAAATTTCTTATGAGAATTTATTCTTGTGTTTTAAGAAGGATAACTAGGGTTTGGAATAGCAATTATTATGAGTACACAAAGCTATTGCAAACGATTTTCATCTTGCAATGTATTTAAATTTATTTATTTAAAAGTTTATTTGGAAGATGATTTTGCAGTATTAATCTTTATTGGTTTTATATATTGAAAAAATTGTTATGGGATATGTATGTTTAAATGCTGTGATCTATGATTGTCTCATATATGTCAAAAGTTAAGCCTATTATGTCATTCATAAATATTGATGGAAGATAGGATGAACTTTTGATAAAAAAAGATTAAGTCTATGATATCATTATGCAAATATTGATGAAAATAGAATGAATCATTGTATATTCCATGCAATATTGATCTTTCCTGATCCATTTCTATGTGAAAGTCTTGGGCGGATCAAGTAAGTTTTTCTTATGTTGAGCATTTCCGATTAAATTAATCACGGGTTCTCTTGTGGTTAATTTAATTGAGTTTTCTGATACAAATTCATGTTTCATGTAATTTGTTAATGTCCAAAGAAAATCCTTCTTTTCTTTGTAAAAGTAAGGTCGCTCTTGTTGTTTTTTAGGAATGACATTATATGGGGAAAGAGATCTTAATGGTACTTGTGCTTAATTGCCAAATCTTTGTGGGGAGTGCGGGTGTGGAATATTGTAGGAGTTTTCTTTGTATCTTTATAAACTCCTTGATGAATACACTAAGTTTTCGACTATGTGAAATCATTGAAACCAAGTTGATGTGTTCTCTTTAGTCATGAAGTATCTCTGAGAATTTAATTATGATCCCATTAGTTTTATACTTTTGCCAATTCATATTGACAAAAAGGGGGAGAATTAATGTGTAGTTCACACTACAAATACATATGGTTTACGGATCATTATGTAATGGGGAGTGGTTTTCATTAAGATGAAGTATTGACTAAGGGGGAGTGATACATATCACCATAATATTGTTCATCAAAGTTGTAATCTGATTGGACTTTGATGTTGTGTAATAATACTATGACCTTGTATAACAATGATTAAGCTCTGTTTTCTCATTGTTATAGCTACGGATCTTCAACAACTATGATCTTTGAGTTGAACACGATCGGAGAATCACTTGAGTACCCAGAAGTGTGAAGATTTGATTAATGTTGAAGAACCCGGAAATCAGCATTTGGATGGGAAGCTACAAAGTTTATTTATTTTGTAATTCATATGTATTGATAGTTTTGTCACTACGCATTGCTCGGTCGAACTCTCAAGCATTGCTATCTCAAGCTTGTTTGTCAGTTTAGTTGCCAAAAATATAAGTCTTGATTTCTAGTCTACTTATAGCTAAGTCTCGTATTAGGATAGAAAGTGTAGTTGAGCATTAGACTTCTAGCGTTCATCGATTGAAGGCGAAGAACTACTAAGGATCTTGTGGAACTTCATCACAAAAGGTATCTGGAGACTTGAACTCATCTATCACTCAAAAGTATATCTACTCTATCTCTATTTGAGACAAAGTGGTATAGTTATATTGACTTGATTATACACATTTGATATTTCGAGATGAGTTTAACTAGAAAACACATATTTCTTGGAATATGTGTTGGTAAGCTTTTGCTTTAACCAAGTTAAATCTTATATTCTTGATGAAACTCAAAAGATGATCATGTGAAAATTGCCGGGTAAAATCTTACATGATTTGTGTGAGGCGAGTCATTTGATGTAGACTCGGAATGTTTAAGTATTGATCATTCGATCCTTGAAAAACGTTTTGAAGCTATTGTTTGTGTGGGAGACAGCTATTATGTCTTGAGAATGTTTCAATAATTGGAAATGGGAGTTAAGAACAAATAACCATGATTGGATATAGCACGGTGAAAATGCGGGGTTGACAGCCATACCCAATATTTTGTTTGGCAATCACGATTAGACAAACTCAGTATACTCTCAAGAAAATCAACTTGACATTTAGACTCGATCAGAAAAGTATACCCAAGAGTTTTATATCTCTATCTCTCGATTCAATCCCACAATCGGCAAATAGGAATTTGCAGGCCGGTTGAATATAAGAGAAATAACTTGAGCAGTGCCAAAGACCAATGTTCGAGATCAATCAATTTTGATCCCGACAACCAAAGGTTGGATTTCCCGATTGATCGATTGGCGCACAACTGTGATATTTCAATATATAAAAAATATAATACGGAAAAAAATAAGAGACACGGAAGTTTTTGTTGCGAAACGCGAATGCGGAAAAACCCGTTACCTAGTCAGTTGAACACCTTTGTATTAAGTAGCTCAAACACTAGCCTACTACCAATGAACTTCCATTGATTGTATTTAAACCTAATCAATCTCACGCCTGATTCAAGCCACCGGTCGCTCCTTCGTCTGCAGTCCGGCGGGATACTAAGCACTTGATTCCCTTAGTGATCTCTGCGACCAAGAGTTCTGCGACCAAAGTCGGAGACTTGATAAACAAATCTGTCTCATACGAAAAGTCTATTGGAATAGATAAATATGTCTCCACAAAAATACCAACTTGAGTTTTGTTCCGTCTTTTTGATAAATCAAGGTGCATGAATCAATTGATAAACCCATGACTTATATTCCCGAAAAAGAACAACCTAGTAGTATCAATCACCTCACAATAATCTTAATCGTATGATAGCGAAACAAGATATTGTGGAATCCTGAACGATGAGACGAAGATGTTTGTGACTAATTTTTTATCTTTCCTATCGGAGAATGAAATCTCGAGCCAATCTTAAATAAGATAGTACTTAAATACGATATAAGCAATAAAGATCAGGATCCATGACTACGGAGAAAATAGTTTGGTGCGGCTTGAGAATCTGGCCAATCTTTAAGTCGTTTAACCCTCTACGGGGTTTAATTGAAAACCTAAGTTAAGGTTAAAAAGAATTGACTCTAGCTTATACAACTAGTATCACACATGGTGTTTGGGATTAGGTTTCGATTGCTAGAGTTCTCCTTTATATAATTTTCAACTCGGGGTTTGCAATCTAAGTTACCTTGGTAACAAGTATTCCAATATTCACCGTTAGATGAAAACCGATTAGATACAAGCTAATATGTTTCAACCGTTAGGTCAGACTTAACTTGTTATACACAAAATGAAATGTGTACCCTCATTTTAAGTTTATGTAACCCATACCTAAATGTGTACACCATGTTGGCTCAAATTAGTTAGCAGGGTTAGCTGAACACTCTCATAATAACCATATTCATATTAACCATAACTGGTTTCGATGACTCAAATGAAACTAGTTAAAAAGAGTTGTTTAATTACTATATTCGTAAAAGTATGAGAAGAGAACACAATCAAAGCAAAATTAGTTTGATTCCACTTTCGAATCAATTCATGAACGTATAGCCACGGTTTGCAAACAATGCATTCCTTAATATATAAATGTATTAGTTCATGAACACACCAATTCTAGAACTTTAACCACTCAAGTATGCAAGCGATATGCATACTTAAGTCACGATGCGAGTTTAGGATCGCGGTATGCAGACGTGTACGCATACCTAAAGTACACTTCAAAAACCCAGCAAAAATTCCCGAACCTATACCTTACGCAGAGTATGCGTACCGGGATGTGTAGTACACGGAGATTTCACAACTACAAGATGCATACGGGCTGTGCATACTTTAGTTCAGTCATGGATCACATATATGCAAGAATGCACACTATGTTTATAATCCAAGTGATGGTTTAAGTATTCCAAACTCTGTTCAATCATTGAAACTTTCTTGGGGATGACAATAGACATTTTTCACACCTTATTAGTATCAAATCAAAACAATTTTCAAGATATTGAAATAATCATAACGAAACATTCCAAATACATACAAAATGATTGTATCACACAAACCATGTAAGATGTTACTCGGCAATTTTCACATGATCATCTTTTGACTTTCGTCAGAATATAAGATGAACTTGGTTGAATCTAAAGCTTACCAACACGTATTAGAAATATGTGGCGAGTTAATCTCATTCGAAATCTCAAATGTGTATAATCAAAAACTATCGTAATACGACTTTTGTCTCAATATAGGAGATAGAGTAGAAATAGACTTTCAAGTGATAGATAGTTTTAGTCTCCACATACCTTTTGTTGGTGAAGTTCCACAGCTCGCCTTAGTAGTTCTTCATCTTCAATTGATGAGCCGTGAAGTCTAATGCTCAGTACACAATCTATCCTAGTTTGAGACATCACTATAAGTAGACTAGAAATCAAGACTTATAGTTTTGATCACTAACATTGACAAACAAGCTTGAGATAGCAGACGCTTGCGAGTTCATTCCCGACAATGCTCTAACACATAGTATGCGTACTTGTATGCTAAGCGTTTGCAAGTTATTCCAAGTCGGGAACCATGGTATACATACCGTGTCATCGATTGGCTTAATGGAAGTCGGGAACTTAGTATGCATACGGTATGCATGTGGCGTGAGTTTCAAGTTACGGGATTTAGCGAGTTTGGAAGGTATGTGTACCCGTTAAGCTCTTGTGAACCCAAACTCGTCCGGCCACTTTGTTATGCGTATTCGTTTGCATACTTGAGTAGAGTTATGTTCTAAAATCAGTTTGTTCATGAACTAATACATTTATATATTAAGGAATGCAATCTTTTGCAAAGATTGGTTATAATGTTCATGAATTGATTAGTGAATCAAAGTCGATTTTTGCTTCAAATGTGTCTTGTATACTTCATGAGAATCTAAACAATTAAACAACTCTAGAACTAGTTTCATTTGAGTCATTTGAACTAGTTATGGTTAAGATGAATAAGGTTGATATAAAAGTGTTCATATGGATAACTTCGATTTAACTCATTGTTCAACTGACAAAATTGTACATGTTTAGGTAAGGTTACTCATATATAAATGAAGTCACTTTTCATTTCTGTGTAACAAGCTAAGTTCGATCTAACGGTTGAAAGATATTAGCTTGAGCTTAATCAGGTTTTCATATAACGATGAATATTGAATGCTTTGTTAACAAGGTAACATTGATTGCAAACACTGATTTGAAGACTATATAAGGGAGAACTCTAGAAATTGGGAAACCTAATCCCCATACCTCTTGTGTGATACTAGTTGCAACCAGAGTTGATTCTCCTTTAACCTTATTTTTTCCAAAACCACATAGATTAACGACTTAAAAATTCATTGGGATTGTGAGGCCAGACCCAACTATTTTCTGTGCAGTCGTGTTCGTCTTTAACATTTTCATAGTGATTGAGTACTATCTTCTCTAATAACTCGAGATTTAATCTGAAGTAGGCAACATAAAAGTAGTCATAAACATCTTCGTCTCATCGTTTGTGATTCCACAATATCTTGTTTCGCACCGTACAATTAAGATTATGTGGAGGTGATTGATATTACTAAATTTGTTTCGGGGAATATAAGTCCTAGTCTCAATTGGTTCATGTTCACCTTGATTTATCAAAATACTGAAACAAAACTTCTAGGTATTTCATGGGAGACATATTTATCTATTCAATAGACTTTGCAATGTGAGACAAATTGGTTTATCAAGTCTTCGACATTGGAGTCATGTAGAAACTCTTAGTTGTAAGGTGAGATAAGTTTAAGGGAAACAAGCCGCGAGTCATGATGGGATTCGAGGCGTAAGGGAACGTGACTGTACCTTGATCGAGTGTGAGATTGGTTAGGCCTCAACTAACTTGTAGTAGGATAGTGTGCATGGCGGCTTAATACGGTTGTGGTGTTCAAATCGGACTAGGTTAGGTTTTTACGCATTGCGATTTCCTCGTTAACAAAATTTAAATTGTTTGTGTTATTTCTTTTAAGCGTTATATTTGTTTATATAATTGAAATATCACGGGTTTTTCAAGTTCAATCGTTTGTGAATCCAACCTTTTTGGTTGTTGATTAAATTGATTGACACTTGGATATTGGTTTTGATACCGTCCAAGTTATTTCTTATATTCAATTGGGCTCGCAAAATTCACTTATTTGTTTGATTGCAGATTGAATTGAGAAATTGAGATATAACTCTTGGATATACTTTTCTTAAGATTGAGTCTCGACTGTCTGGTTGATTCTCTTGAAAGTATATTGGAGTTAGTCCATCAGATTGTTTAAACGAAATATTGGGTGAGGTTGTTGGGCCGCTTTTCAAAGATCAACTAAATTTCAAGCAACTAATAAAACAATGCACTCCTCGTTTCGGGAAAATTGATACTTTTATTTTTTTAGTTTTGGCCTATTTGTTTTATGTTGGTCGGCCCTCCCCATCGTGATGAGTGTTCTAGTATAATTTGAATTAATTATAGAGTGCATCTACATGTGCACCCCTACTAAACCGGGGTACGTTCCTCCCCGATTATTGGTGTGTCAACTCAGGTTAAAATTTTTCTTTTTGTTAATAAAACATATTTTTGTTTTTGAAATTTTTGCTTTTGGAAATATATGCGTGGGGATTTCAAGAAACAATTATTAAATTCGTAGATGAAGTTCGAATATTTTGTGGAGATGGATAATGACAAAGACAAGAGTTTTCTTCACCATTGATTTTCACGCGAATCGTTTCTAAAATTGAAATAAGATTAGATCTCAAAAACTCCAAATCTTTATAATGATTTATTATCTCGATTCAAAAGGTGTTAAATACATGATTATCTCCATGGAAGCATTGCTTTATCCTTTGATCTTGACTAAGATTTCTCTAAAAGAATTATTAGGGCTTGTTTTTTGAAACTTTGATTTTTCTATAACCAAACAAATATCAAATTCGGACTTTAGAATTACTACCAACAAGTTTTATTCAATACAGTCAAATGTTTTCTTAAGAATAAATTGAACTTCTAAGTTAGGTAGATTAAAGAAAGGGGAGAAAAGGATTTTGGTGTTTTACTAAAAAGCATATTGTCTTCATATGTTCATCTCTAAATAGACTCTACATCTCGTTTGGATTATCTTCATTACCGTTGATGAATTGTAATAGAATTATACATTTGGCTTGCTCCAAAATTTAGGGATATGCAATGAAACAAGTGTTTCAAGTATGTTCATTGGGAGTTTTCGAAACGCATAACAAGCACACCGAGAATTCATCAAGATCACGTATGATTACCAGAATTTTCTGATGTACACAAGAAGAGAGAAAAGTGAAGGAAAAGTATTGAATATTGATGATAACTTAGGTTTCGCCCAAGTTTTGCTTCCCAACTCGTCCATTTCCGATTTCAAAACTATATTTAATTAATACTAGGTATGATCCTCGTGTCAGAACGGCACCTGTTTGGCATATTCTAAGGCTTGGTGAATAATGATTTTCAACGTATTTGATGCTGTTCCATAGCATTTATCGATCACGTATATTTTTTTGTCATAATATTTGAAATATGAGATCTTTTATTCTCTATGACTATCGTTAGTTGATGGCATTATTTAAGTGGCGTTCTCTCAAATCAATGTGCATTACAATTGACCAAATGGAGATGAAGCCTAGTCAATTATAAACGGCACCAAAGTTTTGTGAGTACTAAAGGCAAGTGCTTGGTGATCTGCACTCAACTCGATTGCAAAGCCGACCACAACAAAATAACGATTCTGAATTAAATTTCCGTCCACCAATCCTTGTATCTAATGTTTACTTAGTTACACCAAAAGTTAGACTGGAAGGTTGGAGAGGGAGACATGACTTGCTCCAGGCAATTTCATGTCTGCCGGTTTTGCACCCCATCCATTAGAATATTTGTACTCCATTAGAACCAAGTATATGGGTTCTATTTCTTATGTGAAGGGACTTTTTTCTACATAACTGATTGATGGTATTCCAAACTTTTCCTTTCGTAACCTTGGTTAGTCTTTCTTTCGAAAAGTGATTTTATTGAAAAGAAAGAAATAAAGGCTTTGGTCAAGTGAGATACAAAAATCTGATAAACACTTGAGCCCAATCAAAACAACCTTAAACAAGTCGTTGTCACTTATTACAAAGTGATTGATGAAATAAGTGTCTTGATTTCTACTATGATCGGCATTTCTTCTCCTGCTCTGTTGTTTGACATGTTTGATAACTCTTTCTCCCCATAAGGGCCGGCTAATCCCAAATGGTAGAATGTGGTACCATCGGCTAATTTTATTTTGCGGGCTTAGTAGTGCGCAAAGCCGTAACCCATGAAATTGAGAAGTCCATCGTGAGTGTGAAAATGATTCCCAATGTCTTCATTATTTTTAGCAGTTCGCCACCTGTGTTATTTTGGTCTCCATGACCTACAATACATATAAACTGTTGTATTTCGCTCCGGTGGATATCTGTGTCTAGAATAATAACATTATACACTAAAATACACTATCAGGAAATGCATTGAAAATGCGGGGAGGATTATATTACGAAGATCGGCTTATCTTATTGAAATAGATGCAAGGCCAAGGGTAGTGGATATCTTATTACATCCACAACCATTTATATGCATAATCTTATGTTATTCAAATATTCATCTATAATACGATTACGTCTGATAGCGACGCCACAACGATTGGCCCCCTTCTCTATTAAAAGTAATACTCCTCCATTTTGTTTCATTTGGCCTATTTTTTAGCTAAAATGAAAAAGTGATAAGTACCTTTGTTCTAAAGCGGAGGTAGTAGTACCTAATCGATAACGTTCATTTCATGAAGGCAGCCACTTCCTGACATCTTTAATTGGCGCAGTATTAAAATCTTCCCTTAAGGTTGATAGATTCAAATTGAGGTCGTTCCTCTTCTTGTCAACTACTTTTGGGCCCTACACATGAAAATGTAATCAAATCACAATCACGACAATAACTGTGTACACAATTTAAACTAACTAAAAAGCATTCAAAAAGCATGCATGGTATGCCAAAGAAAAACCATTTTGGATTACAGCAACATAATAGTTTCTTTCATCGCTCAATACCATGTTTTTCATTTGAACATTAATATTTCAATGAAATACCTAGAAAAATAATGTCGCTATCCTGGGAGAAATTTTGTAGACTGGTATAACAAAAATTAAAGGTCAGTAATGTTGAAGTGACTAACAAATCTGCCGAAATACCAAAAAATTGAAACAAAGTAAACGATCTGAGAAATGGAAAAAATGTGCTCATATGAGTCATATATAGGTTTGCAAATGATAACATTGACGCATCATTTCATATATCAGTTTGAGAGTTATATAATCCCAATTAGTTTGTGATCCCATTAACGTTTTCATTATAAGAGCACTTATTACAAAGACTTGGTGGTTGATATCCCATTAGATATATATGTGCCTAATACATGGATTGGAAAAGAGTCTGTCATAAAATGTGGACGTGAATTTGGAAAAGCGGAGTTAGACATTTGGACTCCGAGATAAGTAAACTATAAGATTATCCAATCACCGGAAGAAAGTGCACTATAATTTTTTTGGGGGGTTTGCAATGATATCATTAGCAAATTTAGTAGTACTGTAATTGGAATTTACGGGGCAATACGGTTTAAAGTCTACTACTGTTGATTCTAGTGTCGGGTCCTCACGGAAAATTGTGCGGTAACATATTCGCAAAGTCCTTGTTCTGGTCATCTATGTTTCTGAGATCTAGCCTCGGTGTTGCCTATGCTAAGCTTTAAATTCATTCTTCACATTTTTGGCCATAAAAAGAGGAGGACTATAACTCATACAGTTTTGGCTTCAATAATAAACTCCTAGTGCCAACCGCGGGATTGCGGATGCCTTCATGTTAAATTGTATCATGTCGCTAACATTATCCTTTATGTTTCTAAATATTTTTCAAGGAATGATTAGCTGACCATACCTTCCATTTTGCTTATAGCAATCATTAAGTTTACCGACACCGTGTTGTACTTACCGCACACACTGCAAAAACCAGTAGGAAAAAGAAAGATCAAACACGAAAGATGAGGCATTGATCCAATTCGGAGAAGCAACAAACAATTTGTAGAACTAAATTGTTGTAATATGTCTGATGTTTTGTAAAGTAATTTTGTGATCAAGGTACTTCAATGTTATAAATTGACTTTTTAATATTTACCAAGTGAAAATCAAATTATAAAATTTTTAGTTAAATTAGATATAATAATTTAGATCCTTTTTTTTTGGTTTTATATCGTTTATTTGATGCATTTTTATTGATTTTACATGAGTTTTATGATTTTGGCCTCATTAAAAATAAAATTTCAATTTTATAAAGCATATTTGCCCCCACAAGACATATAAATTACAAATATTATAAGCCTAAATTCGTGGGATTTGAGAATCAAGTGGGGTCGACGGACCCATTTGTCCCTACATCCCTCCGTCCCAGTCTAATCAAGGAAGAGTGTATTTAACGTTTATTCTATATTTAAACCTCAAAGTTTGAGACTACAATAATTTTGCCAGATACCTTAACTAGCTGACTGAAAAATATCAGTCATTAAGGAAATCTAAACCACATAACTCAGCTAGCTGACAGAATTGCTCCCTCTAAATTTCTTCACTTCACATACGCTTGAGTTTATTGGGATCAGCCAATTGTGTGAAGAAATGAGCAAGATAAGTAAACATACCAGCTACAAAACAAATAATCAAATTTAGAAAATCTAAAAAGTAGTCCATGAAAGCACTCTTTGGTGAATGAGTCCTGTCCGAGAATATCAATGCCCTGTATATTGCTTCAGTTAAGGCATATGCTGTAATCGGGTCTGATTCTTCTGCTAGAATTCCATGCTCAGTTAAACAAACAATGTCATATGCTCCGCTTGTTTCCGATACACCCAAGAATTCACATATCTTAATCCGGCCGTCAATCCTTTCTTCTACCGTTAACTTATCGCCGTGTGTCATGATCAAGATTGGGTTTTCATCTGTAATTACCAAAAGAACAAACAAAAAAACACCTTCAATCTCACTTGCAACTAATCTGACTCGACATCTGACTCACAGAATATATTATTGGGGTTTTTACTTTGAAGTCATGGGTTCGACTCCTCTGGTTAGTTACTACCATATAGTATGATTATCAGTGGAAGAAATGGAAATGCTTACTGGATTTTCTTATAGAAGTAGCGTAGAGGAGTTCTTTAGTAGACTCCAATGGCTTCGAGTCGCCATTCATGAATGCTTTGTAAATCTCTGCAATGTTCACTACCACCACAGCGCAGTTAACTCGTCTCCTTGCAAATCTAGATGTAGACGGCGTTGCAGGCTCCGACGTCAAACTTTCTTCTAGTACTCCTGGTCTATGGTAGAGTTGGTGATGCTGAACTCCGGCTGCCATCCAGTCGTTTACGCCTTCAGACTCTCACCTAATTGACTGGAATCTAAACCTATCGAGTCGTAAACACAAAATCCACTCCTCATAGATCTTAATACATTGTGTTCTTCCATGAACATGGATTTATGCTCTGATGACACCCCTGCTGTACAATTTTTAAATCAATACACAAAATGTCACAAATCATAATATTTAAGTTTGAATCACACAATTCCAGAAGCGAAAGTAAGAATTATAATTACCTGAAGTATGAGTGAAAGGAATGAGACCAGATCTGCCAAGAACACTATACATAAGATTAATAATAGAGCTTTTGCCAGCACCAGAAAATCCAACTAGTAGTATTGTAATAACTGGAGATATATCCATCTCTTCTTTCTTAATGCCACCAATTGGTAACCAAAAATCACCAGACCTGTAACTTAATAGTTTATGTCTAAGATCATCAAGACCTTCGGTAGCAATTAAAGCAAGTCTTTCCATTTCTCTTATAACTTTCAATCTTGGTGTAAGATCTGTAATAGGAATGTTGTTGTAATCAAGTTTTAGATTACCATTTTCATCAAATTCTTTGGCTGATCTCCACCAGTTATGAAAAGATGAGTGACTTGGTGATAAAATATCACTGTGGTTATCATATTCTTCATCACTTGAAGGTGGAACTTGGTTCCTCATCTTCTTTTTCTGTTTTCTTCACCTAAGTTTTTGATCATTCATGAGATCTTGTATACAACGCTGAGTTGAATAAAATAAAATAAGGAAAGATCGCTGCAGATTCGTTATGGGCAACATGTGAAGACGTGAAGTGAAGGCGCACCATAAATGGAAAGTGTCAGGTACCAATTAATCGTATAGGATTTGGTAGTATTCTATGCAATCACCTGTGCATGTTGTTTCACGAATCTTTCAGAGAAATCAAATTTCAGACATATATGGTAAGATAAGAATGAAGAATGGAGTGCAACAGAAAATTAACCAGATGAAGATTCTGGCTGTGATCACAATTTTGATGCCCTTACTGGTCACGATGAATTTAATCATCCCCAGTGCTATCTTCAATCTGAAATTGAAGGATTGTACATGTATTGTGCATATGTTGCTAATGCAGCCACTTGAACTGTGGACCAACAAAGACCCAGTGTTATACTAGTTTGAAGATCTTGTATTAGTGACAAGTGACAACTGATAGTGACATGTATCAGTCCTGACACGGGCAAACCATGGTTCACCTATGACACAGTTCGACGAGCCTCAAACAAGTATGAAGAGAACCTCAAGGCAAACAAAATACAACAGTGAAGCAAATAAAATTAAGTGCTACAATTATTACAGTCCTTCAATAAAACTTTTAAAAGAAGTTGTATTGAAGTAATGTAGCTTGTAAGTTTCAACAGAAACCAAAATTGTAAACAATGGGGTTACATACGATACACAGCGATTAGGAGTTTAGGACCCTTGTGTTACAACCTGATACAAACAACAGATGCTGAAGAAAACTGGTAGCAAAGTTAGCAAACCTGAAAACAAAGAAACTAGTAGGTAAGCCAAAACTCCTTACGGGTAGGGTTATGTGTCAGTGTGCTTCTTTAAGTCTCTTTATCAAAGCATCCAACGATTTCTTCTTTGTATTCACCTTTGCTCCCCTTCCTGCAAAGCTTCCAAAATATCGATCTGAAGGATCTTTTAATTTCTCAGCTATCGTTACCACTTTCTTGTAGTCTAAAGCTTTGTAACTCCTTTCCCTGATCACTGGATTCAGAAAATTCTCTGCTTGATTGCTTAAAAGTAAGTTAATCATTTGCCTAGACTCAGCCAATGCAGACTTCAATTGATTCGATTCCACATCTGTAAAGAGAGTAGATTGGTTTTCTGCAAATGACTCCAATAACTGTATATCCACATCAATCCCCATAACAGCATTTATACTAAACCTCTTCACCAAATCCCCTGCCAAAATCCCTAAAATCTTCTCTGATATGTGAGACAGAACTTCTTGTAGAACCCGTTGAAGTACTTGAACCGGTAATATCTGTTGAGCAGTAGAAACCAGTGTTTCGAGATATATAATCACTTCATTAACATATTCATTTCCGTTAGGTGGAGCTTCATCAGCCATCCAACTAATATTCTCTGTTAACGCCATGAACCCATTAACCTTAGTTTTGAGAAGACCTGAAAGCATTGATTCAGCTGCATCACGGGAGCTAGTCAACGGGAATTTACTTTTCTTAATCTCAGTGATTCTCAAAGGTATTCCAGAAAGTTGTGCAGCATGACGGAAGAAGAAATCACAAGCTCGTTCCAAAACCACCATGTTAGCAGCAACTTGCATAGCTTGGGAAACCCCATGAACATTCGATTTTACAATATTTAGTAACGCCTCATCCAAAACCTCACCTAGAAGTCGATCCAAATACTTCTTAACCACATCATGGAAATCTAATTGTCCACCATAGGACATGAAACTTACAGAATCTTCAATAAAAGATCGAACAAGACGGCAACAGTCTGGCACCGTGGAAGAAAACGGTGCAATGTAGGGAAATGCAGGGGTTATATCAGAGGTTTGTATTTGAAATGATAATACATTCATCGAGTACTCATACTCTTTCTTCATTAGCATCTGCTCAAAACCATCGGCGGAAACTGCTTCTCCAATCAACTTTCGACAATCAGACAGTAAGAGTTCATGGTATTTGTCTCTGTGCTTACTCAGTACATCAAGCAATGGATCAACTAAGTATCCATATCGACGTAGTGTCACTCCAAGTAAACTAACATAGTCTTTAATTAGCAATAGATGATTTGCTGTTTGCATTCTAGAGAACTGATCTTCTAAAACAGAACACATTTTCATTACCGCAGTTTCCCATAAGTTCTCCACTTCATATTTTGAAATCAACCCACCACCTGTTCTCAAAACCCGATCTTCCACAATAAAGAAACCAGCAATCTGAGCGAAAAAAGTCTGATGTGACTCAAGAAAAGGCGTCATCGATGATACCTGAAAATCTGATGTTAACTGAAGCTTCCGATTCTCAAAATAATAATGCTTAAATCTCTCCTCCAAACCAAGTGTCTGATGAATATGATACGCTCTATACAGAGGAGTCAAATCAAAACCTAACACACCACCAGCACCACCACCATTACTCACTAACTTGTCACTCCCACTATCATCACCTACATTACCACCAACATCTTCGTCATCATCTTCTTCTTCTAACGCATAAACACAATCTCTCAAACTTAATCTACTCTGCTCTTCCGCTTGCCGTTGTTTAATCCGTAACTCCTCCTCTCTCTGCCTAGCCGAAGACGCTTGTCCAATCGCCAACTGCCCTAAATTCCTACTAACAATTCTAATCTCAACAAGCCAATCTCCAAACTCTTTATTAACTCTTTTCTCAATATACCCTCTGATCAAAGGTATCTGTCTCTCTAACATACACCTTATCGTCGAAGAATCAATCTTACCCAAATAATCTCTTTCAATATTATCAACACATTTCAAAACCATATAATAATTATTACTCAACAAATGTGAATTAGTCCTGCCACAATTTTCTAATAATTTAATACAGATCTGAACAGACTCAATCGCTAAACTCACATTCTTACTAACATTCTTAGATTCAATAAACGAATCCAACGAATCCAGTAATGGGGATGCAACAGAATGTAGCTGATTATTCGAAACTGATAATGATGATTTCAATTTATCAACATCAGACAATAATGATTTTAATTCATCAACTGCTGTAATAAAATCTTGGTAATGGATTTTACATACTTCTTCGATTTCTGATTCTTTTGATTTAGTGAATGATCGGAGACGTGATAAGAGTGTTTCTGGTTTACCTGAGATAAATGCTTTACGAACGAATGATGCTAAATCTTCACCGTTACAGATTGCTGAGAAGAGCAAAAGCTCGTCGAGTTTTTCTGAATCTGCTGCTGCGGCACCGTTGCTGTTGATGATCGCTTTGTTGTTGTTGATGGCGGTGGTGGTGTTTGTGATCGGTGTGATTTTTCTCCTGGATTTGGTTGACTGCATTTTGATTGAAGGAAGAATTGAGTTTGAAAGAAGAAGAAATCTGGAGAGAAATTAGGTTATAGTGACATTTTTCTAGATCCGCGGAGATGAAGGTGGAAGGACCAATAAAGAAATTTGGATTTTTAGATGACGGATATAAATATCATGGGCCATATTTTGGTCTAAAATGCCCCTGTAAAGCGGATAGTTCCGACACAGTAGCGACATACCACGACGGCACGACACTTACAAGCTACAAGTCCCAAAATCTCGCCCGCCACTCGGTCAACTTTGGCCCGGTGACCGCGTCTGATAGTTTGAAAATTAGTTCTACCTTCAATGTTGGACAAATGAAACTCTCTAAAAAAAAAAAAAAATACAACTCAATTAATATCGACAAATGTAGTTTGTTTTTTTCTTAGAGAAATGCAAATGCCAGAATGTAGTTAAATCTATTGTAGTAGACTT
>JAJJWW010011459.1:0-62038 GCA_023531295.1 Papaver armeniacum
TTGTAATCATCAAATAGGGTAATTAATTCAATTTTTAAATATATTCCATGGGGGATATATACTCCATCTTTGTTAATTCTATACTAAAAACTAGGTGTTTCAAACTTCTAAGAAGATATTAATATGGGTGAATTTGGAAAAAAATACTCTCTTTGTTATTTCTTAATTCATGTGGAAAAACTCTACAACGTCAACTAAAACGAACGGAGGGAGTAATAAAGTCCAAGAATGTCCCAAATGAAAAGAAAAATTACAAAAAAAAAAACAATAATAAACCCTAATATAGTTTTCTAAAAATTATAAAAATAAACAAAACCCTAAAAAATAAAAAATAAAAATCTTCTTTTTCCGCTCTTGTCACTGTGTCTTGACTCCAAGTCTTTACATAGTTACCAAAATCTTTGGCTCAAATTTTCTTTTCGATCCAATATTCAAAACCTATAACCAAAAGACAAATTTACAAGAAAACGTAAAATAGAACAAGAAAAAGAAAACCTAAAAAATAAAATAAAACTAAAAACAAAAACTAAAAACCTAAAAATAAATCTAAAAACGTGATCAATATCTACGACACAAAAAATTGATGTGATTTTTAATGTTGTTTAAAGTGGTAGTGAAAATATCGCTTCACTCGCACTTGTGAAGATTCGTTTTAGACTCATATTAAAATAGAAAACTCAAGATGAAGTTGTTATCAAGATTATAAAAAACAATGAGACTCGAGAATTCACCATAAAATTTGTTCTTCGCCGCTTTGGGTTGTGAGGCTTACTTCCTAGCCTCGATGGGAATAGTGACTAGCGTTACTAGTGTTGTTTTTATTATATACACTTAGTTAAAAGAATGTTTTTTGATACACCAATTAAAGTGATTCAATCTAATTAATATTCATGCAATTCTTTTCGTTTAAAGTAATTCTTATATAATACAAAGGTAGATTTTCAAAGCAACAATTGTAAATTCGAAGCATAGAACATCAAAAAATCTAGGCTAAGCATTCTCTATTGAAAGAATCACAACTGCTCAATTATAATCCTTGAGACAATTTTTATTCAAGGCAAATAGTCATAAAAGAAAGGGAACATTATCTAAATACCCCTACTATGAGGCCCCTTGAAATATACCCTTATCAACTTTACAAATACCCCTAAGCCTAATACATTACTAAAATACCCTCTTTTATATAGTGAATATACAAAACCACCACCACCACTATTCAAAAAAAAAAAAAAAAATTAAAATTAATGCCCACACCACTGTCCACCGCCAACCACCACCACTGTCCACCGCCCACCACCACCACCGACGACCACCACCACCACCAACCACCACCACCGACCACCACCACAACTAACAACCACCACCGACGACCACCACCACCGACCACCACCACCGACCACCACCACCGACCACCACCACCACCACCACCACCGTCCACCACCACCACCGACCACCGCCAACCACCCACCGCCAACCACCACCACTGTCCACTACCACCGCCGCCGCCAACAACCGACACCCACCGCCGCCGCCAACCATCACCGCCGTCAACCACCATCGCCGCCGCCAACCACCACCACCGACCACCACCATGTGGAGTCAACTTGTCGAGTTGTGTCCATATCGGAGGCAACTAGCTCAAGTTGTCTTCAACAAGTAAAGGCAACTAGCACAAAGTTGTCTTCAAAAGTGAAATCAACTAGCCTAAGTTGTCTCCATATATGGAGGCAACTAGCAGCAAGTTGTCTCCAAAAAATAAAAATTATACACAAATAAGTGAACCTAGTGTGAATCGAACACACATCATCTCGACATATAGTCAAGCAGTGCTACCATTGCACCACAGTGTCCGCCACACCATCAGTGCTCAACCGACAATTCAAACAACCACCATACAACACCACACCATCCATCTGTGCTACTGCAACTCTACTTGCAAAAGCTTCATGACCACAACCGTCTATGCACACTTGCAACATGAGCCAATAAGTGGGCCACTTCCATGCCCCTACTCAAACACCATCAAGCAACACACAAGCAAAGAATAACTTCTTTGCTCGTCCAATGCCCGGATTCATATTGAGTTCCTTCTCAACTTCCTAGGCATTCATCTACTCTCTTGACTTTAAAGCATGAGCACCAAGCAAAGCACAACCATCATCATCAAATCAACACAACCCCGTATTACCATTAGCATCACAAATTCACCAACTAGCTCAAAAACATAACCAAGTTGCCTCTGAACTGAATAAACTAGCTCAAGTTGCCTCCAATTCAGAATCAACTAGCTCAAGTTGCCTCCAAAGTGAAAGCAACTTGGTCAAGTTGTCTTCAAAGTTGGAAGCAACTAGCACAAGTTGCCTCCAAAGTGAAAGCAACTTGGTCAAGTTGTCTCAGTAAAGTTGGAAGCAACTAGCACAAGTTGTCTCCAAATAAGTAGAAGCAACTTGGTCAAGTTGAATATCACACCATCAAAATGGAGCTATTTTCGATGTTTCTACCAGCTCAATATCACGTAAATATCATTAAAAATAGAAATATACCACTTTTCTTGGAACAATGGCTTCCTCCGTCATCTCAACTTAAGGGGTTTTAGCTCCTCATATTAATCACTTGCTCAAAATATTGGTTCATATCTCAAGAGTGTTCAAAAATAGGTGAAAAGTGCTAATTCAGAGATTTGCAACAGATATAAGTGTCGCGAATTCACTGTTACATGGAACGATAAAAGAGATGTGTGGTAAAATAAACAATGGTTCTGATGCGTAGTATGTTCTTCGTGTTCTTCCGGAGTGCAGCAGCAGAACCCGATTCCTATAACTCTTGATTTCGTCCTCTGCGCTTCTCCAAACTTTTCCAAACTTTGTCTAAACTTGCATAGCCTTCTCTGGGACTCGAGCACACCTTTTATACACCACTGAAACCCTCAAAACTCCGAGTAATCCTTTGTTTTTATTTCTGTGCAAGTCACGACAATAATGTTTTCCCTTAATTGATTTACGCGTTTCAACTCCTCCCAAACTCTTTCCTCCCAAACTCTTCCTTAGATAGATATGTATCTTAGGAAAGAATATCTCGCCTTTAGTCTCCCTGAAATTCCAAAAATAAATCATACAAGGACCCGTGTAAACTCACTCCCCTGTTTTCTAAAAAACTCGATATCCAGTCAATTCCAGCCCAATCAAACACCCATAACAGAATTGTATTGCCATTACAGGCCTAGCTCATGAAGTTCAGCGATTTAATCTCGCTAAAACTGGTCCAAATCTTCAACCCTAATTATGCCAGTTTGAACCCAATTCTTCTCGCAAATTTTGAAATTCAATGAAGAGGATGACCTCCCCCTATCAGTGGCTGGTCTCCTTTTAGCAACTAGGGCGGAAATAGTAAATTTGGGGTGCAATGAGTAATTTGCTCCGGGTGTCTTTATTATCACTTCTTCTCGGGCACCTCGAGAAGTTAGTTTTTTTGTGGTGGGGGGTGCCCTTATCCAAAATGTGGGTGCTAATAACAATTCATCCGGGTCGATTTTCCCAAAAATGTTTATTTACCAAAATTATAAAGTTGAAATTTTTAGTGAAATGATATTTTAGGTTGAAATGAGTAGTAATTAAGAGGAGAACTGTTCGATGATTGAATTTGTAGTCGTTCAGATCTTTCATTTGGGCAAGAGATATGGGCCGAGCAAATTATGTCAGCCAAATGGATTTACTAGGACCTCGCGAGATTAAGTGAAGCCGCCGGCGGATGTTGATGATCCAAACGGATTGAGAAGACACGCGCGATCGCTCAATAACCGCAGTGAAAAACTATTAAATTTGCTCATATGCTCGGCCATTTTCCTCTTTTGTTGAGTCCATTGGGGGATAAATAAACAAATCAAAGATTTGTTCACTCCACGGAAACTGTCCTAACAAGCCCGATTCATAATGGTGAGGTAATTTAGGAAAACGTCCACATGTCACAAGATGACTAGGCTGGAGAGAGAGGCAGAGTGGACACCGGCACAGAGGATCTCGAGCCCTGTTACACAACACATGGCCCGTTTCATTGAAGCAATGTACATAGCCGCCTGTTACGCACACATCATCAAATAAGATACCAGAAGCCCAAAGGAGCACAATTACTGTATAAGATTTTTCTTGTCTAGCTATGTCTATTTTTTGTGTATATATAATTAATGAATTGGTTGTAAAAGAAATTAAAATTGAGAGCAACAAACACAACATCACTTGGTGTTATGTTTTGTTTCTACTAATGTACTTATGCTTGATGCTTCCATTGAGAGCATTTTGATCCAACCAAAAACAGCTATTTTTGATTGGCGGTCTGACAAATTAAATGCAGTCAGTTAGGAGGTATCACTAGAATTTGCATAACATGTTGCAAGTGACAGAGAATATTTTGTACAACGAGTTCTATCTTAAATTTTCAAGCTGCACATTGATATCAATTTATTTCTCGATTTCCAGATACATTGTATATTGATGGTGAAGTATTTGTGATAAGATAGAAAAAAAAAAAAAATAATTTATTTTTCATGTATCATATGGAATGACAAACAAATTACATTTGACATCAAAATGAATTAAAGAATGAAAAAAAAAAAAATAAAATAATAGAAAACATAGAAAAGTAACTGTATCCAGACAGTGTGTTTTAATCTTGTCAAACGCCACAACACATCTCTACAAGAAACCCTTTTGCTTACAACTTTGGATTGCTCCATCAACCATTTGCTTGAGATTATATTTGAATTTGAACCCCAAATTTAAGAGCTTCTTTGCTGAAAGATGAAAACTCTTTTCATTTCTTGTCTCATCTAAGAACCTGCAAAAACAGATGCCAAATAGTTTGTGTTACTACAAAAGTTGGACAATGGACATACAAAAAATATGGCTAAGAAATGTGCAAACTGAATTGTAACCTACTCTAATGGCATTTGAATATCTGGATAACGAGTTGAAATCAATTTGGCTAGTTCATATACAGATGTCTCGGCTGACGAGCAAATGTATCGACCTTTTGCATTTTGGCATTCGAATAGAAATATATGTCCTGAAACTACATCGTCAATGTGCACCATTAGTGTTTCTTCAAAACCACGTCCAAGACCATATTTTGTACCTGCAATATGATTGAAAAATAATCAAAATTAACTTAGCTTATTCGTCTAGCTAAACTGAGAATCAAAACGGGGCGAAATGAAGGAACATTAACGTACCTAAGATCATCGCCAAAGATACTGAAATGGAGCCAGGAAGATGAGGACAGGTAAAAGGACCAACAACCAATGGTGGAATGATCGAAACAACATCTAGACCATTATCTTCTCCAAATTTAAGGGTTGCTTGCTCAATCAAAGTTTTGGGTATAATATATGAACTCCCATGAATTTTCATATCTCTACAGAATTCAACATCACTCCATGAATTCTCATCCATTTCTTTGAGACCTGATTTGTTTACGAAAACCGCAGCTGCAGTAGAAGTATACACAACTCTCTTCACTGTCTTTGATCTCAAACATGCTTTTAGTATGTCTAGATTTCTTGCTATAACTGTATTTACCGTTGCATCATCTGCTTCGTTTCCATCTACAAAGTCGGCCGGGTACGCTACGTGAAAAACACCGATGCAACCCTTTATTGCTTCGTCGAAACTATGACGTTTTTCGAGATCGGCGTTGAAGATTTGCAGCCTCTCTGATGCTCCTGGAAGGTTTGTAAGATGGCTTACGTCCCTCTTCCTTTCTGGTACAAAATACATAAAACAGGAACTACTTGTTAAGAGAATTGATTAAGTTGGTGCCAGTTTGGATGTTGTTCTATCTGAAAAATCTATCAAATAACAAACCACTTATTCTGGTTGCCGTGGTTTACCAGGATCCAATCTGACGGTGGCTCGGACGGTGTAGCCGCGTTCGAGGAGTCGCATGATCAACCATGAACCGATGTATCCTGCTCCACCAGTTACACATACCGTACCTCTCTTCATTCGACTTCCTCCTTCCATCTCATAAAATTGCAAGACTTTGGAATCAGCGGTGTTTCTCTGCTTATATCTGTCTACTTATGTTCTTCGATTCAGTTAATGGGAACAAGTACAATATTAGTTTTTCAATGAAGGGTGAAAACCAAATTATAAGTACAGTATTAGTTGGCGTCATAATCCCACAGGCCTTTGTTTAAGGACTCGCCACATGCATCCGTGAGGTGTCATGTAATGGTCTAATCTTCAAAGCTTTGCGCCCTAAATCCCTCTACTTCGAACATTAGTTGCACAAGACAAGCCAGCAATATAAACAGATGCCGCTCATCGGAGCACAAGCACAATAAGAGATGGATATTCTTAAAAAACCAACAGAACTTGAGATGTCCCAAAATTGAACGTGTTTTGTGCTGCGATCACTATCCTAAAATGAAGTACTGTATCTTGGAATCGGGATTGGAGATGGGGCAGTCCAGAATCATTTAAATTTTTATTGCCGTCTCTAGCTTGGGATGTGCTATTAGTATATTGTTATCGTTGACTATTTTTGTCTCTTCTCTTTCTCTAACTACTCCAATTCCAAGTTCTTTATTCGCTTCTTGTTAGCATAATAAATATTTGAGTAACCTTGTTTCACGACATAATGTCGGCTGAACTACATCCATTATTGAAGAACCATGTGAGTATTTCAAGCCAGATAAAAATCAAGTAACATAATTTAAGAACATACAGTGTTATACAGTTAAACTAATTAAGTAATACAGTTCATTTGCTCGTCGCATCATAAATCTCATGAGCATTATGTCTTTTGCCAGAACTGGCATCTTCTTATCGATGTAGATTCAGTCTTTATTTTTCAGTACGTAACATCAATCGATTGAAAGATGAAAATTCAGCATGGTCCAAAAAATAGAAACTAAATGGCAGCAGTAAGGTAAGCAAGTATGCCGAACAGCAAAATGCTAGTCAGACCATAGCTAGCTAACGACTGGCAGGTGGATGCAGGGACGGAGCTAGAATTTTTGGCTAGGGAGGACAAATTTATATATTGACAATCATGATCCAAATCCGGCTAGGCGGCCGAAGGCCGCAACTTTTTTTTCCACCTTTGCTTTATTAATTTTGGGTTGGGAACACGTTGTTTTGCGTTTAGAGCTGTAAATGTGTGAAATTGCAGAAACTCATGACTCGACAATATAACAAACATGCTATCGAAGGGTTTACCTTTTCTTCTTTTTTTCGTTTTTGAATTAGGTTACTAATTTTATATTAGCATATTGCCTATATGATGCTTGAATTTGCTAGTTATACATGAAGCTTTATCAAGTATGGATTACCCATTTAATCTTCCTCATTCTATGCTAAGAAAAAGCTACTGACAATTAAGGGAAGCATACAAAATCATCGCTTTTAAACCAATTTTCCGTTGTTCCCCTTAAATTTATTCTCCGGTGTGATAGAATTAGCAAACTACCAAACCAATATAGTTAAAACTATAGATTCCAGTGGGGACAACTGTCGCCACTAGACCCTTAAAAGCTCCGTGCCCGGGTGGATGGATAGCATTTCAAGCTCTAACAACTCATTCTAGCCTTTCATCCATGAAGCTTTTACGCAGGCCAGGGCCGGTCCTGAATTTTTTTTGCCCCAAAGTAAAGTCAACAAATGTTGCCCTATTGTAATTTTTCTTGTGATATGGATATGAACAACATAACCTAACCCAATTAAAGCCGCTAGAAACTATAGTTTCATGCAACATTTGATCATTCAAAGAGTATATAGGTATCTAGCTTGAAACTAATCACTCACTGGATACCCGAAACGCAGGTCGATATTATTGGAATATACATGTATTAAAGGGATCAATGTTGCATTTGACAATCTTGGGATCTCCTATCTATCTATTTTCCGATACTTTAACATCTATTTCATTTTATGAACAATAATTAGAACGTAGAGAGGGAAAGACCGACGGAGACCAAAACCAAGATTTTCTCAAAATCAAGATCTGAAGTGGGGACTTTACATTTCTATTGGCAGCACTTACCAATAGTTGCAAGGAAGTCCATGGAAACTACACGATCTGGCAGAATACCACTACATGGTATGCGTACATCATATGAATTATGTTGTCCCCATAGGCTTTGTAGATGTAAATAATCCACAGGGACAGGTGGAACGATCCTAAGCCATGGCGTACCGGAGCAAGCATGCATCTAGAGTACCGGATCGCCTCTCCGAATCTGGGCGTGAGGAAAGAGGAGCCGAAAGTCGAAGAAAAAGGGAAAAAAGTTGTGATGCGATGGACATCGGGCACTGGAGCCATAAATGCGCTGACAAAGTGGGTGAAGAGATAAGAAGGACTCGGTCGGGGAAGGCTCGGCCAAGGATCCCAAGGGCGACATCGGTTATTCCCATCGAACAGGCGACATCGAGTGACGAGTTTGGCGTAGCGAGGCATCATCCGGCTCGGTGTAGCGACCCGAACAAATAAGAACAACCGGCTGGGGCATCGACTGATCGCTCGGGAGGAACATCGAGGAAGCTACACCAAGCCTAACACCGTAGTACTGGATGTATCATCACTTGTAACTATAAATAGAGGCCATGTAGAGAGAAAGAACTTAAGCAAGAAGTGAGGAAAGAGAGCATACTAAAGCGTTGAGAGAGATAAATCCGCCTTGTAATCTTGAGTCGAGTAATAAGATCTTCTTTTACACCCCGTGGACGTAGGTAATCATGCCGAACCACGTATATCTTGTGTTCCATTACTTCTTTCGTTCGTTTCGCTTCCTTGTGTATGTGTTTAGTTACCTTTGGATGTAGTGGTAGGATTTTCCACTCCTACAGGCTTGATGCCCCAAAGTGGGGTTTGTCATGCTTCCCTATCAGGACCGGCCCTGCGCCGGCTAGATATTCTCTTTATAGCCTAGGAGGGATCATCATTAATGCGCAATAATGGATAACCGAACTTTATCATAAATGCTCCCTAGCGAAGTATAAGCGTAAGCATAGAAGAAGAAAATGCATCAACTTTGCTCCCTATTTTCTTTGCATAAAATTGTTTGATTTTTGTTGAGGCCACCACAAAAGAAGCTTAGACACATCCAGCAATTGAGCTAAGGCTGGCTCATCAATTATAATAAATCGGATTTTTCTTTAGAAAATTTGTCAAAAATAAAAATAACTTCTTGGAAGGTAAAAAGCGTAACATTCGGAAATTGAAGGACAAAAAATAAACAACTCTAGTAAACTCATCTTACTAGGCCTGATTCAAAAGAGTTTCTTTCTTCTTCTTCTTTGTTTTTTAATTTGCTTGGAAATTCTCTTTTAGTGGGGAACGTGAAATATTAGGTAGGGTAGTTTGCTTCCATTATTTTCTTAATTTTCTGTTTCAAATTTAATTAGGACTAGATTAGTGCCCGTGCTACGCACCGGGCATTCTTACCCTTTTAACCAAAGTTTTGATTTGGTGTGCGCGGGGCTTCGCCCCGCCCCGTGACGATACATTCTTTACCAGGTGTCATCCCGTTTCCTATTGAGAAAAGGGAAGAAATATGCGTGAATTTATTTATATTTTTTCTTCATTTTCGCAGAAAGTATGTGTTTTTTTTTTCTTCTTTTTTCCTTTATGCATTAATTTGGAGAAAACAATCCTCATATAGTCGTATATTGGCATTAGCGCACGACCCATGCCTTAACGGCGCACAGTATGTGCTGATCATGTCCCTAATTTATGGACATGGTTCTTTTGTATGTTGGCATTAGTCGTATACGGTCCTATGCTTCTTTTATCCCACCAAAATTTTACACCACTTCTGCACCAAAATCATTATAAAATTGCACTTCATTTTATCAATTTCATGAACTCAAGAGTGTATATGCCAGAAAAGACCACTGCTTTCTTAAGTTAATGTAAATAAGAACCATAGGACCGTATGCTAAAAAACACACTATATTGACATGGCTCGCAACTACTTGGTGAGAGTATGATGTCATTGGACTAACTAAATCTTAGGTACTACTACAGTTGTAAGTATTTAATTAAATTTCATAAACAGAACCTATGATGGGTCATCCCCCAAAAACAGCCGCATGCATTCAAATCATCTGCTGTCAGGACTCCCTATCACGTAACCCCTCTATTCTGGATTATAAGGAGCCCCATATTCAGCCTTGGCCAACTTCCATAGGTTTTCAGGGGCGCAGAGCGAACCATAACCACTTGGTTTGAGCTGTGGATGTAGCCATAATCGGAAGCCTAATAGGTTACATAAACTACCGATTATAAGTTGCCCCAAAATGAGTTTTTTCTAAAATTGATGAGTGCCAAATATTGCATATTTATACATCTATTTATTGGCATTTAACTCATCTTTTGTTCTCAGGAATCAGATATTATCCCATATTCTGTATTTTCCTTGTTTTCAAGAATAAATATTTGTATTAATTAATTTTGTGTTTTTAGGTAATAAATAAAGATCGGAGAAATTGAGGAGCCGAAAGAGCGAAGAATTGGAGACAAGCGTCTATGGAACAGAAGCCAAGCTCGCGCGCGCAAGCTTGCAACCCAACAAGTAGCAACTCATCTACAAGACATGGGCTTGAGCCAGACCCGACCCGTGACCCGGATCCGAACCCGCTCATCCCGAGCCGTTGAGATCTCGCCTAGATGCATCCTACGGTCGCTCCTTCGCTCACATCTATTTCTCGATGCTCCGCTCAACACCAAATCAACCCAATACTTCCTCAACCGTTCAGATCTTCTCCAGCTAAATCCAACGCTCGCTGCAGCTTCACCATCAAACATCGCTGTCCCTGCTTCACAGCAAAACCGCCTAACCCTATACCCATTCGAGCAAAACTAGTTTCACTTCCATCTTCTCTTTCTTCTCTCGAGCAACCCCTCTGCAAAACCCTTACCTCCCTCTTCTCTTCCCACGCCTGATGCAGAGCCATCATCACCACCACCACTCCTTCTTCTGTCGCAATCACCACTAGCTCCTTCTCCATCACTCTCTCTATCAATTATCTCTTTCATAGCTTCTCATCAACCTAGAAGCTAGGTTAGAGATAATTAGGGTTAGGGTTTCACCAACAACCCTGGTATGGGCGATGCAGCGCAAGGAAGAGGTTTGGGTCAGTGTAGTTGTTAGTTAAAAATTGTTTTGTGAGTTATAAAGCTTGTTCTGGATGAAAGAGAAGAGTTAGTCAGTTTTAGTTTAGTTTTCAGAGCATGTTTTAGGGTTTGAGTTCTGCAATTTTAATTCGAATTTGTTTTTACTTCTGCATCATGTTCTAAACAATTAAACTAGGGTGTAATGAAACCCTTTGATTTAATATTGAGCAAGTAGATTATCAAATTTTTCTTAATGTGTTTATTGCTTAGGAAAATAGTGAACTATTGAACCAAAGTTGCCTGTGATCACTGGTACTGTAAGAAGACCAGTGATACTAGGGGTAGTTAAGGAGATTTAGTCATCAATTATCCAATTAAGGCCTTCAAGAAAGGCAGTAGAACAAGGTGAAAATTTACAGTGTCTTAATATAAGATCAGAGGGTGGAATTGATCACCCTAGTGTCACAAAATCATCTTTTTTAACACATTGTGCTTAGCATTACCTTAGTTTAGAGTCACTTTGTCACCATCTCAACTTAGTCGTATCGACAACATTAAACCAAACAACTTTGTCACTTGATAGAAATAAGTTGAAGAAGCTCTTAGATCACTTAAGCACATACCACTTCTCTGTGGGATCGACCTGTGCTTTCCACGCCTCCAATAGGCCTGTGCACTTGCAGTAATACGTAGGATAAATCACTTTTGAGCTCCTACCAAGTTTTTGGCACCGCTGCCGGGGAATTGGTAGTGTGCCCTGTTGATCATTTGCTTTTCTTCACTGTTTTACAACCCATCATTGTATATATATGCTCTGAATCCTTGTTTTTAGTTTCTCTTAGCAAAACTTAGCTGTAATTTTGTTATCTCTGCATCTTTCATTGTGTTCTGTCATTCTAATCTCTAGCCTAGTAGTTCATCTGTTCATACTTTTAGCTGTAGTTTTCATTATAGTTTTTCATTATTAGTTTAATCCTGTTATTTTTATTGTTTTTCAACCCATCTCTGTATATTTCTGCCTTGCATTGTTATGTTTAGCACTTTATTAGAGTAACTTAGCTGTTAGTTTCTTATGCTTGAATTTTCTATTTGCACCCTGCATCTGTGAATACAATTCGATTAGCCATATCTCGATTATCATAAACGTCATACGTTACATATCATAGTTAGCCCATCTCGAGCTGCAGTCTGCATTCCCAATGCGAGATTAGCTGTTGATCTAGCATCTTGTGTACACTACATGATAATCCCGCATTGTTGGCTTAACTACATCCTCGTAGCTCTCACCTGCCATAACCCCGTAGTTTACTTTGAGTCCCTAATATCATCTTGTGGCTAAACTTCTGCCTCATGCATAACTCTGAGATCTGTCATTGTAGCACTATAGCTCTTTTGCTTAAATTGTGCAATATTGAGAACTGAGTTTGAACTCTTGAGTAACAGGTGTGTTCTTTGTCTTTGCTAAGCAAGCCAAGGAGGAGAAGAAAAAGCGCAGGACCATAAGTGGATTTGCCTAAACCCAGTGCTATACTGGTGGTATTGTGTTTCTATCTTTGCTTACATAAGCGATTTAGCATGCTTGTGCATTTAATGATCTTTTGAAACTCACCTTTGAGTCATTGCTCCGTGAGTCTTGAACTCTTAGCCCCATCTGCCCTGAGCTCCAGCCCCCTGAAGCTGTTGAGCCATTTTGTGAGTATTGAGGTCAACTGACCTTGCCTTAACCACCTTGCCTTAGCTAATTGGCATGATAGCCCTGCTCCCTGGCTAGCCCCTGAAGCTACAAGTTTGAGCTACAATTTCTGCAAGTTGTGTATGACAAGTACCCTGTGGCATTTGAATAATATTGTTGCCATCTGAACCTGTGGCATTTGAGCTCAACTAACCTTGCTGAGCATGTTGTGAAGTGCCAACACTGATTATTTGCTGATTTAATTGCTCCTTCTGTGAAGTTTATTTACATTGCAAACATATTGAGATTGTGCATCGCCTTTACTGTACTGCATCTATAATTTGTGTGTTCACCTTGGGTGCTTGATTGACTTTGTGGAGTAGCAAAGTGGCATTAGCATTTAACTTGGTTTTCAAATACACACCCGGCACATGCTTCACCATTGAGTGAGCACAACCTTTCCCCTGTGCACCTCTCACAGTTTTGTTGATTTTCTGTGCACCTGCCAATCTGGGCTGTGCTGTGTCTTTTGTTCTGTGAATTTGTTCTGCTCAGTGCACCTTACTCAAGCTGTGTACTGCTCAGCTGTGCTGTGCTGTGACTTGCCTGTGCATAAATTTGCCAAGCAAGGCTGTGAAATCTCCAACAGCAAGCACTTCTTTGTGCTCAGACCCAAGAATTGGGGTGTGAATCTTTGAGTTTTTTTTATGCTTAGTTATGTGATAAAAAGTGTGAGTTTGTGCTACCTGTGCATAGGCGACCCGCACACAACTCGTGCAAATGATTTGAGACCAAAACTAGGCCTGCCTTTACCACTAAACTTTCAGCCCACAAACCTGGGCTGTAAACCTGCCAACCCTGAGCCCACATCATCTAGGCTAGAAACCACTTACTTGGCTGAGCATAAAACCAAACCCAGCACCACATAACCTGGGTCGTACAAACAAAAACTGAGCCCGCATCTTCTGGGCTGCTACTCACCTATTCAGTTGGGCTTCACAACATCAAGAAGCCATCTTTTGGGCTTGAGTTTTGTTTTAGTAGGTCATTTTTGAGTCTTTGCTTTTCTGTGTTGAACTTGTTTGTATGTTAACATGCTAGATGCGCTAGCTAGGCTATGATTGTGTCTTTTAGAGACCAAACAAATCGACTAGTTAGAATCCGCCCGGACGAAATCGTAAGCATACCCGGTTCTTCAACGAAAACCCAAGCCTGCACCTATCTCAAACAGAAACCATGGGTGAGGAACAAACCAACCCCGTAGTCTCAAGGACTACATGTACCCAACTAGGGCAAGTCAGCCCTCTTGCATCATTCTCACGGTGATGCTTGTCGGTTTGAATCGAAAGCAAGCACCATTCATATGCTACCCGTGTTTAGAGGGGGTCAATGCCGAGAACCCCTACCATCACGTGAGAGACTTTGAGGATATTTGTGGGACTCTGCGTTTTAACCAAATGACAGAGGAGTCCCTCAAATTGAGATTGTTTCCTTTTTCTCGAAAGACAAAGCCAAGTCTTGGCTTCATGCCCTACAACCACAATCCATTAGAACACTGGGATGACCTCACAAAAGAGTTTTTCAAAAGTTTTCCCAAACCATAAGACGGCGACAATTCGCCAAAGTCTAAATGGTTTTGTGCAATTAGAAGACGAAACTCTAGCAAAATACTTGGAGAGATTCAATGAATTACTACTCCAATGTCCCCACCACGGTTTTGGAAAATGGAGACTCGTGCAAATATTGTATGAGGGTCTAGATGTTAGAACCCGTACCACAGTCGAGTCAATGTGCAATGGTGCATTTATTGACAAGAGTGCCGATGACGCTTGACTTTCTTAATCGAAGTCGCCTGAAAAAGACTCAAAGTGGGAGTCCATCTGTGAACCAAAACGGACTACCCCTGCACAGAATGTTCATAGAATCGAGTCTGACTTCGAGGGAAATGCAAAAATGGCATCTTTGGCCCGGAGAATAGAAGTGCTTGAGTTGGAAAAGAATGTAAAATCTAATGCCCCTACTCTCCGTGACCAAATTGATATGGCCACTTGTGCCGCATGCCACGCTTCGACCACTTAGTGGACAGTGCTCGAACTTACATGCATTTCAAGAGTCCAAATCGAGCAAGCCAATGCATTGTACCATAGGCAAGAGAACAACCCGTATTCTCAAACCTACAACCCAGGGTGGAGGAATCACCCTAACTTCTCATGGTCCAAGGGACCAGTACAAGGGGGACCAACAAATAATAACCAAGGATACTCATATCCTAGAAACCCCCAAGTACAACCACCCACTCAGTACCCTATAGAGAAAAAGACTAGCTTTGAAGACTGTGTCGGTCTGTTAACCCAAAATCTTACAGAACTTAGGAAAACCACCAACCAATGTTTCACAAGTCTAGAAATTAAAATGGGTCAAATCTATGATGCATTGAATGAGAGAGAAAAAGGAAAACTTCCTAGTCAACCCCAACAAAATCCAAAGAATGTGTTTCAAGCAGGCTCCTCTGTCAGGCGAATGCCATCACCACTCTCCGAAGTGGTAGAGTTGTTGAGAACCATGTAGGTGTACCACAGTCAAGCGAGTCTACATCAAACTCACCAGTACACACAACACCGCAGAAAAAATCTACTGTAGAGAAAGAATCTGAACCTATTGATAAAACCAAGAGTCCTACCAATATAGATGTTTCTCTGCCAAGTCATGTACCTGTTGCTCCATTTCCACAACGGTTGGTGCAACAGAAGGGGGGTAACCAATACAATGAGATTTTGGAAATGTTCAAGAGGGATAACATAAACATTCCATTTCTCGAAGCAATTAGACAAATACCCACCTATGCTAAGTTTTTGAAGGACCTTTGCACACAAAAGAGAAAGCTTCATGTGCATAAGCGTGCCTTTCTCACTGAGCAAGTGAGCTCCATAATCCAAAACAAGATTCCCACTAAGTTTAGAGACCCAGGTAGTCCAACGATTACATGCAACATAGGCGACCATACGGTCGAAAAGGCGTTACTAGACTTAGGAGCCAGTGTGAATCTTTTGCCATATTCTATGTATGTGCAATTGGGCCTTGGGGAGCTGAACCCCACACCTGTTACGCTAGTTAGCGGACAGATCCGTGAGAATCCCCGTGGTATTATTGAAGATGTGTTAATCAAGGTTGATAAATTTTTCTTTCTGTAGACTTCATTGTCTTAGACACTCAACCCCGTGCAAAACCCAAGTAATCACATCCCCGTGATTTTAGGACGTCCTTTCGCGGCGACGTCCAATGCCATCATTAATCGTCGTAATGGAGTGTTGAAATTGTCTTTTGGTAACATGACCGTAGAGATGAATGTTTTTAACACTAGTCAACAACCCATTGATTGTGATGATACTTGATTTGCATGAAATTAACATGATCTAGAGTCTCGATCCAAGACTCTTTGCCCGACATTTTGTCAGTGGACCCTTTGCAAGCATGTTTAGATAACTTTGACTTAGATCTCTTCGAGTCTAAGTACATTGGTGAAATTCACTCGTTGCTTGAATCTGTCCCACACATGGATATTGCTAAGTGGCGAGAATGCGGTGGAACCACTTCCACTCTCGATACCAAATCTGCCCCACCTCTTGAGACACCACCTAAGCTTGATTTGAAACCATTACCTGATACTTTGAAGTATGCCTTCTTAGGTCCTTCTGATACTTTACCTGTGATTATTGCATCATGTTTAGACACAGAACAGGAAAGTAGACTCTTAGAAGTACTTCAAGAACATAAAGGAGCCTTAGGTTGGACCATCTCCGATCTTAAAGGTATAAGTCCCACAATTTGCATGCATCACATAAACCTTGAGGAAAACACTAAACCATCTAGGGAAATGCAAAGGAGACTTAACCCCAACATGAGAGATGTTGTCAAGGGTGAGATTCTGAAATCGTTTGATGCGGGTATCATCTACCCCGTCCCTCGATAATGATGGGTCGCCCCCATTGGTAGTACCCAAGAAGTCCGGCATTATCAGTAGTTCAAAATGAGAAGAATGAACTTGTTCCCACCCGTGTGACCACGGGGTGGCGAGTCCTGTATTGACTATAGAAAAGCGAACACAAGAACCAAGAAAGACCATTTTCCCCTTCCCTTCATTGACCAAATGCTGGAAAGGTTAGCAAAACATAGTCACTCTTTGCTTCTTAGATGGCTATTCGGCTACAACCAAATTCACATAGCACCCGAAGACCAACAAAAGACCACATTTACATGTCCTTATGGAACATTTGCTTATCGTCGTATGCCTTTTGGGCTGTGCAATGCACCCGCTACTTTTCAACGTTGCATGATGAGCATATTTTACGACATGGTAGATAAGTTTCTTGAGATTTTTATGGATGATTTTTTCCGTGTTTGGTTCTTCTTTTGATGAGTGTTTGCATCACCTCACTAGTGTGCTGATTACGTGTAAGGAGAAGAGTTTGGTCTTGAATTGGGAAAAATGTCATTTCATGGTTAACTCAGGCATTGTTCTAGGGCATATCATCTCGGAAAAAGGCATAGAAGTAGACAAAGCCAAGGTAGATCTCATTCAACACTTGCCTCAACCTCGTTCGTGAGGGACATCAGATCATTTCTAGGCCATGCGGGTTTTTACCGCCCGATTCATCAAAGACTTTAGTAAAATTTCACGACCTTTGTGCAATCTTCTTGCAAAAGATGTTGCATTTGTCTTTGATGATGCTTGTAAGGAAGCATGGGAGCAATCAAGGCTCTCCTTACATCGCCCCTATAGTCAGACCCCGATTGGTCATTACCATTTGAGATTATGTGTGATGCGTCGACTATCTTGTAGAGCTGTTTTAGGCCAAAGAGTAGACAAACTCCCTTATGTGATCTACTATGCTAGTAAAACACTTAATGATGCTCAATCGAATTATTCCACTACTGAGAAGGAGTTGCTAGCTGTTGTGTTTGCATTAGATAAGTTTAGATCTTATTTGATAGGGTCTAAGGTCATCATTTACTCTGACCATGCTGCATTGAGATATCTTCTGTCTAAGAAAGATGCTAAGGCTCGTCTAATTCGATGGATACTCTTGCTACAAGAGTTTAACCTCGAAATTCGAGATAAGAAAGGGTCAGAGAATGTTGTTGCCGATCACTTGTCTAGGTTGAATGTTGAATCTGGTGATGAGTCTGTGCTAATTAGGGAATCATTCCATGATGAGCAATTGATGCTTGTGTCCAAATGCCTTGGTTTGTCGGGATATTGTGAACTACCTTGCTACGGGTAGAATGCCCTTGCATTGGAATAAACAAGACCGTTCTAAGTTCTTGGCTGAAGTTAAACATTTCCTTTGGGATGACCCATATTTGTTTAAGTACTGCCAAGACCAAATCATTAGGAGATGTGTCCCCACTCGAACAAAGGGCGTCATCTCTTTCGTCATGACCATGCATGTGGAGGCCACTTTAGTGCCAAGAAAACTGCTGCAAAGATCTTTCAAAGCGGTTTCTATTGGCCAACACTGTTTAAGGATTGCCATGCTTTTTTGTGTTGCTTGTGACCGATGCTTAAATTAGGAAGTATCTCTAGGAGAAACATGATGCCCTTGCAACCCATTTTGATTGTTGAGCTGTTTGATGTTTGGGGTATTGATTTCATGGGTCCATTTCCTAACTCAAGGTAAGTTATACATTCTTGTTCTTTGTTGATTATGTCTCTAAGTGGGTAGAGGCCATTGCATCCAAAACCAACGACCATAAAGTTGTTCTTTCTTTTCTTAAGGAGAACATTTTCTCCCGCTTTGGAACCCTAGGGCAATAATCGGTGATGGAGGTAGTCATTTCTGCAATAGACCCTTTGAATCACTAGTGCGCAAGTATGGAATCACTCACAAGGTTGCAACACCTTACCATCCTCAAACCAAAGTGGCCAAGTAGAAGTTTCTAATAGGGAAATTAAGCATATCCTTGAGAAGGCCGTCAATCCTTCTAGGAAAGATTGGTCTTTGCGCTTAAATGATGCTTTATGGGCCTATAGAACTGCATACAAGACTCCCATTGGGATGTCTACTTACTGGAGACTTGTGTACGGGAAAGCATGTCATTTACCCTCGTTGAGTTAGAACACCGTGCATATTGGGCTGTGAAGAAGTTGAACTTTGATCTTGATAAGGCTGGAACCCGTAGAAAACTTCAACTTAATGAGTTAGAAGAATTGAGAAACGATGCATATGATAGTGCCAAAACGTACAAACATAGGATGAAAGTGTTTCACGACAAGCGCATTCTCGCGCAAGTCTTTCACCCCTGTGACGTAAAGTTTTATTGTACAACACTAGATTGCATTTGTTTCGGGAAAGCTACGTTCTCGATGGTCGGGACCATATGTAGTACGACCGTTTTTCCCCCATGGAGTCAGAGAAGTTGAAAACCCAGCGAACAAGAACATCTTCAAAGTCAATGGTCGAGACTCAAACCATTTCCGGAGCATCTTCCACCGTAAGTTGAGACCGTTGACTTGGAAGACCCCATCTATGTGGACTATACTAGTTCACTTGTGTACATACATATGGACTAACAATCCATTCTCTTTCCCTTTTCTTTTTCTTTTTGCATAGTTTTTGATGTGTGCTAACCAAACTTTTTGTCTTGCGCTCTTGATTGTTTGCTTTCAAAGCATTCATCTTTCTATGGTTTAGCAACACCCTCTTGCATCCGGTAATCTCTTCCCTTTTCTCCTCCCAACATAGTTCTCATGGTATGTGACTGTTTAAATTCTTTATATCTGTTGACACATTGAGGACAATGTTTGATCTAGGTTTGGGGGTGTGATTTGCATTTAGAGTTTTTAGTCTTTTTGTCTTGATTCTAAAAAAAAAAAAAAAAAAAAAAAACTCTTTGTAAATATTTGCATAAAAACCTCCAACTTTTAGAGATTTTAGAGTCACTAGCATGCTTCTAGCTATGTTTACATAGAGAGTCTGACCGAAATAACAGAACTTGGAAGTACTGGAGAACGCAATCAGGTTTCTTAGTTGATTAGAGCGTTAAAGTTGGATTTAACCATATCGGAGGGCGAATTAGGTGCTGTTTAGATATTCGGTAGTAGAATTGTGATCAACCATAGTGGAGACTACCCATTTTACATCAAGCGAGGTACCGACCTTCACTCTTTGTGACTTTCTAGAAAATCTGTTAGAGTGTGTGTCACCGTACGTCAATTCCGGGTAGGAATGGTGAGCTACCCAACTTCGCACCACTTCAAAGACTACTTTTGATCTCTTGAGTGCTAATTCCGTCAATCATGAGGGAGACGTCTAAAGATGAAAACCCTTCTAAATATCGATTTGCAGTTAGCATCACTCTCTCTCCCTCTCAACAACATCAACACATTCATAGAAACACATCATCAATGAAGCGGAGCATCATCGAATATTTGAAGAAAAGTTGATATAGTCCAAGGTTTACGTGCAACAAAGGAAAGAAAAGAAAAGAAAAGAAGATGAGAATTAATGAAGTTTGTGAAAAATTGAGTTTTATTGTTATTTCCATTTCATGTACTAAGTTAACACCAAAAAAAAAAAAAAAAAAAAAAAAAAAATTGTTTGTCAAGTTTTTGTGAAGTTCAGAAGTTCATCATCAACATTTGAAGACCGAAGATTGAAGACGTTTCTATGAATGCTGAGAGAGTGATATTAATTGCCGATCGGGTGAGAAGGTAAGTGAGTACTCCCACCCTTGCTAATGGTTGATTTCCTTTCTTAGAGATCATCGAAAAAGATTCTTTTTGTCCACAACTCGTGGAGTCTCCAGAAATTATTTCGGAAGGTTATCCTTCTTACCTACAACGTGTGCGTGGATTTCTCTCTTTATTCCTGCCTGCACACATGAGAGACTAAAAAAGCGATCTTTTTGAGTGCAATTATCATAAAACCCTAATGGTGAGGCAGAAGTCGAGGCTTATGATCACAATCGAACCCGAATTCTTTCATATGGTATGGTTACTTCTCGCTCAGCACTTAAGGATGAGAAGACGTTCTTTGGTAGTTCTGACTTCTTGTTACTAGCATGCAGAAACTCTATGTCCTCATAGCTCCTTGGATGCTTGAGAATCTTTTACACTCTGAAGTTGGAGAAGGTTTTGTGGGTACACCTCTTGTAAACCCTCACGAGACTACAACTCGTCCACTAGGGACACCTAGGGGTTTAAAGGCTTAGTGCATACGCTAAATGCATTCGAGAGACCTGCGACAGGGGTATAGTTAGGATTTCTTATTTTCTGTTTCACTTGAGGACAAGTAAAATTCAGGTTTGGGGGTATTTGATGAGTGCCAAATATTGCATATTTATACATCTATTTATTGGCATTTAACTCATCTTTTGTGCTCAGGAATCAGATATTATCCCATATTCTGTATTTTCCTTGTTTTCAAGAATAAATATTTGTATTAATTAATTTTGTGTTTTTAGGTAATAAATAAAGCTCGGAGAAATTGAGGAGCCGAAAGAGCGAAGAATTGGAGACAAGCGTCTATGGAACAGAAAGCCAAGCCCGCGCGCGCAACAGTTGCAACCCAACAAGTATCAACTCATCTACAAGACATGGGCTTGAGCTAGACCCGACCCGTGACCCGGATCCGAACCCGCTCATCTCGAGCCGTTGAGATCTCGCCCAGATGCATCCTACGGTCGCTCCTTCGCTCACATCTATTTCTCGATGCTCCGCTCAACACCAAATCAACCCAATACTTCCTCAACCGTTCAGATCTTCTCCAGCTAAATCCAACGCTCGCTGCAGCTTCCCCATCAAACATCGCTGTCCCTGCTTCACATCATAACCGCCTAACCCTATACCCATTCGAGCAAAACTAGTTTCACTTCCATCTTCTCTTTCTTATCTCGAGCAACCCCTCTGCAAAACCCTTACCTCCCTCTTCTCTTCCCACGACTGATGCAGAGCCATCATCACCACCACCACTCCTTCTTCTGTCGCAATCACCACTAGCTCCTTCTCCATCACTCTCTCTATCAATTATCTCTTTCATAGCTTCTCATCAACCTAGAAGCTAGGTTAGAGATAATTAGGGTTAGGGTTTCACCAACAACCCTGGTATGGGCGATGCAGCGCAAGGAAGAGGTTTGGGTCAGTGTAGTTGTTAGTTAAAAATTGTTTTGTGAGTTATAAAGCTTGTTCTGGATGAAAGAGAAGAGTTAGTCAGTTTTAGTTTAGTTTTCAGAGCATGTTTTAGGGTTTGAGTTCTGCAATTTTAATTCGAATTTGTTTTTACTTCTGCATCATGTTCTAAACAATTAAACTATGGTGTAATGAAACCCTTTGATTTAATATTGAGCAAGTAGATTATCAAATTGTTCTTAATGTGTTTATTGCTTAGGAAAATAGTGAACTATTGAACCAAAGTTGCCTGTGATCACCTGGGCATGTAAGAAGACCAGGTGATACTAGGGGTAGTTAAGGAGATTTAGTCATCAATTATCCAATTAAGGCCTTCAAGAAAGGCGTTAGAACAAGGTGAAAATTTACAAAGTGTCTTAATATAAGATCAGAGGGTGGAATTGATCACCCTAGTGTCACAAAATCATCAGTTTTAACACATTGTGCTTAGCATTACCTTAGTTTAGAGTCACTGTCACCATCTCAACTTAGTCGTATCGACAACATTAAACCAAACAACTTTGTCACTTGATAGAAATCAGTTGAAGAAGCTCTTAGATCACTTAAGCACATACCACTTCTCTGTGGGATCGACCTGTGCTTGCCACGCCTCCAATAGGCCTGTGCACTTGCAGTAATACGTAGGATAAATCTCTTTTGAGCTCCTACCAAAAATCCTTCACGTAATGAATTTTGAAATCTACCATAATCGGTAGGATATATAATTATATAACCCACCGATTATAACGAGCCCCGGATCCAACCTTTGCCATAATCACTTGGTTCGTGTACACAGCCAGCCATAACTACTTGGTTCGTGTTTTGGATGCAGCGTTAATCGGGAGTTAAATATATTACCAAACCATCCGATTATGGGTTGCCCCAAAATGAGTTTTTCCTAAAATCCTTCATGTAAGGGAATTTGAAATATCCCATAATCGGTAGAGTTAACAACTTAACAACCTACCGATTATAAGGAGCCCCAGATCGAACCCTTGCCAAATTCCATAGGTTTGGAGTGTACAGAGCCGGGCATAACCATGTGGTTCGTGATTTGGATGTAGCCATAATCGTAAGCCAAATAGGTTCCACAACCTACCGATTATACAGTTGCCCCAAATTTAGTTTTTTCTAAAATCCTTCTTGTGATGAATTTTGAAATCTACCATAATCGGTAGAGTTAACAACTTAACAACCTACCGATTATAAGGAGCCCCAGATCGAACCCTTGCCAAATTCCATAGGTTTTCAGTGTACAGAGCCAGGCATAACCATGTGGTTCGTGATTTGGATGTAGCCATAATCGGACGTCAAATTTGTTCCAAAACCTACCGATTATAGGTTGCCCCAAATTTTGTTTTTGCAGAAATGTCATTTTTTTCGAATTTGGGAACTAGAATAATCGGTAGTGAATAATCCTTCCGATTATAAAGTTGCCCCAAATTTTGTTTTTGCAGAAATGTCATTTTTTCGAATTTGGGTACTAGAATAATCGGTAGTGAATAAGACTTCCGATTATAAAGTTGCCCCAAATTTCTTCCTTGGCGAAATCACTAATTTTGGGAATTTAGGAGCTACTATAATCGGTAGTCTCGTGAGGTTGTTTTTCCTACTGATTGTTATACAAGCCAGATGCGCGTTAGGCACAAAATCGATATTAATCGGTAGTATAATATCGTTACTAAGCTTCCGATTGCTTTATAATAATCGGGCACAAAATAGCTTCCGATTATGTATGGGCATTAACGTATTCTCCGCGTTTTTGGACATCCCTTAACGGTGTATATGGGTTGGGAATAAAAAAATTGCCCCTAATTCGTTTGGGGTCGCCCCTAAAAATGCCAGGCTAATTAAGGTTCACCATCCAACACAATTTATTATAAAAGTTTAGAAACTTATGTAGCTGATATCCTGATGTGTGGTGCGTATGTTGGTCTTATAATGAGGCAATTAGGTGATGTTCTTGGAAGGAAATATACAAATGCCAAATGATATCGTATCACATCAACTCAACACTGTTATCACTGGGACCTGCCGAGTAAAAGTTCCCGGACTGAATAAAAAAAAATACAAATGCTAAAGATGAAGTTTGTAAAATATACTCATGAGTTCAAATTCTTAATGGGAGTTTCAGATTTAGCCATTTTGCCCCTTTGTTCAAATCCGTATTAAGAGTTCCAGATTTACTGGGGACCTGCTGAGGCATAATATTTCGGTTCCATTATCATGGAATTTTATCGACAGCGTCGACCGTGACGGAATTTCATCGACAGCGTCGACCGAGGTTGCAGTCTCCGCTGCATAGGGAATCAAAGTTTTCGTGTAAATTTTGTAATAATGCATATTGTACTTTCGTTCCCGGGAAAGATTAAGTTTCAATATCATAGAGTTTCTCATCGTCGTTGGCCACATCCGTTAAGCTAATTTAAGAGGCAATTAATGCAGGTTGAATGTTTGCAATTCAATATCAACACAGAGAATATGGCAAGGCTTCGATCAAGGGGACGCACAAAGTTTCGTCTTTCATCCCAAATTTCCAACAACAACAGTTTTATCACTCCTCAGATGATTGGATGTTACGCGTGCCGTGCGGGTTTTTATTAAGAGCGCATCTATCTGTATCTGTGAGACGTAGGATTATATTTAGATAGGTTAAATCTAGACGGTTAATGTGAGAGCTTTATTCCCTATGCAGCGGAGCTTTAAGTTAATGATCAAAACCTGGCATACATATATATCCTAATTTGATTGTGGGCAAAGATATTAATTGGGGGCCTCCCACTAGAGGACAAAAAAGGTCACCCAAACCTAATTTGGGTCACCCCTTAGCATTTGTTTTCTTCTAAATACCTAAACTACCCCCGAATGATTAGTATTAAAACTTAATAATTTGGTTAGTGTGGTTAGATTATGTTAGATTAAAATCAGATTTTAGATTTTTTTTTTTTTTTTTTTTGTGAGTTGAGAAGAAGAAGAAGAGGTTTTAGAGGAAAACTTGGGGTTTTTAGAAATGAGTAATTCAAGTAGGGGAAATGATGTTGGAGAAGGTTCAAGTAACAAAGATGATTGTGTTGATGGTAAGATTATCTTAAATTCTCCCATGGATTGGATATATGTCACAACACAGAGAAAGAGTCGTCAATGTCGAGGGATGTATACCCCAACGACTCTATAAAGTCGTCAATGTATTGACACCAAAAATGACGACTCAAACCTGCAACTTTTTCGGGTTATGAAAAATCGTCAGGGTAATATGATATACCCTGACGACTCAAACCTGCAACTTTTCCAAGTTATGAAAAATCGTCGGGGTAATATGATATACCCGACGACTTTTAGCTTGGGCCACAAAGAGTCGTTATTTTGTTTATCTATACCAAGACGACTACGAAAATTTTTGGGACGAGAGAGGCCGTTTGTTTTTCACGGGGTCGTTGACCTTTAAAAAAGGGTCGTCCATGGAGGATCGTCATAGGTTTCTATATTATGTTAACGACTCTAATCTAGGGTAAAAAATATGAAAACCAGAAATATGGTCGTTATCTTGATCATCATATACCCTAACGATTTTTTATGTTCTCTACATGCATATGAAAAATCGTTAGGGTTTAGGCTTGTCGAATTGACTGTAACTGAAATTTTTTACTGTAACTGAAATTTTTCGGGTGAATTTTTTTTTCTTTTCTTGGAGTCGTTAATGGAGGAGAAGAGAAGAGTCGAGAGGGTGAGAGGGGAGGGAGTGATCTTTTTATTTAGAACTAGAAATGAATTGGGGTTTAGGATTAAGGGTTAATAGGTTTTTAAGATTTATTTTTAGTGAAGGGTAAAATAGTATTTTCACAATCGGTTTAATACGCCCCTGAAAAATTTGGGGTGCAAATAAAATGTCAAGGCCCCCAATTAAAATGTTTGGCCCCCAATCAAATTAGGATATATATATATATATGCAAAGAAAGGCCAATTACTTTTTTTTTTGCTCGGATTCCTGATTTCAACTGATTTCCTTTTTTTTCTTGGGTGTGTCAACGGTTTCTTTTTTTAACATGAATTCCTTGTTAAGGGTTTCCTGTTTTAAGAAATTCATTTTTTTTATTTTTTATTATATTTATTTAACGGTTTGGACATGAGTTTTGTCCACCCTTACTAAAGTACAGTTAAGTATAGGTGTAAACATGGTTGACTAAATAATTTAAGTGTAAATTCTAACATAAGTATTATCTACCTACCTTTTTTTTCAACACCGTTACTAACGAACAGTTAAATATTTGATGTATCCAAATTGTAACCAAATTTTAATTATTACAACCAATAGAGTTATGCCAAGTGTTCTCACCATAGCTTCTGCATTAGAAAAGGCCTTTCTAGGCCAATAGGAAGCGAGGGTTTCATCACCGTTTAATATGAGAGCTTTATTTATCAAGGCCTTTAAGGGGGAAGATGGAAAGGAACCTATAGTATATATATCCATCTACAACATTAGTTGGGAGTTTTGGGATAAAATCCCTGCTGGATTCAAAATGATAGAAAAATCAACAATATGAATAACCTCCTAGGAAGAAAAGCTTGTTAAGAAATTTCCTAGAATTTTTTTAAACCTAGCATTATATAATACAAAAGCCTAATACGGAGTTTAAACGTAGGACAAATTAGACTTGAAGATGAATATCTAACAGTCTCACTTTTTACTCATAGGTTTAGAAGTGCTTTGGTTGTAGATCTGATATAATTGTGATGATAAATTCGGTTAGAGATACAAAAGAAGAGCAGATATGGTCAGTTGCACCACTATCTACTATTCAAACATGAGTAAAACACGATGCAAAATTGGCAGATGAAATGAGGGAAGTACCTGCATTATCTGGATCAAGGAGAGAAAGCGGACATGTATATTGAGCAACACTGATGTTTGGCGCGGCACGTGTAACCGATGCAGCAGGAGCAGCCATAGTATCAACATGGTATAGTTCTGAATCTCTAGGCTTTGGCAAATCCTTAGGATATCCATTCAACTTCCAACAGGTGGTCTTGGTGTGGCCATGTTTCTTGCAATGGTCACATAAAGGACGTGGACGCTTATTGTTACCATTATTTGGAAAAGCTCTATGATTTCGCTGTTCACTGCGAGTAACATTCAGAGTTGCAGATTCAACATAGGTGATAGAAGAGGAGTTGATACTTGTTGTTCTTCTTCTTTCCTGACATGGATATAAATCTTAGCAGTGAAGTTATAGGTTCCATGAGAAGGATTTGGCTACGTAGGGGAGAGAATCGATCATGTAACCCCTGCAAGAACTCCATTGATCTATCCTAATTGTGGTTGTTCACATAGTTCCTTCCTGCTTCATAAATACATGGTTTAATTGGTCTTAAAGCATCCAACCGATCCCACCGAGATTTGAGATGAGTGTAATACATCACAACACTCGTGTTTTCCTACTTGAGTTGTAATTGATTTGTTTCAGCAGATACAACTTAGATGTGTTGTGATGAGAGAAACGAGACATAATCTCTAGCCATGGTTCTCGAGCAGATGGAAAGTTCATGGTTCTGGGTCGAATATCTGGCTCTCCAGAAATCATCGCATCGTGTCCAGTGAGGGAGATCAGATGGATTGTTTGGTTTCTTCACAGTACCATCGATGTAACTTGTTTTTTCCTTTTCCACTTAAGGATTTGGTTATGCCTCTTCCCCAAGTGCAGTAGTTCTCAATGTTGAGAAGAGGGGTAAAGATAACAGAGGTAGGGTTATCTGCATGATGAACATAATAAGGGTTAGTGTTAGGGACACCTAAATCCTTATCATAAGCATTGACGCTTGTAGATGCCATTGATGGGGGCTGATTGATCACCGTCAATAGTCATGAAGTTGCAGGAAAAAAATAATTTAGCCTTTTTTTTTAACCTAGCTCTAGTGCCATAAATAAATATGGGTTTTAAGTTTCTCACACAACTGTGTTAAGATTGATTTTATTAAGATATATATACTGATTACATATGAAGATTTCTACACGGATAAGAATACATACCAATAAAGGCAAAAGAATAGGTATAGCTAAAGAATCTTTCTTTATAATAAGGGACCCCAAAAGCGCCACATGGCGCGACTACCATCATTCTGCTATGTAGTGAAGCCATGTCAGCATCTCTGTACATGTCATCGCCATGTCATTACACACTTTTCCAGCCTAATAGGCAGCAACGAGCAGTTGCATAATCCAAATAGATTATAGATATCACACCGTTTGGATGATCAAATAGGAATGAAGTCTCCGAGTTTGGTTTCCTGTACAAAGAGACACATTTAGATCAGGATGAACACCAACAAGTTAAAACTATGCGGACACACCATTTCACCAACAATTGAAAATGGTCATGAAAGCAAGAAACACCTTTTCAAATTTCATTTTCGTGGAGAAGAGTGGTCTTTCACCAATCGCCAAAAATATAATTACCTATGTTCATCACCAACAGGTAGCAACGTATTGTCTTTGACCAAAATCTAATCATCTATGTTCATCACCAACAGGTAACACCGCATTAGTTACGAGAGTAAAAGACACCTTTTCAGATTTCATTTTTGTCTTGGATAAAAAACACCCTTTCACCAATCGTCCGAAATCCGATCATCTTTCACTAACAACTCTCCACACAAAAAAGAAAAGAAAAAGACAACCTTCGGAGAAATAAAAGGCTAAGTATCTATATGATAAGGCAGAAGAATTGTGCTATATTTTTCGGACACATGCAATTTTAACATGACCATTTAAAGGGTCCATCTCTGAATGGAATAGATGCGCCTTTTGGCAAGTTGGTCTTGCAAAGGAGTTTCAACAGAATAATTAAAAGTACACGACTTTTCATTGTAAAGGCTAACAAAATATAATCACTCTTTCTCTCATGTTTTACGCAAAAACGTTTCTGAAAACTGCTGATACTTTTCGATGCATGAATTATTGGAGTGCATGAAATATTGAGGTGCCATGAAATCTTTTCAAAGTAAAAATATGACTTTGTGTATCTTTCCTAGGATCACACATATTTCACACGGTACTAGCACTTGGTGAAGATGCACGATCATGATCAATATCCAACGTACTTACTCTATGCAACATATAAGAAACTACATTTGCAACCGGATAAACGGTACGTATCTCATAGTATTCATTGTGATTAAGATTCGGTTCATTTATTTTGACTCTGTGACATGGAAGGAGTGTTAATGTATATTTATTATGTACAAGAAAAGAAGAACAAAGATTTGACAGCAGAATATGTTTGCAGGATAATGTAGTCCAAAGAGTATTAAGAATATTTCTAAAAAGCTAATTGGGTTCATATAAATTATGCTTTCAGATTAAATTTAATTACTAGAAATATTTAAACCTCAGTTTACATTCCCAAATCCCAGAGACGACGACCAGGAATGGGAATAAATGATTGAAGAGGCAAGCACTTGGGGATCCAGCAAAATATTAGATGATCAAAACATTTCCCAAAACAATACGATAGTCGATGCTAACGGTTTCTCAGTTTACAAAAGGTGAGATGATAAACGGATGATAAAAAACAGGAGGATTGGTCTGGATAACCGACGGGTGGTTCCGTATGAAAGAAACTTGATTGTCAAATACCAAGCACACGTCAATGTGGAAACATGAAACAAAACTCGGGACGTCAAATATTTGTTCAAATATATATGTGAAGGATAAGATATGGCAATCACGATAATTGAAGAAACTTCAATAAAAAGATAAACAAGTCCCTCAGGTTGGAGATTCATCAAACAAAGATAATCCAGGTGCGGAAAGTAGATGAAGTCAACAACTGTACTTACACTGTGGCTACGTATCGGCCCCAGAAGCAACCTGCCGATTCTAAAATTTGAAATCCAGTTCAGAGATCCGAGTGTAGAGAGTTATCTTTTTATTTACCAAGTATACAACAAATCATACTTCAGGACAATGACAAATTGACCGCGGTGTTCAATCGATCTGGAAGATACAAAGTTCATATAGTGGTTGAAGGCAAAATATAAAATTTGAAGATCCAAGGGAATTACCTTATGCAGAATTTCCAACAAAATGGGTCTAGGACCAGACGAACAAGAAGTGGTCTAGAAGAAAGTCGAAGAGAACCACTGGAAGGCTTTATCATGCACATCCAACATCGGGTGAGAGGTTTTACCTAAGTTTGTTGCTCAACATAGTAAAAGGTCCGCGTAACTTTGACGAAATTAAGACTGTAAACGGGTTTGTTCATCTAAATTTCAAAGATGCATTTGGGTTTATCGGATGAAGACAAAGATTGGTGAAGCGATAAAAGAGGCAGAGGCTTGGGCATCCTGTAAGTTATTACGTGAAATGTTCATAACATTATTACCCTTTTGCGAAATTTCAAATCCATATGAACCAACACTGGAGGCTATTATCTGATGACATTCTACATCGACAAGAAAACTTAGAAGATGAAGATCTTGAGATCCAAGATGAACAGCTCAAGTCCTAGGAGAAAGAAAAGGAGAAATATGGGGTTTTCATTGTTACAGTATGTGGACCAAAAGAAAATTGGGGTTTTCATTTTTTTAATATGTAAAGAATTTGGTACTTTGAACTGGGGTCACTAATATTATGAGAAAACCAATGTTTTAGAGTACATCGGCTAGGTTTTCATTTTGCAACCATTAAATAAGTATGACTACACTTGGTTGTAACAAATGTGGGCTTAATAAGAAAGAAACGACATTGTTCACTGTATACAAGGATTACCTTACCTTCCTGTTAATGGAGTACAAGTCAAGAGTAAAGCCAAGTGTAACATAAGAAAACGAAACAATGCCACAACTAAAGACTACCCACACTTATAGAATATAATAAAAAGGGCAATGTATTTACATAAGCTAATATACCGTCATGACAAATCGTTAGCAAGTACTGATTGTGAACACGATTAAAGCAAGAGATATGAGAGACTGACCAACTGAAAAGGTCCGATTTTTCCTGATCATAAAAGTGCAGTACTAAAGTTTCATATGCATTTTTCATGACTCCCTATGATAGATAACACTACTTCCACCGACCCAATTTTTGCTGCCTACGATGTATATACTCTCGAAACAACCGGTGCGTATGCACCAGGTTAGAGGCTTGTATGAAGAATAGGAAAAACTAATGCATGTTACACCAACATGTACATGTGTAAGTTTATCAACAGACTAATAAACTTAATAGATATTCCTTTCCAACCTATCATGTGACACGTTTTGTCATCCCAAAATCAGCTACAAAAAAAAAAAAAAAAAAAAAAAAAAAATTGCCCTAAAGGAGAATTTGGCTGAATTTGTTTAGGAATGGAGGAAAACCAACAAAGTCTATTTGATGTACATAATTTTATAAGAGTTTCTAAATACTGAGTCCAAATCTGTATACTCAAAAATTAAAATGTACAAGTACCACCTTTTTTTCTTTTTTATTTGTTTTGACAAGAAAATAACTAGATTAATATGAGTAAGCATACACCCCATTGAGCCTTCAAAGTATCCAAGGCCAAAGTCCTGTATAAAGTAAGGATTTCAAACAAAAAACTAAGTGGATAGCCGGTATAGTAGTTTAAGGTTTTCATTGCATATAGTTTGTTAGCCAATAAAATACTACCTTGTTAATTAGTTTCCTTACAACAGTTAATTAAAACAACAGTTCTATTTTGTTTTCCTCCCTCACTATTCTAAAGAATTTATCATATATGATGCTGGTTTAAACTAAGAGATATTTGAATATTTACTTTACGAAAACTCCATTTTCATGTGATTTTGAATGGATACTTAGGCCAAGCACAATGGTTGTGCATTTCCCTTAGATATAACTTAATTGGAGCTAAGGTCAAGCACAATGGAAACGTATTTCCCTTAGCTATAACTTATTTGAAGCTAAGCGAAATGGGCGGGAGGTGCACCTCAGCATGGGGCATGACATCGCTTAGTTGAGTTTTCGTGTAAATAATGCAAAACGGAAACTTAGTTTCCGGAAGGGTCAATGCGTTGACCTTGACTTAAACGGTTACCGAGTTTCCCTTTCTGGAGTATAAATATCTAGGAGACGCTCGGATTTTCCATCTTCTTCTTCACTCTATCTTTTATTTCTCTGTCAACCCTCTGATCAATCATTTTTTACCTCGTTTTTATTTTCATGATTATTTTGTATGATTCGTTGGTTGAAACTAAAAGGGTTTGATCCATACTCAAAGATGGTTCTATTGCATTCTTCAATTTTGAATTCTACCCATTCTTATGATGACACAAGGCTGCCTGGCGCATAGTTAAGGATAAGCATTGCTTTTAATGATTCCTAAGATTTGGAAAAATTCCAAATATGGTATGGCATGATACTCTTAATAGGAGATCACCTATATGAAGTGACAAGTGTGGCTGCTTCCGTGGGAACCTTTGATAAGATATGTTCGTCTAAAAGCGCTTCATGAATTCCGGGAATTGTTCAGGGCCAAAACGAACACAACCTTGAGAGCCAACTTGGTGAGGAAATAAATTGTGTGATAATTTATTGTCTTGGTTTACACTTAAAACTGACAGTTCAAAGCCTGTGGCACATTGACCCAGTAGTAAGCCCGGTAGCTATTCACTAAGGAAAGTTCAAGACGAAAGCTACCTATCCCCATGCAATTTATTTCTATTTGAACTCTCTTTAGTGTCTGTCTGCATTTTCATTTGCATTGTTAGTCAGTGAATTTTCATTCATGTGGGGGATTGTTGGAAAATTGAATACAATTTCCTTATATATTAACGAAAAATCCTTGGTTTAGTACCGGTTTGGATTTGGATACTGGGTTTTACACAATTGTTTGGGCTGAATCGTAATTTGGCATGTCCATTAAGTTAAAGTCAGTTTTGGTTTCAAGTTTGAAACTAAACGAAACCTAAAACCCAAAACGTGAAGGGAATTCAATTTGGAATTCAGAAGACGCATCCCTTGAGAAATCCTTGAAGCATCATGATTCTTCATTGAAGAGGAATTTAAAGCATCATGATTCTTCATTGAAGAGGTACTAGTAATTCCTATAAATACTCTGCACTCACCTAGAGATAGAATCAATTTACAGAAACCTAATTATCATTCATTTGCATTCCAAAATCATCACTTAAGTTTGTGTCAAAGAGAGAGTTCATCACTTCAAGTTTTGTTTCGTCATTTCTCGAAGTTTGGATTACTACTACATCAAGAAGTAAGTCGTTGTACCCTGTAAGACAGACATCAAATAGTCCGTAAACACCAGTGTGGGGTGAATCTTTCTTAAGGCTAGAGGATATAATCCTTGCCTCGACTTTGGTTTATCTAATTGGATTTGCATCCTTCTTCCTTTCTCTGTTTTCTAATTCTTATTTCAGTATATACACAAGATCGCCAACAATTATATAGCCGACTCGGAAAAAACTAAATGTTCATACGAGATTCAGTCGGGTCGAAAGTACATTTTTTTCGTGTATATAGACCAATACTTATTTTTAGATCAATTCAGTCTGTCGTTTATTATATAGATCAATACTTTTTTTTTGGTTCAAAAGTTATAAACCAATGCGGAAAGTATTACAGATCCTGATTTATTTAAAAGGGGAAAACATTTTTATCAAAAATGGATGTCTCATAGATAGACATTTTGAGGCTACTTAATCCACTTGTAAACAAGTTCATAATCACTGATGGTAGGGTTCCAACGGTATACTCCTGAATTCCTCACCTCCAAATAGCACTTGTTCTTGCAGCTTTTACGATCCGTCTGAGCCGTGTAAACATCAAAAGGTTGATCGTTTATACCCCTTCCACTGCACTGGCTTGCTCCAGTCAAATCCGAACTTTCTCCAAACACTCTAATTACAGTTTCATTATAGGGTTGAACGGTGTATTCAGCAAATCCTCTAATTTCACAGGAGATGGATACATCCATCAGCGGGTCGGTCATTTTATTCGAAATGGCAACAAAATCTGCAGTTCCTGTCTCATATGATGCGAATAATAGTGCAAGCATCAAGCCGATGCCCATAATGACTGATGAGGAGTTGTATTCTTCGACATTTGGAATATAAGTTGGATGCAATTGATCTATAATACTACTGATCCATGAGTTTTTCCTAAGTTTTCTTCTTAGGTTTTATAGTTGGCCGACTGTTAAAGGAGGCCTTCTATAGGGTGACTCAATCGGATTTTGTCCGTCACACTTTTGTGGTCACACTTTTTTTTTTTTTTTTTTGCATCTCAATTTCTTCAAAATTGATCAAATCTTAATGAATTTAGATCAAACTTTCGCCTGATTCTTCTAATTGACCAAGAACCTCATCCCAATTTCACATCAATTTCTAATTTTCATTAACGAAATTCATCAATTTCTACTTTTCATTCATCACATCAAACTCAGATTTTTTTTCTTTCACAATTTCTTGAAAGGCAGATAATATTTTACATAATCTAACAAATTGATTCCAAAATTGGATCAAACACGAGTAAAAAAACAAACTCCCTGTTCAAAGTTCTTCAAAATACCCGTTAGATAGATTGTTATCGATCAATTTTAGTATTATCTTCATTCAAAATAAAATAAAAAACAGAGAATTTCATCTAGATCCCATCAAATCTCTCTTATAAATTCAACCACGACGGTCAAATCATGAATAGAAACATGGGTTTTCTCGGAAACACTTGCCATTTCAGAAAATGATGTTAAGGAAAGAGATGTGGTGACTGTAAGGGAGGAGAAGGTTGCAGCTGCGGAGGAGAAGAAGAACATGAAGAAAGAGAAAAAGAGATGGAATAGAGAAAAGAGGCAGTAGTGTAGAGTTTATTAGTTTTAGGGTTAGATTAAATGAATGGATACGATTAAAGATAGATTGTAAATGAATGGTATAGATGTAGATGGTTCAATCAGCTTGGTTCGAACATTTTTGATGGTCAAACTTTTACCAACCATTGGATGAACGATTTGCTCCGGTTTGTCAAAACTGGCCAGTTCGATCGGTCGGTCCGATTTCTGTATAGCCCCGGACTATGATGCGTGTATACTCGTGTTTTTGTCGGCCCACCCACTGCTGCAGCAGTCATCTAGTGTATTTTTTAGTTTATGTTTTTAGTGGAGTTACACTCCTTCATTAAGCATATGCATGCCTACGTTAGTTTTTTAATTTTAAGTATGAATGCGCAATTTTCACTAAAGAGGAATTAAACTTCTGTAACCACAAAATTCAATTTTAGAGTAAGAAATGCTACTATCCAGAGCTTCATTGACATAAATAAGGACATACACATGCACACACTAAAAAAATATCTTAGTGTCTCGTACATATGAAGTGTGTCTAACTATATTGTTCTTTTAAGAACCCATTAATAAGGTATTATCACCATTAAACGTTTCTATAGTATCCCATCTTGACTTTGGTATACAATACAGATGGTAGCCATGGGTATAACGCTATTATCACTATTATCACGATGACTGAGGATATTACCACTATTAATACCACTATGTATTTTTTCAAGTGGTGACTTTGTGTTGGGACCGGCCGAACAGCTTGTCCGGTCAAATTATCCTGAGTCCATCTCTTTAACATCTCCAATGCAGCCTTGGGTTGATCCATAGGAACCATATGACCAGCATCGAAAACCTTCAAGAAGCTAAGAGGACCATGGTTTTTCAATATACCTGCTTCGGCACCATCAACCACAAATGAAATATTGGCTGCTTGACTAAAGTTTTGTTTACCAGACCATTCCATGGCATGGACCCAGTTATATTTTCCTGTTCCAAATTTGAGATACTCAAAAATGTTATACGAAACTACTTTGGGGAAAACAAAAACCAAACACTTATATATGGTCTAGGTGTGCATAAAAAGTGGAATTTTGAGTTCAAAGCAAAAGGATACTTACCTAGCCAGTTATGTATTAAATCATACTCCCCTGCATAAATTAGCAACTGAATGCCATCACTAAGAAGAGATGGAATACCAACTTCCAGATTCTTCATCCAGTCATTCAGCATTTTTTTGCGCACATTATCGTTACATTTGATGAATTCTATGTTGCCCACTCCAAGAGCTTGCCTGACAGATTTCAGATTCAAGAATTTCTCCATGTTCGAAACATCATAACACGAATCTCCCCTGTCGATGCATTGCTTTCTTATGTCATAAGGCTGAAAAACATGAAGACCATAAAAGGGATTCATCAAGTCCAAATAACTTTTTTCTAAATCACATCAACTTCAAATAAACTCGCATCCTTACATTAATATTTCCAGCAGTATTCCAGATAAAGTAAAATATAGAACTGCAAGCTGAGAAAGCTTTGCTGCATTCAGCATCACCTTTTGTACCTGAAACGTACTAGAAATGAGACATGCGTCTGTTGAGTAAACTTTTTGATCACAAAAATTGGAAAAACAATGAATTACCACAGAGTGTTGCTATCCTTTTACATTCCGGAAATAGATGAGTATTTATATGCTTGTAGTCGGATTCATTAATGAGTTTATTTTGGAGGGCGTAATCCGCATAAGCTTCATATTGTATAATCGGATTGGTAAGACCATTCCCAATAGCACATCCCTGTTCAATATCTAAAATTTTAGGCCAAGTGCAAATAATTAATAAGGCAGGAAATTAGATAATTTGGACAACCTTTAGATTTAAGTGAATTCCTTCTTTATTATTGTTTCCTTTGATAACTCGAGAGGCAAACGCAGGAATGTAGTGTCCAGCATAGGACTCTCCCGTTATGTAGAAATCATTACTTTGGAATTGAGGATGTTCCTCGAAAAATGCCTAGTAAGATATACAACAGAGTTATACAATGCATGTTTTTGAGTTATACAATTGAGTCAAAATGAAAACGAAAGAAATTGTTAAGGAAGTTGGTAAATACAGTCACCTGCATGAAATCATAAAGATCATTGCTAACATCCTCTTCGTTCTGACGAAGATCACGTTCATCTGAACTATAGCTAAATCCAGTTCCAATTGGTTGATCAATATACAAGATATTCGATACCTTGACAAAGAAAAAACATGAAATTAGAATTCCAAGTGACAAGTACGAAAAATCTTTTAATTGCAAATCCATACCTGGTCCCAACCGAATTCATTCCACATGAGAGTCATGCTATCGTTATTGGCAATAGTAAAAGGTCCATTTTCGTGAAAAAGTGCAAATTCACTACTACATCCTGGTCCTCCTTGCAACCATATCACAACAGGATCTCTCTTCTTGAACCTTGATTCAAAGAAAAAGTAAAACATCCTACAAACAAAAATAGTGCTATAAGTTAAACCAATAACGTGCAAACATAGTGACAACAAAAAAATGAGAAAGAGAATAAGTTTATTACCTAGCAGCATGAGAGTTTTTAATCCTATAGTAACCAGCATGATGACCCAAGTCCTCAACACTAGAGGAATTAAGAAGATGTGGAAAGATCAATTTCTTCTCAACAATTTTTTGTGTATTATTCATGAATTCGGTGTTTGCATTGTGAGGGAATAGTGGGTTTGCATTGGTATTTGCAACACAGTAAAAATGAACAAAACAAGAGAAAATGGGTCATTTGTCCAAAAAAAATTAAAACACAGTTCAAATGGACAAGTAAAAAAAAGTACGGGTGAAATAGCCAAAAAAAATAGCAAGGATGAAACTGGATTCATCCTGGCTTATACTTAAAAATAGCAAGGATGAAACCTGGATGCATCCATGTAAAATAAAAATAAGAAAAAATATTTGAAAATGTACAGGATGAAACCCAAGTTACATCCACTTTTTATTTTTAAATTTTTGTCCATTTAAACAGTATCTTTTTAATTTTTGGCTATTTAAACAGTATCAAAACCTAAATGTCTTTTTCACCCAGGAATTATTAATTTTGGTCTTTTTGACCAATTTTGTGACAAAACAAAGACTAATGAGAAAGATAGTCGGCTTCATTTTTTTCCCTTGTACTGTGTTTGTGGCTAATTGTGAGAGAAAGAGCGGAGTACCTCTAGTATATTTATAGGGAGGAGGAAGTAGCAAAAGGATCGACCATTAAAACTACGAAGCACTATACAAATTATATGTTCTTGGTTGATTATGGGACACATATACGATCCTAGCAATGCTATGTGTTGCCTATGATTTTCGACTAGTGTATCTATTTGAGTGTGGCTAGCTCCAAATTTACTTTTGAGTAGTTAGATAGTTATTAGGATTGGAAAATTTCTATTGACACATAAAATAGGTTTCACTAAAAAAATGCTACAAATTAAAGCTAATTTCAATAGACTAACTACTAAAGGACCGCTTGTACAGTGGTAGAGTATAAAATGCAAGTTCTTGATTTTTGTTATCTCGTACACTAATAGTTAACGCCTTTAATCTATGATGAATTAGAAGCTGGTTTATAGGCCTGGGGTTACTACCTAACCCAATTAGATGAATTAGAAGCTGGTTTAAATGCACCAAGTCGGTGGAAGTCAATGGCTACATATCAACGAAACAAAAGAAGTAAAAAAGAAGAGCATGCTAGTGGTTAAAATGTACAAGTGGATGATTTTTTATTTTCCTACCCTAGCAATATCACCATGGCATATCAACGCATCTCTATCCATGCCCAAATAAGAGAGCAATTACGATGAGTTCATAGCATCGAACCAGCAAACGCGAAGTTTCCTTGACACGCCGAATATATATACCAACTACAGTAAAAACTCTTTTAATTAATACTCGATTATTTAATAAACTCTCTTAAATAATATTTTTGACCGGTTTCGAGTCGGTGACAACGTGTCAAATTAATAATTCGCTAAAATTATAAGATAATACTTTTTTGATTACCTATGTAGGCCCCATATGAAATATAAATTAATAATGCATTATATATATATTCAATACATCAATGATTTACGAAGACTTTTTGAAAAATAATTTAATTGTCTTCTATTTTTACTAAAATAAATATCGCATTGAATTTCATCTCTAATTTTTCTTATCATTGCAAGAATTTTTTGGTGTTGTTGGATTATCCTTCTTGTGCTTGAATAATGCTCTACGAATTTCATCGGTCATTGTTGATTTTTTAACACCTTTAAGATGAGAAGCCATATTTGTGTGTATGATTTGTTTATGATGGTAGTATGATTTCATATTGTATTTATATAAATTTTTTTCACAAAATTGGTCAAAAAGACCAAAATCAACAATTCCTAGTGAAAAAGACACTTAGGTTTTGATCTTGTTTAAAAGCAAAAAATTAAAAAGATATTGTTTAAATGGACAAAAATTTAAAAATAGCGAGGATGTAACCGAGTTTCATCTGTCCATTTTCAAATATTTTTTCTTATTTTTATTTTACACGGGATGCATCCAGTTTCATCCTTGCTATTTTTTAAGTATAAGCAGGGATGAATCGGTTTCATCCTTGCTATTTTTTTGGCTATTTCACCGTACTTTTTTACTCGTCCATTTGAACCGTGTTTTAAAATTTTTTGGACAAATGACCCATTTTCTCTTTTTTTTTATTTGTTAGTAGTATGATTTCATATTGTATTTTTATATGAAATATTTTGTTTTTTTGATAAAAATTTATTTAGAAAATATGATTTGATATTGTGTTTATAAAAAAAATATGATTTAATATTGTGTTTCTATAAAAAATTATATACGAAATATAAAAGATATGATATGGTATTTTGTTTATAGAAACTAATTACTTGATATGAAATTTATCTATAAATTAATAAGTATTAATTTATCGGTTAATTAATATCTCGCTTAATTAATAAATTTTGATGGTCCCGATAACATTAATTTATAGAGTTTCTACTACAGCAAACTACCGCGGTAACGATGGCACCATCCCCAAAACCACAAGTGAATGCATAGCATTTTAATGCATTTGGAACTTCATTATAAATGCTCCCTATTGAAGCGTAGCCGTGTAACCCATAAAAGAAAGGAAAAAGAAGTACTTATCAGCAAGATAACAACTATCAACTGCTCCTATTCTGTTTGCGGATAATTATCTAAATTTAGCTGAAGCCACTTAATAAAGAATGCAACAACCAATCATAATAAATACATCTCTAGCAAGGGCTAAAAGGCTAACCAATTATAAATACACCTCTAGGAATAATTCCTGCAAGGTAAAAATGGCTACATTCAGGAATTGATGAAGCTTACAAAAACAGGTCCAAATAATAAAAGAAAGAAAAAGAAAGCTAATAAATAACTTACTTGACTGGGAATCTTATCCGTCGATCCTATGCAAAAGCAAGGTTAGGTAATTTTCTTTTTTATGGTGAAGGAAAGATAATTACATTTATGTTTGTGCGAAAAGATTCAAAATGAAATACCTTTCTAGAGGGAAGCGTGAATTTGGGAGATCTATAAATCTACATCTACCCACTGGCGTAGTCAGGATTTCAATACAAGGGAGGTAAAAAATACAAGGAGGTAAAAAAAAAGATCAACTGCACAAAAATAATTATATTAAATAATTAATAGCAACAAAATATATAACAAAGAGTTTTAAATTCTTCCATCATGTATGCACCATGTAGAATATTTTAAGTAATTGGGGGATATGAAAACTAATTGGGGATATGGCTACAGGACAAAAACGGTGTCCCAATAGCAATTTTGGGTGACCCCTATGTAATTATTTTTAATTCCTAATCTAGCCCTCACTAATCCTAATTAGTGATTAATTTTAATTAGTAAAATCTTAAGTATTGGGGGATATATTAGTTTGATTTTTTATTTTAATTTGTGTGAGTGAGGAGTAGAAGGAGAGGAAAAAATTTGAGTGGAATTTGTTTTTTGAAAATGGAAGATGATTGTGATAAGAGAATTGCAGGCATCTTGAATCTTTAGCTCAACTACAACAATCATATCTTCAATCTTCGGTGTATGATAACAACTCACAATTGGAGTTATATGATGAACCAACACCTTTGAATCATGATTTTCGTGACCATGAAGTGTTTTGTGAAGTACCAACTCAAGAAAGTAAACATGTTCAACATACAAGCAACCCCAACACATGTGTAATGCTTCAAAGAGGTCGAAAATTTGATTTTTTTTTTTTCGAAACCGCCATTTACGTCGAAAAAGCTTAATCGGCATGCTCGTTGTATGAATACTGTAGGAACCTCTATAACCGGCATTGTATTCATACAACTTTGTATCTTAGGGACAAAATATCCACAACTATTCAAGAACATACGGCGTGGTATTCAAACCAAGATTGCATCTTAGGTTTTCTGTCACATATTTAAGAGTATTTGGAAATTTGAAATACCGGCATGGATGTTAGCAAACACCACCATGCCGGTACATGTCGCTTTCTATACGAAACCAAATAATGTAAGCTGATTGTTCGGCATTGAAATTTCTATCTTGGGGACGAGGTACCGAGCGGTGTTTTGAGCATTCCGTATATGCCAGGATAATGCAAGAGGCAAATAAATATGCCACCTTAAAGCAGCAGTACATATTAAAGATATTGGACTACCAATGAGTAATCTTACAATTACGGGTAAAAACAGGCCTTTTCTAAAGCACAAGGCAAGTGAGGTTAACTTTGTTCTCCCACGCGGTGTTGACGTACAACTACTTAATGGTGCTGCTCCTCCCCTTAGTGCCTTCCTTTGGCTGAACAATCCAGCCAGTGATGATTTGACTTTGTCTGGAGTGCGTCTCTTCCTAGCATGGATATTCGCTTTGTTGAAAAGCAGTACATTGATATGTGGTTCGAGATGACTACGACTAGAACAATGAACATTTACATCCGGGGAGATCAACGCTAGAGAAAGTAAAAAAATATGTACTACTTGATTTTCTATGTTAGTCTTGTTTATGTAGTTCTCTTAAAAATCAGACATGGTCATTTATGGGAATCCAGTTATCCAGGTGATGTAAGTGCAATAGCACAATTTAAGTTACTTAACACTATGCTGGTGAGTTTTCTTTTGCTTCGCCATTGGGAGATTAGTCTGATTTGTTGTCAGTCATGTTTTTTTCGGAGGTTTTCGTTGCTTACTTCTTGCAATTTTAAAATCCTTGTCTCCAATTCCGTAAACCTCTCTATTTCATTAGTACTCTCCATTTTCTTTTTTTTTTGGTATGGTGTTATTCTAGTAATCTTCAAAGTTATGGTACCGGCATGGAAACTTAAATGTCGAGGATGTCGGTATATGATACCGGCATGGAAATTTAAATGTCGAGGATGCCGGTATATGATACCGGCATAGAAACTTATATGTCGAGGATGCCGGTTTTCTGTCACATATTTATGAGTATTTGGAAATTTGGGATACCGGCATGGACGTTAGCAAACACCACCATGCCGGTACATGTCATTTTCTATACAGGAACCAAATAATGTAAACTGATTGTTCAAGATAGTAATTTATATCTTGGGACGCTGCAGTGGGAAATGTTTTGAGCATTCCGTATATGTCGGTATGATGTTAGGAACATTTTAACTTTGGGTTGCGCCTTGCCCTTGCCTTGTGTTGGTTGTTGACTCGTCCCACCAACTTCGCTTTGGCTTGCTAATTGACTTGGATGAACCTCATCATCTTCCTCCTCACTTTCCCCTTCATCATGCTCATCGTCCTCAACTGTTCCAGTACCTTCAAGGATTGCAAGTGCACTACGTTCACCACCACTCTCCCAAATTGACCCTCTTGTTATGTCCTCCAAGCAAATTCATTGGCTGCATAAACACCATTGAATAAAATTAGTAAATCATTTATACAGTTTCAAATGGGTAAATAAACAGAAATGATACCTTGGATCACTTCAGGCTTGGGGAATTTGAGGGGTTTTTCGCCGTCAGAACGAAGGAGTTCTTTAACAAACTCTAAGTTGAGGCTCCAATTTGACGTCAACAAATGGGAATCTCCAGTTTGATTAATTGGCCGTCCCTGGTATCCTTCATAAAGATGCAGCACATCGTCAAGCTATCAATTCATTAGGTGTTTTGTCAAATATTGCTTTGATTCCGGACGAACGACTTGACCCGGTGCCTTCACCGCATAAGCTAGAAAGTCCGAGAACTTCAACCGACTAAATTTTCATCTCTTGGAATGTTTATGTTCGGGTTCAATATTAAGCATAAAACTTTAAATATCGAGCATGCTTGGTATCGTAGTACCGGCATCCTATGGAACCTAAATAGTGTGCCGGTATTGAGCACAATTTCAGTGATGTTCCTGTATGTTTTAAGTGTACTACCGGCATTTTTGAATTGAACTAATGCATGCCGGTTTTTAAGTACCGGCATTCACGAAACCTAGATACAATGTCGGTACAAAAAATTGTTCCTGTGTGTTTTTAGTTGACTACCGGAATAGTCTTCAACCCAATTTGTATGCCGGTTGGTAGGCCCCTAAAGGTGTTTATATTTATGACCTACATGTTATAATCCGCAAGTGCACGGCGTCTATCGGAGACGCGGCAAGTACGGGTCGATCCCACAAGGACTTGTGGTGCTCTGATATTGATCTAAGGCTGCTTCAACTGAGTTCTAAAAGTGACAGTGACAACAAAAGATTGTAACATATATTTTTGTGCCGATACGGCAGTTTTTGAACTGTGATCCTAAACTAAGGTATAAAACAGAGACAAAGGTATGTTTGGGTTCTCAATTCCACCACTAAATTCTAGTATGTGCTTTCAACTAAGTTAAGTGTCTTGTTCCTATAGTAGCTAAGGGCGAGTGTGTCAATTCTGCCACTTAACTAAGGGGTTTCACCATGTAAAACTTCAAATACCAGCTAAGGGTACTAACTTGAGCATTAGTTATCTAATCAAGTATAACTAATCAAAGGAATTAGCATTTAATAATTGAAACAAGAGCTGAATCACTCTCATCTCAGTGTTAACCTAACTACAGTGCATCCATGGCTTTGGTATGCACTGTGAGAGAAAAGAGTTGAAGTGATTGAATTGAAGTTATCTAATAATATTAAGCATACAAGAACAATTCAACTGAGTTTAAGCACAAATTGGAATCAGGGTTTCATTGAAACCCTAACACTAAATTAAAACAACAAAAACAGAAATTGAAACTAAGTGACAGCACTGGCTAATCCAGGCGTGCCCTATCACTCAAACCCTCACTTCAATTTATACATGCAAGTGAAAAATACCTAACCCTAATTCTCAAAATCGAAATAAAATGATAAATAACTCAAACCCATGCTTTCTGATTCCTCCCTTCACTGATTGTGCGGCTCTCTGAGTACTCCATGCGGGGTTGTTGGTTGAATACCCTAGTTCTAGTTTTTCTCTAAATTAGCTTCTAGGATTGGAGAAGCTAACTGAGAGAAAACCTAGACCTAGAGAGGTAGAGCAGATTAGGAGGTGGTGCGGTGATGATGGAGCGGGCGTGGAGGTGACAAGAGATGGAAGTATGGGAGAGCAAGAGCTCTCCGCTTTGTCGGGGTATGGGGGTGGAGTTGCTCTGCAACTGATGGAGACGAGAGAAGAGAAGAAAGAGAAAGAAAGAGAAGAAGTGAATTGGTTTTGCTCGATAGGTATAGGGTTAGGTTGATAGGGTGTTGAGCGGGCACAGCGAAGTGTCGATGGGAGGGCTTCAGCGAGCGTAGGATTTAGCTGGGAAGATCTGAACGGATGAGAATGGTAGCCGGTCTCGGTGTGATCTGGTGTTGTACGGGATCATCGAGAGATAGATGTAAGCGATGGAGCGACCGTTGGATGTAGCTGAGGGAGATCTCAATGGCTCAGAGTGAGCGGGCTCGGATCCGGGTCATGGGTAGCTCTAGCCCAAGTCTTCCTTGTTGGGTTGCAACTGATTTGCGCGCGGGCTTTGGCTATCTGCTCCATAGATGTTTGACTTCAATTCTTCGCTCTTTAGCTCCTCAGATTCTCCAAGCTTTATTTATTACCTAAAAACACAAAATTAATTAATACAAATATTTATTCTTGAAAACAAAGAAAACACAGAATCTGGGATAATATCTGATTTATAAGCGCAAAAGATGAGTAAAATGCCAATAAAAAGGTGTGTAAATATGCACTATTTGGCACTCATCAAATACCCCCAAACTCGAATTTTACTTGTCCTCAAGTGAAACGATAAATGAAGAAATCCTAACTATACCACCGTCGTAGGTCTCTCGAATGCATTTAGCGTATGCACTAAGCCTTTAAACCCCTAGGTGTCCCTAGTGGACGAGTTGTAGTCTCGTGAGGGTTTACAAGAGGTGTACCCACAAAACCTTCTCCAACTTCGGAGTGTAAAAGAGTCTCAAGCCTCCAAGAAGCTATGAGGACATAGAGTTTCCGCATGCTAGTAATGTGAGTTAGAACTATCGAAGAACGCATTCTCATCCTTAAGTCTTTGAAATGAGAAGTAACCATACCATATGAAAGAATTCGGATTCGATTGTGATCATAAGTCTCAACTTCGCCTCACCATTAGGGTTTTATGATAATTGCACTCAAAAAGATCGCTTTTTTAGTCTCTCATGTGTGCGAGCGGGAGTAAAGAGAGAAATCCCGCACACGTTGTAGGTAAGAAGGATAACCTTCCGAAATAAAATCTGGAGACTCCACGGAGGTGTGGACAAAAAGAATCTTTTTCGATGATCTCTAAGAAAGGAAATCAACCATTAGCAAGGGGTGGGAGTACTCACTCACTTCTCACCCGATCGGCCAATTAATATCACTCTCTCATAAGAAACCATAGAAACGTCTTCAATCTTCGGTCTTCGGTCTTCAATTGTTGATGACGAACTTCTAAACTTCACAAAACTTGACAATTTTTAACTTTTCTACTCAAATTCCTTGTTGTTTGGATTTTTCTTTTTAAACTCTTCTTTACCATGGTGGTAGCAAAAATAAGAAAATAAACTACAATATTTTTGATTTTTTTTTTTTTTTTTTTTTTTTTTTTTTTTTATTTAAGTGAAAATAAAAATACAAATACAAATAATGAAACAACTAACTCCATGGACAAAGGACTTTATCACTCAATTTTTCCACAACTTGTATTGTCTTGATTTTATAAATTTTATTAATTCTCATCCTATTTTCTTTTCTTTTCTGCACATAAACCTTGGACTATATCAATTTTTCTTTCAATATTCTGATTCTGCTCCGGTTGCTGACGATGATGTGTTTCTATGGGTCTTGCTTGATTGAGAGAGAGAGTGGCGCTTCTTTGCAAATCGGTATTTAGAAGGAGTTTTCATCTTTAGACGTCACCCTCATGATTGACAAAAACTAGCACTCAAGAGATCAAAAGTAGTGCTGAAAATGGTGCGAAGTTGGGTAGCTCACCATTCCTACCCGGAATTTACGTAAGGTGACACACACTCTATGACTTTTTTAGAAAGTTGCAAAAATTTGAAGGTTGGTGCCTCACTTGATGTAAATTGGGTAGTCTCCACTATGGGTGATCACAATTCTACTACCGAATATCTAAACAAAGACACCTAATTCGCCCTCCGGTATGGTTAAATCCAACTTTAACGCTCTAATCAACTAAGGAACCCGATTGCGTTTTCCGGGCACTTCCAAGTTATTATTTCTGGTCGAGAATCTCTATGTAAACATAGCTAAAAGCATGCTAGTGACTCTAAAATCTCTAAAGTTGGAGGTTTTTACAAAAAAGTTTTTGAATTTTTTTTTTTTTTTTTTTTTTTTTTTTTTTTTTATATGAAAATAAAAGATTAAAAAGACTAAAAACTCTAAATGCAAATGCAAATGTACCCCCAAACCTAAATCAAACATTGTCCTCAATGTGTCACAGATAGGAAAAATTTAAACTTGATCACGTACCATGAGAACTATGTTGATAAGAGAAAAGGGAAGAGATTAGGAATGTCGGGGAGCAAGGTTGAGCTTCGTTAGTCAAGGCAAAATCCAACATTCTCAGTGGAGATCATATCAGATTAGCACAATATAAGCGCATGAAGACTCAACCAATTCAAGAAAAGAAAAATTTAACAAGTCCTAAAAAAAAAAAATTTTACTAACAATCTAAAAAGTTGCGGGTCAACCCAATAGAAAATATGTACATAGAACATGAAAATGGGCTTTGGTTTATTTGGGAATTTGGTTTATTGGGCTTTTGGTTTGTTTGGGATTTGGTTTCAATGGGATTCATTTGGTTTTGTTGGGAAAGTTTGGTTTATTTGGGAGAGTTTGGTTTATTTGGGAGGCCCAGGTTGCTGTTTGAAACCCAGAATTTGTAAAACTTTACAGCCCAGATGGCTAGCTTATGTGGGCTGAAGGTTGTGTGGTTGCAGCCCAAGTGGTTGTGCAAAGCCTAGGTTGAGTTAGCTGATGAAGGTGTTGACCCATCAGTTAAATGGCCCAGATTGGTTGCACAGCCCAGGTGAACTGGTTTGCAATTTGGTTGCAGCCCAGGTTGGGTTCAGTGAGCCCAGCTGGTGTGGTCAGTCAGCCCAGCCATGAGGGCTAAGTGAGGTGGGCTGAAGGTTGTGCAGAGTGCAAGCCCAGATTGAGGTTAACATGTGCAGCCCAGCTATTGGATGGCCCAGATTAGGGTTTTGTGGGCTCGGTGGTTGTGCAAATGCACGGCGGAGTTGATTTCACGGCCAGGGCTTGTGTGCAAGGCCTAGAGGTTATGCAAACAGGCAGTGCAAATTTTATTTTGTGCGAGAGCTTGGTGTGTGCATAGACTCTCAAGAACGGGACGAGATAATGTCTTTGGTTTCAACACAACACTAGTTTGCACTCAATGAAGGAAACCAGATGGTTTGAGCGGTTTATGCCTGAGTAGAGCAATTTCACGAACAAGAGACAAAGCACAAGCTTGGAGCATGCACAAAGATCAACGAGAAAATGAATACGACCCATTTGCTCACACATGCTCAAAGCAAGGTTATCAACAAGTCAAGATATCGGCAATTTCTAACAGATTCACATGCCACGAGAGGATGTCAATGGCTCAGTTGATGTTCTAGCTTTTACAAGTTATGCAAATGGTACATGGCAGATGGCTCATTCAAATGCCACACACACACAAGTGTTGACTTAAAGACAAAGTACATACAACGGGGCTAAAGCCAAGGCAAGCGAGGCTTAACGGGTCGGGGGTTATGCTCGGGTCATTCAGATGCTAAGGTTATACACAATGTCAGCATGCATAAGTAGCTCACAAGTCTCACAGGGCATGGATGGCTTACAAGGCTCACAGGGTGTGTAGATTTGGCAGCACAAGCACAAGGCTATACAGAGAATGTGCAAGGTGCAACTTGGTCAATGGGTTATGCCCGGCTAACTTGGCTTCCAAGTTATGACCCAACACTTGCGACCGAGGGGGCTAGCAAGGTGGTTTCACAGAGGCTCGGACAAGGAGTAGATGGATCGAGTTAAAGCATGCAAAGGGTCGAGGCAATCGGACCGGCCTCTACGAGGGTTGGCTGGGATTCACAAGTGAAGCTCGGTGCGAGTCAAGCATGCATAAGGGTTCAACAGACCACACGCATTCACGAGGCTTTTTTTACCGGGTCTTTCACAACACCCACAACACAACACTCGGGGTTACAGCACGAGGCCTTGGTTAACCAAGTTGCAAGGACCGGAGCAACTAGTTTATCATTCGGCTAGCTATGAGGCACAAAAGCATTCCGCTGCGAAGGGGCCACTCACCGAATTCGATAAGTTGCAGTGGCTGCTCAAGGCATTGCACCTTTTTCTCCCACTCCCCAGGTTTGCTCAAGAAGACAAAGAAGACATGACGACACACGGGTGGTTCACCGCTAGCTCAACAAGGAATTAGATTCTCAAAATTTCACAACTCAAGACACAATAATGTGCATTCATTCAATGGCTGCGCACATATGACAAGAGCACACAACTGATGCTAACTACGGCTAAATGAGCTAAAGCCACACTAACAGCAATGCAGATGATTTAAGATGAGACAATTATAATGCAACAGATGGCTAAGGTATGCTCAAGATGCAAATGTAGATGCGGATGCACTGAGTTACAGATGCAAAGCTATATAAAAAAAATGAAACTAAGTGATACTAAGACAGGATTAACAGCATCAATGTAAAATGAATATGTACAAGGGTGAATCAGTAAAGCAAGCACAAAAATCAGCAGGGCACACCCAAGTCCCCGGCAGCGGCGCCAAAAACTTGGTAGGACCCTAAAGGTGTTTATATTTATGACCTACATGTTATAATCCGCAAGTTAACGGCGTCTATCGGAGACGGCAGAATGCGGTCGATCCCACAAGGACTTGTGGTGCTCGATATTGATCTAAGGCTGCTTAACTGAGTTCTAAAAGTGACAGTGATAAACAAAAGATTGTAACATATATTTTTGTGTCGATACGGCGAGTTTTGAATTGTGATCCTAAACTAAGGTATAAAACGAGACAAAGGTATGTTTGGGTTCTCAATTCCACCACTAAATTCCTAGTATGTGCTTTCAACTAAGTTAAGTGTCTTGTTCCTATAGTAGCTAAGGGCGGTGTGTCAATGCCTTGCCACTTAACTAAGGGGTTTCACCATGTAAAACTTCAAATACCAGCTAAGGGTACTAACCTGAGCATTAGTTATCTAATCAAGTATAACTAATCAAAGGAATTAGCATTTAATAATTGAAACAAGAGCTGAATCACTTCAACTCTTTTCTCTTACAGTGCATCCATGGCTTTGGTATGCACTGTGAGAGAAAAGAGTTGAAGTGATTGAATTGAAGTTATCTAATGATATTAAGCATACAAGAATAATTCAACTGAGTTTAAGCACAAATTGGAATCATGGTTTCATTGAAACCCTAACACTAAATTAAAACAACAAAAACAGAAATTAAACTAAGTGGCAAAGATTTGGCTAATCCGGGCGTGCCCTATCACTCAAACCTCACTTCAATTTATACATGCAAGTGAAAAATACCTAACCCTAATTCTCAAAATCGAAATAAAATGATAAATAACTCAAACCCATGCTTTTCGATTCCTCCCTTCACCGATTGTGCGGCTCTCTCGAGTACTCCATGCGGGGTTGTTGGTTGAATACCCTAGTTCTAGTTTTCTCTAAATTAGCTTCTAGGATTGGAGAAGCTAATCGAGAGAAAACCTAGACCTAGAGAGGTAAGCGATTAGGAGGTGGTGCGGTGATGATGGAGCGGCTGTGGAGGTGACAAGAGATGGAAGTATGGGAGAGCAGAGCTCTGCTTTGTCGGGGTATGGGGGTGGAGTTGCTCTGCAACTGATGGAGACGAGAGAAGAGAAGAAAGAGAAAGAAAGAGAAGAAGTGAATTGGTTTTGCTCGATAGGTATAGGGTTAGGTTGATAGGGTGTTGAGCGGGCACAGCGAAGTGTCGATGGGAGGGCTTCAGCGAGCGTAGGATTTAGCTGGGAAGATCTGAACGGATGAGAATGGTAGCTTGGTCTCGGTGTGATCCAGTGTTGTACGGGATCATCGAGAGATAGATGTAAGCGATGGAGCAATAGTTGGATGTAGTCGAGGGAGATCTCAATGGCTCGAGTGAGCGGGCTCGGATCGGGTCATGGGTAGCTCTAGCCCAAGTCTTCCTTGTTGGGTTGCTCGATTTGAGCGGGCTTTGGCTATCCGCTCCATAGATGTTTGACTTCAATTCTTCGCTCTTTAGCTCCTCGATTCTCCAAGCTTTATTTATTACCTAAAAACACAAAATTAATTAATACAAATATTTATTCTTGAAAACAAAGAAAACACAGAATCTGGGATAATATCTGATTTATAAGCGCAAAAGATGAGTAAAATGCCAATAAAAAGGTGTGTAAATATGCACTATTTGGCACTCATCACCGGTACTGCAAATTCACTATCAGAAATTGAAACCGGCATGGTATTCATCCCAAATGCTATGCCGGTACCTAAACCGGCATGGTATTCAAACCTAGATCCTATGCTTGGGGTACTCTCAGAACTTCGACAGCTTTTCGGCTATTGTTGGCGATTCTAACCTAAACCCATGGCTACAAATCGATTAAAACAATCATAAATGAGTTCAAAAATCACTTACCTTCTCGGAGAAGCCATGATCATGAGTGGTTGATCATCCGAGCTCATTGATGCATCCTCTTCTAGTTGTTGAGCAATGTTCTCGATTCTTTGTTCATGTGTTTGTTGAGCAATCAATTTGGTTCTCAGTTTTGCTTTCGATTTGGTTCTTCGAGGCATGAACGATGAGGAAGAAGATGAAGATTTTTTTTTTTTTTGATCATCAAATCCGGAATTGGGGGATACATGAATTTGGTTATTTGATTTTATGTTTTAGGGGAAAGGGCATAACAGTCTTTTCATAATGTTTTAATTAATCTAAGGGCGTTTTAGTATTTTCGCCCCCAAAAAACACCCCTTAGCAGCCACCTTTGGTTGGGGGAAGTAATTCATATCCCCCAATTAGTTTTCATATCCCCCAATTGTTGCGTTCAAAAAATCCTCCATTTGTAGTAGTACCAACAAATAATAGGATTACCAAAGTAAGTGCCTAATTTTATTTCAGAAAATTTATAAGCAACTGAAATCAAAGGGGAGGAATCTTCCTAATATTTTGAGTATACTGAACTTTGGATTAGTAAAAGAAATACCCAGATCTATTAGTTAGACAAGTCTTCGCAATTTAGATCGAAATTTTAAAATCTAATTAAGAGAAGAAAATAATTTATAATGCAAATTTTTTTTTTTATCGGTCAAAAATAAATTTCATTGAAGAATGGCACTTAAGAGGGGTACCTTAACCCAAAGAATACAACCGAACAAAAAAAGGGGAACCGAAAGGGGATTCGGCTACCCAAGTAAAAATAATAATAATAATGGAGATTGGAATAATGAATCCCATAGAGAAATCACCGTATTTGCCGTAAGCCTTAACATTCTTGTATTCGATTCGCCCAAAAGAACGCTTGTAATTTGATATCTCTAATGAGGCTTGCCAAAGTTTTCTTTTTATTATCGAAGGTTCTTGCATTTCGCTCTTTCCATATACATCACCATATAACAACCGGGATGTTATTTCATATTCGACTAAGTCTTTCATCTCCCCAATTAAACTTCAAATCCTTAATAGATGTAATGATATTAGGGTTGTATGACCATCCAAAGCGGCACCCTTCAACAAGGTAATCTCATATTCTCCGGATTCTCCAACAACCATAAAACAAGTGCGAACTCGATTCATCGTCTTCTTCACAAAAATGACATACACTAGAAACATCCATACCTCTTCTTAAAAGTTTATCCGCCGTCATTATCCGATCATGAGAAAGGAGCCAAAGAAAGAAATTGATTTTGTGAGGGTACTCATTACTCCAAACAACATCGATTGGATAATCCGTCTCACCTTGATCGTGGTTGTCTTTAATTTCATCCTTAACCGTATGTTGACCATGATCACTACCAACCCAAACTCGAGTATCCATAACCCCTTCTTGAATAGTGATTGAGGAAAGAAGATTTGATATAGATAACACTTCACTTGTAATGGTTTGAGAGTATCTTTGCCTAGACATAAATGCCCACCTTACACCACCTTCTCTAACTTCATACATACTAGCCACCACAAGCTCCTTGGTCCTTGAAGCTTCATAAGCCAAAGGAAACATATCACATAATCTTCCTTCACCAAGCCAAGAATCTTCCCAAAATTTAGTCTCCTTACCCTCTCCAATCTCCAATCTTGAATCTAATATTCTTGTTGAAGTCTCTAAGCTCTTTATAGATATTAAACCACAAGCTACCACCTTTCGATCCTTTGGGTTGGAGAGTTTCCCAACCGGTAAATGTTACGCCAAATTTTTCAACTATGATTTTCCTCAGTAACGCATTTTCTCTACACCAAAGCGCCACCACCATTTTTTAGCAAAGCCGAGTTCACTTGCTTAGTTCTTCTTATACCAAGACCACCTTTTTCTTTTGGTTTTGAAGACAATTTCCAACCAATATTGTGAATTCTTTTCTTATTTTCATCATCACATAAGAAATTTCTCACAACGCTATCAATTTTCTTAGTTATGGAGCAAGGAGCAAGTAAAATAGAGAGATAATAAATGGGTAGACTAGCTAAAATGCTTTTATGAGAGTTAGCTTACCTCCTCTTTCTATTGTTTTTCCATTCCAAGAAGTAACTCTTTTTCCACAAATTTCAAATGTTTTTTCCCATTTTTGAGTGCCCCCTACCTTATCTCCCAAAGGAAGCCCAAGATATACGCTAGGAAAGCTTGCATACTTGCATCATAGCATGTTAGCATAATTTTCAACTTCCTTCTCGACTGCGACCCCAAATAAGCTAATTTTAGAGAAATTTATCTTCAAACCCGAAGTTAACTCGAAACAAAGAAGAATGTAACGAAGGGCATCGACTTGTTCTCTCTTAGCATCAAGAAATATGATGGTATCATCGGAAAATTGCAAGTGATTTATTTTTGTTCCTCCCTCCTTGACCGAAAAACCCGAGATTTGATCAAGTTCTTGTGCTTTGATCAACATACAACTTAAGACTTCACCTAAAATAGTAAAAAGAAAGGAGAGAGAGGATCTCTGTGACGAAGTCCTTTTCACTACCAAAGTAACCGAAAGACGATCCATTAACAAGAACCGAGAACTTTGAGAATGTTAAAAAAATTTCTAATCTAAGCCCTCCAAACACCACCAAACCCCATTTTGAACAAAACTTCATTTAAAAAATTCAAATTCACATTATCAAACTCCTTTTCAAAATCAAGCTTGCAAACCAAACCCGGTAATTTTTGACGAAGTCTAGAATCCACACATTTGTTAGCTATCAATACTCCATAACGAATTTGTCTTCCTTTAATAAAACTAGATTGCGTTGTTGAGATTAGAGTAGGAAGGTATACCTTTAAACGCTCGCCAAAACCTTTGAAATGATTTTTTAGACACTCCCAATAAGGCTAATAGGTCGAAAATCTTTTACTCCCTCTACACCCACCTTCTTAGGGATAAGCGCAGTAAAGTTGTTTTTTAATGACGAATGAAGAACATTGTGGTCATGAAATTCTTCGAAAACCTTCATCGAGTCTTCTTTAGGGAAATCCCAGCAAACAATAAAGAACTTCATAGGAAACCCATCCAGGACCGGAGCTCGATCAATTCCCAAATCTTTAATTGTGTTCTTAGCTTCTTCTTCACTAAAAGGCCTCTCCAACCAAATACTTGCATTCTCATCAATATGCTTTAGACACATATTTTTGATTCTAGGACGGTTGTTTGAAATTTCTTTAAACGCCAACTCAAAATGATTTTCAATCCCCCTCTTGATTTCTTCCTTGTTCCCCGTCTAACGTTCAATTATACGAAGGTTATTGATGTTGTTAAAAGCTATATGACCTTTCACCAGTCGATGAAAATGTTTGGTGTTGAGATCGGCATCCCTAAAATATCTAATTCTTGAATTTTGTTTCAACATTATGTTTTGTCGACGATGCGCCACCTCAAAATCCACTTAAGCCGTCACAAACATATCTTCTTCAACTTTGGTAAGACCCCTTTCATCATCTAGATCGTCCAATTCTTTCAACTTGGTAAGATCCGTGTCTAAAGCCCTATCAATGCTCCCAAATATATATCTATTCCACACCTTCAATTTCCCCTTTAAGGCGTTCAACTTCTTTGCAAAACATTCACCCGCCGTACCTACAAAAGAAAAAGACTCCCACCATTCTTTCATTAAAGGGATTATGTTAGTACCTTCAACCCAAGCTAATTGAAATCTAAAAGGGCATGCACCCCAATCCGAGTCCGATGAGCTTAACATAATGGGAAAGTGATCCGAAAAGGGTCTTGCGAGACACTCAAAGATGATATTTGAAAAATGATCATCCCAACCCGAAGTGAAAAGGAAGCGGTCGATCTTGCTCTTATTATTTGGCGGTCTACTCCAAGTATACTTTGCTCCAGGAAAAAGGTAACTCCATAAGATCAAGTTCATTACATAGGGTCATCGAAGTGTTTCATTGAGGTTGAAACCCTACGACAACCTCTTCTTTCTACTATGAATCTTATTTCGTTGAACTCTCCACCAGAAACACAAAGGCATCCCATCCCAATAGCCATGCAAAATAGCTAGCTCCATGCAAATCTTTTTTCTCATAAGAATTGCAAGGACCATAAACACCAACTAAAACCAAACCAAAATTATCCTCCAAACTACGACAAGATATACTTAAAGTAAAAACACCTTCAAGAAAATCTTCAACTTCAATCATATCGGAATTCCATATCAACAAGATTCCGCCCGATCTTCCATAAGAGTTTAAAGCAATCCACCTACATGGAGTTGCTCTCAACATTGACGCACAATATCATCGAGAACAATTACTAAGCTTCGTTTCTTGTATCATAAGAATAGTAGGCTTCCATCGTTCACAAGAACCTTCAACTTTGAGCGCTTGTCTAGGGTCTTCTAAACCATTCACATTCCAAGATATTATATTAAATATTTAAAACTTTGGTAACCCATTGAGACCAAAAGCCGAAACAACAACCATTAATTTCAACTTTAACACCCTGCAATCTCGTCTCTAAATGCATTCGTGCTGAGCAAGAATTGTAGATGACACAAAATTAATCTCCTTATTTGTGAACTCAATAAAGAATTACCACCGAATTCTTTAATTTTCGAAGAATACATTGAGCTTTTCATGCAAACCTTTTGTCATCTCTACAACGTCATCATTATCGATTCGAGATCATTTCTTACTATCCGAACACTAACGATTGAACAACAACAAGGATTTAATGCTATCCGAGCTCTAAATAATCCAAGGATTCAAAGTTTTCGTATAATAATTCAGTTACATGACTTGTCATGAAGGAAATTCACTGAAGTACATCATACTTGGTACGTTCCTCCTTCCCAGTTGTACACGACCCAGAACAAAATCAAATCTTTTAGTTTTTAGGTTTGTTTTTGCTGGCAACCAAATCTTCATAGTTTTTAGTTTGGTTTTGCTTTTTACTCCTGGGCATGATCGTGGACGCCCTGACAAGTGGATAAAAAGTTACCATACGAACAACCTCTTGTGAAAAAAAGCTTACTAAGACCTCCCTAGGATTTTTTTAAACCAAGCATTACAGAATATAAATGCTCTAATAAGGATTTTTAAACATAGGATAAAATTAGAGCTGAGGATAATCCTAGGCTAAGAGCCTCACTTTTCACTCATAGGTTTGGAAGTGCTTTGGTTGGAGAAGGAATCTACTCACTCGTAAAATTCGGAAGTCCCCACCCTGCTTCTGCCCCCATCTAAATCCTCCAATAGGTGGCATCCTCTGCCATCATTAGATTGATAACTCGAACCCGCTATGAGGCAAACATGGGGCCCTTTTTGGTGTGGTGTGTGGGGGAAAAAGGTTGGGTAGTGATTTGGGTGGCGTTAATCATTTTTGGGTAAAATTTTGATGACAGTAAAATCGCTCGGTGAAAAATTCCTTGCCTACCTATCACATGACATGTTTCGTCATCCAAGAATCTTCTAACGTGCCCTTAACATGGAATTTGGCTGGGAACGAGGAGGGGATCCCACAAAGCCTATTTGTCTTATAAATTAGAGTTTTTAGATAATGGATCTAAACCTATCCACCTCAAAAATTAGAATGCACAAATATTCAGTAAGAATAGGATATTAACTCACCCCGGATTCTAGCAAGATTGCTACTAGAGAAACCATTTTACTTGGGGCCGGTGTACAAATTATACATAAGACAAAACATCATTTACGTTTGGAATGGTATACACCCAAGCAAATTGATACCCCAATAATCTGTCATGGATTTTAGGAGGGTGCAAAATCACACTCCTCAATATTGTGTGTTTTCCATTCAAATAAGTTTTCCCATATCACTAGAGTTGGATCTTAATACCATGTACATTTTAGTCGTTTAATAATAAGATTTGGTCCCCTTATAACAAACTTGTGTATAAGACTTACCTACATAATCTTTAGTATGAATGAAGTTCAATTGAGATCAAGGAAACCGCAAATGCATAAAACCCCATGACCTAATAAACTTGTGTATAAGACTTAATTTTATAACGGAGTCTGTTAACAATGGATAATCACAAGCCTATCGTCGTATCTAAAAAACAGAACTGAACTATGTCGATCCTTGATCTAGTGAGTGACCTTATATCAGAAGAGAAGGTTCTTAAAATATACAAACTAGGTGATTATCAAGGTTCAACCACCATAAGTTAATCAAATCAATATTAGAAAACTAAAATAAAAATATGATTCTTGTTTTCCACCAACGGTACTTCTAGAGCTTCTTGATCCCACAGAAGCTTAAAACATATTTAAAGAGATTTATCAGACAAGCTTAACTTAAGATTTCTTTTTTACAATATTATATCTACTAAAACTATACGACATAGTCTCATAAGATGGAATGGGAAATGTCATGAGTAAAAAGGATGGTCTAGTCTTCACATACCTCTTTTCTAATGAAGTTCTCGTAAATGTCTTCGTTTGTTCTTTAGTTTTCAATCTTCGAGGGTTATACTGTGATGTCTGATACTCAACTACCATACTCTAATTGTAGTCTCGAGACTTGACTTTAGTATATAAGAAATCAAGATATATTTTTGTCCATCTAACATTGACAACAATCTTGAGATAGAAAAAATTTGCGGTTTGACCGAGTAGTGCTCTAACAAACGTTACCAAAATAAACCAGTCATCCGCAAATAACGGATGAGTGATTGGTGGATAAGTATGGTTTCTTTAAGACCTTCAATCTTACCATATACTTCAAATTTTGTATGTAATCTAGAAAGACCACTTAAAGGGTAAATAGATTTGGGGACAGTGAGTCCCCAATTCGATCCCTCTTGTTGGATTAAAAACGGAACTGGGAGAACCGTTGTTCAAACAGAAAAACTCATAGTAAAAGATACATTAAAAAATCAAATCACAAAAAGAATCATCAAAAAAAAAAAAAAAAAAAAAAACATGAAAACTACAAAGTCACATTCTAGTCTATCAAAGGCTTTTGACAAGTCTAGTTTAAGAACAAAAGAACCGTGCTTAATTTTCCGTTTTTCGTAAAATGTAAAAGCTCATGAGCTACAATATGTTATCTGTGATATTCCGTTTTGAAATGAAAATAGATTGGTTTTTATCATCCTATCCATCATCGATTTAAGTCCATCAGTTAAGATTTTTGAAATAATTTGCCTTTATGCATCTAATAATTGTATCTTCACTAAGAAACAATTAAAATTATTATTCAGGGGCAGTGGCTTAAATTTTCCTGGCTAGTTTGAGGCCTAGAGAAAGTATTTGGAGCCCACCAATAGAAGATAAAAGCGGGTCATTGTGAAGTAAAATCAAAACCCCTTATCCAAATATTTTTTCTAAATGACTACTTTATCTCCGATTATTTAGTGTTAACTCGGATGACTAATTTATGCTTAATCTTTTTAACCTATAAATCAACTAATATTAATTCACCATAAAACAAAAAAAAGTGAATGTTTGAAAAAACATCTCACAGAATCGGTATGATCATATCGGTGACTTAGAATATAGACAGTTGTTCTTGATGTTCTTGATCCATGAAGAAAATGAACTTAGAAACTTCTTTTTTATGGACGATTGATCATAACCCGGTTGATGTAATCCTCACAAGCGTTGCGATTGTAAAAAAAAAAAAAAATCAAAAAAGATAATTTTTTACCTAAAAATATGTTCATATCGAGGTGGATATCGTTTTCCGGTGTTAGATTCCTAAAAACTAAAACTCAAGAGTTTTCGATATTTTTTTTTTTGCAAGATTGGGTTTACAAATACCTTTATCAACCATCGTAAATCTGGACACTTCTTCAACTATTTTGCTCATAACTTCTTCTTGATGTAGGAATGACCTCATTATTTTTGCTTTGAACTCGTATATTCATGCTCTATAATATAAAGATAACTTTTTTGGGTTTGGACAAGTTATAATTGGTCTTGGATCAAAGGGGATTCCATGTTTGCATACCATACTCTTAAATCAAGAAGAATTGGGCATTTCTTTAACCACAATCGGTTTATAAGAATGTCAACATCCTTGGGTAGGGTTGGTTTGATGTTCTTCAACCACGAGTGATTTTAAATACAATCGGTTGACATGGTCATGAATATCAACCGATTATAACATAATTCGGTCAATATGGACAAGCACATCGCACGATTGTGGTAAAACATCTGAAAACCAAGATTCTTTGTTATTTTTTTAATTTTGAATGGATAAACCAATCACAATTACGATTAAGAGCACTGGGTTGCAATCGACGATGTTTTTTTTGATTTTTTTTTTCTTAAAAGGATAACGAAATTTTACTTAAATCGATCAATGTAATCAGAACCGATTGATGTAGTTAGGTTTTGATTTTAGTTTTGAGGGATATGATTTGAATAAGTTTAAATTTTAAAAAGAATTTGAATTGATTTCAATTTTAATGATAATGCTAAGAATTACTCCTAGTCCAAAATTATTATAAAAGCTTTGACTAATTCAAGATATTAAGGAGACCGGAGGAGTGTACAAAACTACCCCTACTAAATGATATATTATTAATAAAATTAAAGGAGCATATATGGAGTATGTAAGAAAAATACATTGGTAATTATAATATTTATAGAAATATTTAAATAGAAGATAAAAATAAAAATCTTTATGGATTGATTTAGTAGATTTGTTTCTATTGAGAAGATATCATTTAATATTTAGATTGGTGATATTTGAAATAATTTTATGATTGTAAAAGTTTGAAGGATATATTTGAGAGTTTAACTAAAAAAATATGACTATAAATGCAAGTATTTGGACAATATTTTAGGCCAGACGAAAATAGAATAGAGGACATAAATTTTAGGACAGTGAGGGAGTATGTTTTAATATTGAAGGTAACTTTGTACTTTTTACCTAATGTAGACCATAAGTTAGTAAGTTACATGAGAATCATTCACGAATTTTTTATCACTAATTTTAGGTCTCTTATTCGCGTACGTTTGCAACTCAAACCCAAGACGCGTATTATGTGGCATTCCGGATTATTCGCGAATGGATTCACGAACATTACGTATACCGAATAATACGTCCGCTTAATTAGCCAGAAATTCTTTAGCTTTTACGTTTTCAAAGGCCCACTTTTTGGGCTGCGCTTCCTCCAGGCATACAAAACCCAATATTAGACATTGTTGTAACTTTTATGAAACAAAAATGACTGAAGAGATTTGAAGGTGAAGGTGAGAGAGATCTCAAACTCACTAACCAAGCATCTAAACCACTATACCACGTCCTCTTGGATGACTAATGTTGTATATATTATTAATATCATCATATTAAGTTTATTTTTTTCTTTAAATAACTCACAATATGCATAAAAATTAGTCTATGTCCTTATAAATACTAATTATTTATTATATATAGATACCGAATTTTCAGGCCGAACTCACACATTTATAAATTGAATTATACATATCGTATGTAGTTCGAACTACTGATTTAATCACGTCCAGTTGACCGAATTTTAAATAATTTGGGTTTTACAAAACCGTATAATACTGGGACGTTTGCCGTTCCGTGACGTTTTTCCTAATCTTAATTGCTAACTATGTAGATACCCATATCCTTTATAGTTTAGGTGGATTAAAAATCCGTAGCCTCGAATAATTTTCTAGGCCTCAAACTAGCACAGTAAATTTTTCTAGTGTAATACCGGCGAATCACGTGAAACGAAGCAACTTTGAATCTAACTTATTCTACATTATAGTCTATTCACTATTGTGGAAAAACATATACTCCTTGTTTTTGGAAAAGAGATACTTTCACTTTTTCATTTTGGCCTAAAAATAGGCCAAAATGAAAAAGTGAAAATATCTCTTTTCCTGAAACGGAGGAAGTATATACATATTTCTTATTGGAGTAGGATCCGTTGACAAAACAATAACACCTTATTTTGGTGTGAATTCAGACACAATTTTATACATTGGTGTGAAATTCAGACACAATTTTATACGTGTTGTTTTGGTAGACATTTTCTTCGGGGGCCGGTGTTTCGTTGGAAAGGAAGGGCTCTTGGACTTAGGTCGGGATGGGAATAACACCTTGCTTCCGACTAATTTGTTGGTTTATAATTGGGAGAATGGGAAGGACACATGCTTAGATGTTATGGATGTCTCTCCTTTCACGAGTGACATTCACCTTCATCCCGGTCAAGCAATTGCTAATGCGGGTTTTACGTAAAACGGAAATAAGTACTCCACTGTTTGTGAAACACATGGTTATTGTTTTGGAGTTTTAGCATTCACTACCTGAAAAAAAATGTCTACCAAAACAACACGTATAAAATTGTGTCTGAATTTCACACCAACTTCACTGGCACAGTGTAGTGCATGATCCCAAAAATGTCCATATCCCTCTTACAAATAGTACAAAAACCATTCTCTGGAAAAAGAGGAATGCCAAGTCGATAGCAAAGCACACTTCGAAACTGTCTAGGACCAAGAGTTTGGTTCAAACCATCTATAAGGTATCGCAGGTAGATAATCTTGAGCATGTTTCAACTTATTACTCTCTGCCAGTAACACACTATCACGTCTTGTCAAATTGAACCTAGAGGGTATTTGCCTCATCACCACCTCAAAATATTTCACTCCAGAGAATGCATAGAATGCATGGAAGAAGAAATTAGTAACATTGAAGTCGGGTGAAGAAGTAAAGAGCTCCACATGCGGTTGTATGTCAGCAAAGACTGCTGACAAGTTGGACTTGGATCTGCCGAGAAGTTATTGTGTAAGATGGCTTACTGAACCTGGAGAGTCTGAAACTGAGATGCTAGGTAGCAGTACTTTGTCGTGTCATTCATAGTATACACCCCAAGACCCCCATCTCTGATAGGGAGGGTTGCCAGCCTATATTGCAAAGGACCGTCGCACCATCGATCGTAATTAAATGCCTCAAAAGAGATATAAGTGATCATCAAATTGGACACTAATTTCCTCCAAAGCTGCATGACATGTAAAGCATAGTAAAGTACAATTTGGAGACCCATGCGT